>CAWUFW010014694.1:0-401589 GCA_963921515.1 Calotriton arnoldi | reverse complement strand
AAAAGGTACTGTGACCGAGTCTGTCTACGCTGTGTTGGCCCGTCTCGACGCGGTCAGCTGGATTTGTTAGACTCTGTTTGTTCTTGACATCGCCGTAGCCGGAGGAGGCTACCGACTCGCACAGAACCTTGAATTAAGCCTTTTTGATCAGAACTACGCATTCTTGACAGTATTGTGGATTATTTTTGTCGTTTATGGTCTTGTGAAAAATCTATATAAAGTATACCTATTTTTATAAATATATAACCTGTGTGGTATCCATTTGTAGTGTTGTCACCTGATTACTGTATGTGTTCACAAATGCTTTACACACTGCCTCTGAACTAAGCCTGTCTGCTCGTGCCAAGCTACCAAGAGGGTGAGCAGGGGTTATTTCAGGAGTGTACCTACTTTCCCTGACTAGACTCAAGGGTCCCTATTTGGACAAAGGTACCTACCTATGCCAACTAGAGACCCCCAAATCTAACACTTTTTAACTGAACTACTTGTTCCCAAAGCGTTTTATGCTTTATTGTGCCACCTTTTGCATCTTTGAACCCATTTTCAAGCCAATTTTGTATATATTCATTATACGACTGCACACAGTAGAAAGAATCGCACACTATTAGTGTGGGGAATTTGCGATCTGTACTTTCAAGTGCCAGTTTGAATGCTTGTAGTTCAGCTCGCTGAGCTGTACAATCTCCTAGAGATTGAGTTTTAGTGACCATAGGTCTGAAGTTACCATCGCGCATGCGACCTTTAACGATTGCGCACGCTGCACTGTAAGCTTGCTTACTCCCTGTAGCGGGTTGTGCGGATCCGTCAGTGTAAATTATGAATTCATACTGATCGAGAGGCAGAATCTCAGTGGGCAGAGGACATTTATGTTCATATTGCAGGAACGCTTGTGTTTTTAAATCAGGATCAAAAACATATTCAACATCTGTTGCAGCAAGAGAATTAACCCATTGTATCCATCTAGGATGTAATGCTTTAGCATTTGGAATGCTCGCTTTAGTTACCGCCTCTAAGGCCGGTACTGGGGTTACGACAATAATGCGTTTCCCTTGGGCTAGAGCTCTTTCTTTTGCTACAGCGGTTTGAACTGCTGTCAGTATTTTTTCAGTTGAAGTGAAGCGCATTTCTGCTTGTGTATACAAATGTGATTTGTATGCTATTGGTACTTTTTCACCCTCATTAAATGTTAAGTAAGTGAATCCGCATTGACCCGAAATTATTCGGATCACTAAGTTGCATTGACTTACGCGTGTTTGTAAGTGATTTGTTGCTAACATGTTAGCTTGGAGTGAACGCAAGATTTCTGTGTGTTCCTGTGTCCAATTTTTGATAGAAAAATCAGGTTTGATTAATGCGTAGAGAGGTTTAACCCTTTCTCCGTAATTTAGAATGTAAGTTCTTCCAAAATTTAGGAAACCCAGGATGGATTGTAAATTTTTCAGCGTCTTTGGAGGTTGGAGCAGCGCACACCTTTCTAAAAAGTTGGCTGCCAAGCTCTTGCCTTCACTTGAAAGCTCATATCCTAGAAAAAGGACATTGAGATGGGCAATTCTGGATTTTTTAAAGTTGAACTTATAGCCCTCAGAGGCGAAGCCCAATATAATGGTGCTCACCCTGTTCAAGTGCCTATCCAGGTCATCGTCTGTCAGATAGATGTCATCGACATATGACAATGCCTCATTATCATAAATTTGTAGTAACTGTTACCCTCGCTGAGAATAACCCCGGGCTGTTCTTGAACCCTTGTGGGAGTCGACAAAATTGACGCTGGGCCCCCATTATTGAGAAAGCTGTTAAGTACCTGCTTTTAGGTGCTATGTTTTGACAAAAGAAACCATTTGAGATGTCCAATGTGGTTTTATATTTTTTATGCACAATGTTATTCATTAATGCTGTACTATGTGCATTTTGCACTGCAAATGTTTTTGAACAAGTGTTTAAGTGTCTGTAATCCAAGACTAGACAATATGTATTGTCTGGTTTGGAGACAGGAAACAAAGGATTGTTCATTGAGGAGGTGCATGTTTCAATCACCCCTTGGTATTCAAGTTGATCTAAGATCTCCCTGACCTGTTTTTTAGCTTCTTGCTTTATTGGGTACTGCCTTTGTGCAGTAGGTTCATTTTTTAGATGTATTTTATGGTGAGGTGAGTCCTCATCCCATCCTACATGATTTTTATATAATGCTGGGGCCTGGGCAACTGCCCATATCCTGGCATAAGTATATTTTAGATGAATTGGAATATGGTTGGAGAAGGCAGGCATAATAATGTCTTCACCATGTGGGCACTCCCTGACAAATTGTGGTGGCCAGTCTTTTTCTGCTAGAAGTATGTCATAACCCCTTGAAAGTTTTTCCCAAAAGAGTGTTTTCACCTTTCTCGGTATGTCTCCCTCCATTCGGAGTGTTATTTCATATAACTTTTGTGGAGTACTAACCCTGGTGTCTACAGTCTCTACTGTGATGTACTCATTCAAGTCCACTGTCTCCAGAAGTTCCTTCAGGTTCTGGCGAGCTATTGTGACTTCTGCCGCACTGTCCAGCATTGTCTGAGCCCATTCTCCGTTCTTGAGTTGTGTTCTCAGTATCCTCGGCATGTCTGATCTTCAGACCTGCTACCTTCTTTTTGAGAATTGAGGTTTAGATTTATTTTTCGGAACGTGTTTGTCGTCTTTCGATTTCACGCATTCTTCTCTATGTTCTGACCGTCCTCTTCTTTCCGATGTCTGTGACGAGATCTGAAAGGTACGAGAGGAACGTGTATCAGTATCTTGATACCTGTCAGGCTTTTTTAAATTATCCCTATTCCTGAGGTTATACCTCCTTTCAGAGGGCTCCTTTTGAGGAGACCTACCTCGGGATTGAGAACGTTTCTCGTTTGAATTTTGTTTATTAGTTTCCTTCTCAGGACTTTCAGATAGTTTTTGCTTCAATGGTCTTCCACCCAAACTATCTCTGCCTAATTCTGCATAAGATTGTTCTATTATTCTGGGTAGTTCTGTTTGATGTTCTGTAACATCGAATTCCCTTAATCGTTGGTGGATCGCCACTGCTGCTGCCTCCCCTTTAATATTAGATAATATTATTGTTGAGACCTGGTCGAAATTTTTCAGTAATTTCATACCTAAATTCAGAGCAGGCTCTGCCCCGTATTCGTTTTGAATTTGTTTCAGGACATCAGGTATTACTGCAATTGACGGAATACCATGTGTTTTAGTATAGATGGCAGCAAAGACTGAGCCCCAAGTGGTGCAGTCTTCCAGTTGTGGTGTGATCCCCATTGGTAAACAGATTGTTAGGATTCTGTGTTTCTCATAAGGGCTAGTATTAGGAAATACTGCTTCTATTTGAGTAATTTTTTGAGCTATCCAGAATGGAATTTGCTCACGTTTTGTGGGCATTTTTCCCATGACTGCGTATAAAGTCTGTGGTGTAATTTTTAGTGTATTCCCCTGTTGAGGGGTTTGATTTGGAATGGTTAATGGTGGTTGGACTGTGAAAGTCCGCATGACATATTGGACTAATTGTCTGTAAATTTTTATTAACTCTGTAAGTTGAGTAAGTAATTCCTCGTCTGACATTATATCGAGGTCAGGATGAGGAGTGTAGCCGGCTAGAATCGGCCATGTTGCTCCTGGTCTACCTAGTGGACCGAGCCTGGTAATGTTTCTGTGATGTTTTAGGGCGCCTTTAAACCAGAGCTGATGCTCCTGGTATGTTAGTGGAATTTCAATATCCTCGAAAGGAACATATTCCTCTTGTGGTTCATCTTCTTTGTAGAAGTGAAACAGTCTTGTTACTGAATTTGATTCAGGGAATATTATCCATGAATAGAATACCTCTGTCTGAAAGGATTCGTGTGCCTCTATCACGAAAACTGCTCTACCGCCTCTTGGTGGTAGGCCATGTTTTATAAGTTTTAGAATGATGGCTCTTCTTAAGTTTGGATGGATGTCTATAACACCCTCCTCGGTTTCATTTAAACCTGTAAAGTTAAAAACTGTTACGACTGGGTCAGCCGCAGCTCCACCGGTTTCGGTGGCATTGTCCCGGTTGGACATTTGTTTTTTGAAAAATGTAGAACAAGTTTCAAGGAAACAAAAAGATAAGGTGCACAATATTTTGGAACACTGTATCCTTCAACGTTGAACAAACCAAACAACTAATATATAGGGCTTTTTGTCCTAATTAGTTATGGCGGATATTTAACCCTACCCACTCCAGACGTCTTATGGAGTATGTGAGTAGGGGTCTCTGAGAAAAGCACGACTGAGTTACTCAGTATCTAGCGTTAAATTACTGCCTTACCAAACGTTTGGGCGCCATGTAGTGTAGTTCCTATTTCCCTAATAGGCTCTGCGCATTGGAATAATATAACCTATAGGCTTGACATAGGACTGAGGTCGGTATGTCCCTATCGAGTATATTAAACTTAATTACTTGTGCCAGCTAGCTCAGAAGCCACTAGAAACTCCTTGAGAACAAGAAGGGAGTAGTTTCTGGCAACCGCATAAACATGACCACTTTGTTTCCCTTTAGAATCGGAACACATCTCAGAATCGTGGAAACAATAGATAACAGTTTCACTCAGTCAATCGTGCATGCTTAGTTTCTACAGAGTTACACAGAAAGGAAAGACGGGCATTTCAATAAAAAGGGTTTTATTGAACAGTCGTGTTTCTCGTGTAAGAGATATGTGCTGTTATGATCACAAGACAGTATGCAAGATAAATAATGTACAGCGTAAGCAGTAGAAATAAATAATACTGCGCTAGCATTATCTTTTAGCATATATTCACGTACATAAATAACATGAGCTAAAAATGCGAGTACTCATATGATGCGTCTCTAAGCTAGTTCTACCCCGATGTACCTAACCTAATCTAGGTGTAGGGAAAGGTAAGAAGTAGGTGGAGTATTCTCTAGTATGGTATACTAAGAGTATGTTAAGTCTAGTATGCCAAGAGTCCCTCTAGGTTCTAGTCAGCTCCATACCTTGAGAATGAGAGAGGTGGGAATCTCTTGCCGGATCTGGAACTCTAACACCCTGCGAAGGGAGTCAGAACACTGGAAGCTGGATTCATCTGCGTGCAGGAATGACAGCGTCTTCTCAGTGCGTCAGGCCGGGATACGGGCTCCTCTGAAGTCGAGGTCTCCTCTAACTTGCTTGGGCAAGGGAAGGTATATTTATACCTGGTAGGTGCCTTGGATTGTTAGCATTGACGTGAAGTCGGACAGAGGAAGATGTCAGGAATGAACCCTTAAGGTATAACGGTTCATACATAATAGATGAGTTCTTGGAGAAATCAATAGTCCTGTGCTAGGGGAACTCCCGAAGCTTAAGGGTCTGGTTTCTAAGAACTCGTTGTGACGTTAGGGTGGACGGATGTCGGTGACCATGCCTGTATTTGGAGTGCACGGTTAATGCCTAAATAAGGACTGGGATTCTATGCCTATATAAGGGCAATGCGAATTGTGCCTATATAAGGACATGATTCAGGAAAACCTATATACGGACACCTAAAGCGGAATACAACACTGTGGAGTACTTTGTGCAATCGCAGGATTGGATATTCCATTTTAGCAACCTATACTCTTGCAATGATTCTGAGGATATCGACCCTCAGTTGGCTGCTCAACCTAATGACCAAAATACCCTTGATATTGACATTAGGGAGACCATGGAAGCTACTAACTCCACATTGGATGGGAAAGCACCTGGCCCCGACCAGAGTCCAAATGAGCTATAATTCAAATCTAGAGGTCTGGGGACCTTACATGAACCATCTCTCAAATGCTATTTTGAAGGGAATGCAGATCCCCATGTCCTGGCACTCAGCTGAAACCATTCAAACTAGAAGAAGGGCCAGCATAGCGTCCCGTGCAACTATCACCATTAGCTTAATTGACGCCTCACAGAAGATCTTTTGCAAGCAAGTTCTAAAGCACTTACAAGATTGAATTGATGGGAATAGTATTCTATCTGAATTCCAGGCATGGTTTAAAAGTGGTACGGCTACAGTTGATCAGGTCTTCAATTTTAATTGCCTTTACTGGAAGACTGTAGCGGTCAACAAAGGTCGATTTTTTGTTGCCTTTGTTGATTTACATGCAGCCTTTGATCTTGTCCCCAGGGCTATGTTGTGGTCAACATTGGACAGGATGGGTATTAACCCCAATCAATTGTCTATCTTAGTGCATCTGCACGAAAGGAATCAGGCCAAACAGTCTCCAAGAAAGTTGCCCCAGAGATAGAAATTTACAATGTAAAGGCTCTGGGAGCTACCTTGTGTGGTGCTGACATGTGGTGCCGTGCTAATTGCAATATTTTATCATCTACAGAAAATAGGTTCGTCAGGCTACTGATTGCCCTCCCAAAAAGCACGCATCTGACCCCACTATTTCTTGATTTGGCGCTAAAGAAAATATCCTGGAAAGTTGCACTTAAGCCTTTGCTTAACTGGTGTAGGATATGGTCATTCCCTGACCTATTAGCACATAGAGAACACCTTAATGATCTATTGGCTTTGTAAAGTGCTCTAAAACTTACTGTCGTTTAGTTGCACTGACACTTTACATGAATCATGTGCTGCTTTTTCCCCTCACAAAAAAATGTATGGAGTTGGAGTTGAGAGGGGATTGTAATATGTATGGATGTATAGAATTATAACGTGTAACAATTGTTCTCAATTAAATTTGTATTTGTGCTTTTATGATCAGTACATAAATAAATAAATAAAACGAATTACATTGCGTGCGCCGCATCGCCATTTGGCGTTGCAGCGCGCGCAATGTAATTCGGCGTTGCAGGTGCGCAATGTAATTCGGCGTTGCAGCGCGCGCAATGTAATTCATTTTAATTATTTATGTATGTACTTAACTCCGTTCGGCCGTATGCCGGAGTTTAGTACCCTCCACCCTGCCCCTCCCCCGCCCCACCGCCCCGCAGCACTCCCTTCAGGAGCCGCAACTGTTCTCCAGCCATTACTTAAATAAATGTAACAAATTTAGTCTGATTGCCGCACTGTATAAATTAATTTTATTGTTGTGCAGAGTGTTTATATCTTACATTATGCCCCGCTATTAACCCCCTTGACTCCATCACAGTAGAACAGCTGAGGTTGCACTTCTCAAACACTCTGCTGCAGAGGCATTGACAGACCCAATAAAGTCGCTGAAATTTAACATGCTGCTGCTGTCTGCTGAACAGCTCTGCGCACAAAAGCTTTCTTTTAATATGGACAGCAAGGCCAAGTGCAACTTTATTCAGACAGGCAAGAAGGCTTTTCTGAAAGTACTGAAATGCCAAAACTCAGAGTATTTTTTTGATATTGAATTTGTCCTTGCCGGGACTCTGCTGCTATTTCAATTAACGGAATGCCATATTCATCATCATTGACACAGCGGCAATGTGGTAGAAAAAAGAGTACTCCACCTGCTCGCGGAAGTCTGCGGATTCTCACATAGGGGCCGATTCACAGAACTAATCTGAGATAAAATCCTAGACTTACTACTTTTGGTATTCACAGAAGGTATTTAGTAGTAGTAAAGTTAGGACTCCTAACTTTACTACTACTAAACTGAGACAAAATCCTAACTTTATGACTTTCGGTATTCACAAAAGGCATTTAGTAGTAGTAAAGTTAGGAGTCCTAACTTTACTACTACTAAGGGGCCGATTCTGATGCGGGCTGGAAAAGCTTCCCGACCGAATCGGTTGGGAAATGGTGTCCGACCCACTCGGATCGGGAAAGTCCGACCGGCGGAGTAGGATGCATCCGGATGCTTCCAGATACGATTTGGTTGAACTCCCATTGACTTCAATGGGAACATTTGTTCCTAACCGCATCAGAATTGGGCCCTCGGTCGGGAAGACACGTTCCCGATCCGATTTGGAAGGAGCAAATGCCGTTAGGAGGCCTTCCTAACCGCATCAGAATCAGGCCCTCGGTCGGGAAGCTTTTCCAACCCGCATCAGAATCGGGCCCAAAATGCCTTCTGTGAATACCAAAAGTAGTAAGTTTAGGATTTTATCTCAGATTAGTTCTGTGAATCGGCCCCATAGTTTTTCAGTAACTCCATGAAAATCTGCGGAGTGAAACTCTGAAAGCTCTGCCCAGGCCTACTTATGGTGAAATCGAATTTCAAATTGCAATTCTGAAAATGCCACTTTTAGAAAGTTTTATACCAGGGGTTAAGCCTCTGGAGGAAGAACGTCCGCAAGAAAACAACATAGGGCCTGATTCCGATGCAGTTAGGAAAGCATTCCCACCTAGGGCCCGATTCCGATGAGGTTAGGAAGGCCTCCTAATGGCATTTGCTCCTTCCGAATCGGATCGGGAACATGTCTTCCCAACCGAGGGCCAGATTACGATGCGGTTAGGAACATAGGCTTCCCATAGAAGTCAATGGGAGTCCAACCAAATCATATCTGGAAGCATCCGGATGCATCATACTCGGTCAGTCGGACTCTCCCGATCCGAGTCGGTCAGAAACCATTTCCAAACCGATTAGATCGGGAAAATTTCCTAACCGCATCAGAATCGGGCCCTTAATAGTGAAAATATTGGCAGAATGCCTATTCCTCTAGCTAATACATAAGCAGCGGCCCCCACTAGGATACCAGCAGGAGAGTATTGTTTCAATTGTTACCTCCGCTGTGTATTGCTATCTTTGTAATGAAGGACTGGACAAAGAATGGTCTTCTCAATTGAGTTTTATGTAATAATTCAGTATGTGTTAATTATGTTTTTGGTATGTCATAATATGATTTTTCACTGTCTATAAATTCTGCTTTATAAAATTTGTTTGAATGTTGCAAATTCAAAAAAGACTGCCTTCCGGTGACATGTTTTCAAAAGTGTTATAAAAAACTGAAGTAAATAATGAAGAATATGTGAATAAATCACAAGGGCTAATGAAAATTAAGTTATTGGACCTCTTCTGTCGAGTTATCGCAACAATTGGGCAGCTAGATCTTTTGATTAGCGTACACTTTTAGAAAGTTGCCATTTTCTTGCCTTATCCATTTAGTGCCTGTAGCCTGTCTCTGGTCACATGACTGGGTGTAGCTGATAGTTGGGCTTTGTGTATTCCTCCTAAACAGCCACACACAATAGGGAGTTTAGGTGTGCCTGGATAGGCCATAATTCGCAGGATGGGAGGGATGAGCTGGGCACAGCCCCTCTTACACCTGAATAGGCTGTGTACTGCCTCTACACAAAAAACTGCATACCCCCTCTAGTTAGTCTGGAACCAGGACAGGAAAGGCAGGATGATTGGAGACTTCAAAGGGAAACCTCTAGAAACTTCTCCCTCAATTCAAAGGCACAACACGGTATAAATATTGGACCTCAGACACCACCACTTTGGTACACTTCTGGACCTGTGGATACTGAAGAAGGACTGCAGTGCTGCTGAAGGACTGCCAAACTGCTATACTGCACTCTGCTGGGCTCCTGCTTTGCTGTGCTGACCTGCTGCATGCTGCCCTCCTGCCTGGGTGAGAAGGAGTGGACCTGCATCCCTTGGGTAGAGGAGTTGGCCTAACGGCTAGGGCGGTCGACCTCGAATCTGGGGAACTGGGTTCGAGTCTCGGCAATGACGCTGAACATCCTGTGATTCTGGGCAAATCACTTAATCTCCCCGTGCCTAACAAAAATGAATGTGTCCTCATGTAATGCAACTGGTGCTATGTAAAGCGCTCTGATACCCGATTCGAGTCAAGTTCGCGCTATATAAAACTCAGTAAAAAAAAAAACCACAGAGTGATTTCAAGGCTAGTTGACTGGCCTCCTGCTCTGAAGCCTCATGGACATAAAAGGCTTTCAACAAACTTTCATCTGCCATCTGTGAGTCTACCCTGCCAAGTGGTGCCACCTCAGTCCCGGACCCTTGAAAGTGGGCTTAAATTGATTTGCCAGCCTCTGTGAATTCAGTGGAACTGACCATCTCCTCTGCTGCGTGGCGCAACCCTGAGCAGAACCAATCCATCTCTGCTACTTTGTGGATTGGACCCATCGCGAAGACCCGCACCGCCACACAGCAGCAGCTGCATCGCCTTCAGAACCACCACTGCACGACACACTCTTTGTGCAGGCCCTCTCATCTCTCATCAACGGCAGCCTCGAAGGTTACGTATACGCTAGACTCTACATCACAGCATTGCAGTTTCTCAGAACTGGCACATCGCCCCCAATGTGTGACGCATCCCTGACTCCAGACTTCGCATCGGAAACCCTCATTGATAGGATCTTCAACGTAAGTGCCACAGGACCTCACGCTGCAGCCTTGCCCCATCTCGGAACTAGCGCATCGCTTCAGCTGCACAATGTATCTTACACCCGGATCTATGCAATCTCTGACAACCAGGATTTAAGGTACTCTGTTAATCTTGCCTAACTGGGTCACTGTAGCTGGCCCGAGCACCATTGCAGTTGGCCTGAATTTGTGACTTTGTCCCAGTCCGGTGCAACAGATATCCACAGTTGGATCGTTACACCTTTTGGCGCTATTTTCTCAAAAATGCAATATCTTTGGTTCTACCAATTGGATTTTCGGTGTTTTGGTCTTGTTTTATTTATTAAAAACTAGTCTATTTTTCTAACTCATTTTGTGGTGTGATTCACTGTGTTTTTGTTTAAAGTGTTTCACAAATACTTTACACATTGCCTCTAAGTTATTCCTGATTTCTCTGTGCCAAGCTACCAGGGGGTTGAGCACAGGTTACTTTGGAGTTTCCTTGTGCCTTATCCTGACCAGGATTGTGTTTGCTGCTTGACCAGGGCTCACACTCCAGTCAACCAGTAACCCAATTTCTACACTGGTGTTCAGTGGTCAGGATTTGACTTGTGTTTGTGCAGTGCCATACAGTAATTTTGTGTTACACTACTACCCCACATAAATAATCTAAAGACCAATTCGAGTTAAATTCTCCCTAGTTTGCCTTTTTGATTTTTCAAAAATGTTATCTCTGTCTGTTGTGCCTGAATCCACCTCTTCAAGCATTGAGCATGAGCTGGTAAAAATGAAATCCTACATTGTTGCCCAGCTCAAAGAATTCTGTAAAGAGAGGGTACTTTCAACCAAGATCACCACCAGGAAAGTGGAATTGCAAAACGTGCTGAAGGCCTGTGTGAAAGTCCACCAGTCACTTGCTATAGCAACTGAAGGAGAGGAGGAGAATGGACAGCCAAGGAGAGGATTTGGATCTCAGACCTGAGCAGGCTGCTGAAGTGGATGACTTTACCCCTTACTTAAAGCTCGATGCTAGGGCAGAGAGCAGTGTATCATCCCTCATCCTGTCCCCAGAGGAGGTGGGGGAGAAGAGGGAGGAGAGAGAATTCAGGCTGAAGATGGCATGGAAGAAAAACTATTTTGAGGTGTTTGGCTCCTGAAAGGAGCCTTAAGGAGCTGGAACTGATAGTAAGGCAGGAAGATTTCAGTAGCATTGGTGGCAGCATACCTGCAGTGTCTGAAGGAGACAAAAAGGTCTGCATCCTCAAGAATTTGCTGCTCAGGTATGTGGTGGGAGATGACACTGACAAGTGGTTCTCTGCCTATGAGATATCCCTGAAGATTCACAAGTCCCAGAAGAGCACTGGGGGAGGGAGGTGACGAGGGGGTGGGGGGTTGTGGAAACATAGCTACAGTGGGGCGGGACACACTTCTTTCTTTAGAGGTGGGGGACGAAACCAGGTACACCCCTATGAAAGCTGTCTTGTTAACTACATTTGGACTGACCACTGAAAGGTATAGCCAACGGTTCAGGGATAGCGAGAAGCTCCCCAACCAGTCCTGGGTGGTTTTGTACACTGCTCTAACAAAGCAAAACCGATGAAAATAATGGGTTGTACAATCCAATTCTGAGCAAACACTGCTTAGTATTTGTTTTCCAGAGCTGCGCCAGCACCTAGTTGACAGCAAGCTGACTGACCCCAGGAAGCTTGCTGAGGAGGCAGATCTCAGGGCTAGCACAATAGTGTCCAAAAAGGTATCTGGGGAAGCTTTCCAGAAGGGTGGTCAGGGGTCCCACCAGAAGAAAGAGGGGGGAGAAACATTTACAAACAGGGCACTCTCAGAAGGACCCCAAAATAATTCCCCAGTTAATAGTGGCGACCAGTGCCAGTCTAAGCCTCAAAGAAGGGGTTCTTTGATAAACAGACAGTCTGGGCACTCCAAGGGCGACTTCAAACATCCCATGAGGGCACAGCCCACCCACACCGGTGGGCAGACACATGTGTTGTTGAGTGTAGCTCTAGGGGAAGAGGTATTCACAGTTAGATTTGAATAGCAGACAGAGGTGAACCTAGTTTCCCTGGGGATAAGGATATGGTGCCAAAAGCCCATATACCTGCTAATCTTTCTAAGTACAGGCAGTGGGTCACCCTCAATGGGTGGAGACCCTGAGGTATATAGGAGCCAGTATGACTACTGTGAGGTGTCAGCCTGTGTCCTCAGAGGAACTCCTCCCTAACACATTCCACCAAGTCATATACGCGAACAATCGTGAAAGTCATCTACCATGGCTCTGGTTCCCTTTCAGTGTGGGGGGGCTCATGTTCTCTAAAAGTAGCTGTGAGCCCTGCCTTGCCTGTAGATTGATGTCTTTTGGGCAATGACCTGGACCGCACTATCTGGAAGGAGGTAGAGCTCAGGTCACACTTGGAGATGTTGGGATTGCCTGAATGGATCTGTATGACCATAAGGTCCATGGATACCTGGGAAGGGAGTTAAGGGTGTTTGGAGCCTGTTACAATGGTCAAAACAGCTGCCAAGAAGGAGAAGGGAAAGGGGAGCGGGAAGCCAGCTGCTGAAGTTCCCACGGTCAAGGTAGATGGGCACCTGAGGAGGATGCCTGCTAGACAACCTGGGAGGACATTGCCGCCGTGGGTGACCTGCGTGAGTTTGCTGGTTGGCAAGTTTAGGGTGGGACCACTAAGGAGAAATTCTGCAAGGCTCAGAAAAAATATCCCACTCTAGAGGGCTTGAGGCGGCAAGCTGAGGCCCAGGCAGCAGGTGACACCTCTGGAGATCACCTGATTTATTGGGAGAATGACCTCCTATATAGCAAGCCTAAGGCTTGTGGATCTGCGGCAGCCCATATGTTGGTGATCCCCCAGTGTTACAGGACCTTCTTACTGGGTTTGGCTCACGACATACTCCTAGCAGGACATCTGGGGAAAGATATAATCTTCACCAGGCTTGTTTCCCAATTCTGTTGGCCTCTGGTAAAGATGGCCTCAGATGCATTCTGTAGGTCCTGTCCCATCTGCCAGGCCAGTGGGAAGTCAGGGAAAATGCTCAAGGCTCCCCTGACCCCATAACCTGTCATTGGAACTCTTTTTGAGAGGGTAGGCATCAACATTGTTGGGTCCTTGAACCCCAAAACAGCTTTAGGCAACAGGTTTATCATGGTCTTGGTAGACCACACCACTCGCTACCCAGAACCCATCCATCTGAGGTTGGTGACTGCACCTGCAGTGGTCAGGGCCCCAATGGCAATTTTTACCCATGTGTGTTCCCCAAAGAGGTAGTGTCTGACAGAGGCACTAACTTCATGCCTCGATGTCTACACCAGGCTCCACATCTCAGCCTCACAGCTCCTCAGAACCAACGCATCGTCCTGACTGCATGACGCATCCCTGACTCCGGACTTTGCATCGCAAGTCGACAGGGTCCTCAACATCGACGCCACAGGACCTCACACCGCAGCCTTGTTGCATCTCAGAACCAGTGCATCCCTTAGGCAGCATAACCCATCTTTGATATTGATCCACATAACGCTCCGCAAACCAGGATTTAAGGTACTCTGTTCAATGGGTCTAACTGGGTCCCTGTAGCTGGCCCACATCCCATTGCGGTCAGCCTGAATTGTGACTTTGTCCCTGTCCAGCGCAACCATATATCCACAGTTGACGCTTTAAGTCTTTTGGTGCTATTTTCCCTAAAAACTCTCAAATTCAATATCTCTGGTTCTCCTAATTAGATTTTTGTTATTTTGGTCTTGTTTTATTTATTAAAAACTACTCTTTCATTCTAAATCTGTTGTGGGCTCCTTTTGTGATGTGTTTTCACTGTGTTACTCTTTGAAGTGTTGCAGAAATACTTTACAGATTGCCTCTATGTTAAGCCTGACTGCTCTGTGCCAAGTTATCAGGGGGTTAAACCCAGGTTAATTTGGGATCTGCTTGTGCCATACACGGACAAGGATTGTGGCTGCTGCTTGACCAGGGCTCCCAGTCAACCAGTAACCCAATTTCTTACACCACCATAGCACATGACAAGAATAAGGAGGTGGACTTTGAGGAGGAGCATAATGAGAGAATGGAAGAGGAAGATGACAACCCCTGCTGGAGGCCTCAGAGGAGAGAGGAGGGACCACAAGAGCAAGCAGCAGCATCTCTACCCACAACATGTCCCCTGAGAAACTGGTGGACAGGAAAGCGTAAAGAGCATTAAGGCTGCAGATGGCCAAACTATAGATGTATGCGGCAGCTGACCAGAGGGCTGCACAGAAAAGAAAGGCTGAGGCAGAAAGAGCATTGGCAAGGGAGAAGACAGAAGTCAACAAGGCCCTAGAAGAAAAGAAAATGGCCCTAGAGGAAAGAACAATTGTGCTGGCTCTAGAAATGAGTAAACAAGAGGTGGAGCTTAAGTTCAAATCAAGCGCAGGGTTCAGCAACAATGGTGGCAAGGAAACCACAGTGCCTCATAAGGGAAAGAAGAGTCCACATACCTAAATACCTGGTGCCTAGCTTTATAGTGGGGGCTACATAGATAAGTGGCTTGGGGCCTAAGTGGTAGCATTAGAAATGCACAAGGTCCCTGAGGGATATTGGGGAGCCAGTCTGTGGAGGCACATAACTACAAAGGAGAGGGATTCTTTGTTTTCCCTAGGGAATAGTGACAGGATAAAATACCCTCTACCCCCCATGAAGGCCGTCCTTATCTGAAAGTATGGACTCCCCAGAAAAGCATAGGCTGAAGTTCAGGAACTGTCAGAAACTGCCCCGCCAATCTTGGGTAGATTTTGTGAAGTATTTCATCAAGGCACTGGATGGTTGGGTGAAGGGTAGTGAAGTAAACACTTATGAAGAGCTGTCAAATCTGTTTTCTAGAGAGCACGTTTAGGCATTGTTTTTCATAGCTATGCTAACAACTGATAGACAGTATGATTACTAATCTTCTGGAGCTTGCCAAGGAGGCAGAGCACTTTCTCAGCACCAGGGTCCATAAGAAGGTGTCTGGAGGGGATCACCCACCCACTAGAAGAAAGAGGGGGAAGACAAAAGCAAAATAACTGGGTTCTCAAAAGATCCCCCAAAAATGTCCAGAGCAAGCAATCCCAGCCTAATCCTGAAACAAAGAAGAAGGGAGGGTTCTATGGTAAGAAGCTTTCAGGTCACTTCACCCCTAAGTAATTTGAGTGTTACAGGTACAGGCACCCAAAGGAAGATCCCAACTGCCTGAAAAGGCAGCAGCCCGCCACTGGTGGACAGACCCCAGGAAAGGCTAGAGTAGTGCTCAGGAAGGAGGGTGTCCCAGTTAGCACGGGGTAGTACAGAGGGTACCTTAGTGTCCCTGGGAGACAGGGAGTCGGTACCCAAGACTCACATGCCTACTAATACTAAGAAAACTAGGCAGTGGGTTGTTATCAATGAGGGTTGGAGGCTCTGAGAGACACAGGAGCCAGTAGGACTATTGTCAGATGTCATCTTGTGGCCTCAGAGCAGGTACTTCCCAACCTAGTCCATCAGGTAGTTACTGCCGACAACCACGGGAGCCGCTACCCAGTGGCTCTGTGTCCGTTTGAATGGGGGGTATCAGGTTCCTTGAAGGTAGCTGTGAGCCCAGCCATGCCTCCGGATTGTCTGTTGGTTAATGATGTGGAGCACATCATCTGGACAGAGGTGGAGTTCCGGTCAAACTTCAAGATGCTAGGTTGCCTGAGTAGATGTGCCTACCACACAGTTCCTGTCCTCCCAAGAGGAAAATCCCAAGGTCCTGGAGCCTGGAACAATGGCCAAGGCACCTGCAAGAAGAGGAGGGGAAAGGGATGTCAGAAACTCACACCAAAGATTCCGAAGGGTCAGGAGGATGCGGAACTTGAGGGTGATTCTCTGAAACTTACAAGGCAAGGCATTGCTGCTCTGGGAGGTTGGCAAGCTGAAGGGGCCCCTCCTGGGCAGATTTCTGCCAAGTGCAGAAGGAGTGCCATACTCACAAGGGTGTTTGGCACCAGACCAAAGCCCAGGCAAATGGAGACACCTCTGGTGATCATCTCATCTACTGGGAGAATGATCTCCTGTATAGCAAGTTTCGGGTTCCTCTGCCCGTGCCAACCTGTGTGTTGGTGGTCCCTCAGAGCTGCAGGGCCGTCCTACTGGGACTGTCTCATGATGCACACCTGGCAGGACATCTTGCCCAGACAAGACTTTTGAAAGGTTGTTCACCCAGTTTTATTGGCCCTGTATGAGAATGGCCTAATATGCGTTCTGTAGGTCCTCTCCTGCTTGCCAGGCCAGTAGGAAGACAGGGAGGAAGTAAAAGGCTCCCTTGGTTCCCCTTCCTGTTGTTGGTACCCTCTTTGAAAGGGTGGACATTGTTATTGTGGAGCCTCTGGACCCTAAGACAGCCTTGGGCAACAGGGTTATACTGGTCTTGATGATTGCCACCCGGTATTCAGAAGACGTCCTCTTGCCATGCCTGTTGTTTGTATACAGGAAGGTGTTCAGAAGAGAGTTGGGTTCTGCCCCTTCGAGATTCTGTATGGTGCCTTGTCAGAAGGCCTCTCTGCCTTCTGAATGAGGGGTGGGAGCAAGCTTCCAAGAAACCCCCTTAAGATTTAGTCAGATGAAGCAGATTTGGAAGACTGCAACTGAGAACTTAGCAGCCAGCCAGGAAGTAATTAAACTCTGGTTTGACCAGAAGGCCACTCTGGTCATGTTTTAACCTGGTCTGAAGGTGTGGGTGATGGAACCAGTGGAGCCCCAGGCCTTGCAGGACCGGTGGACTGGCCTATATTAGGTAAAGGGGTGCAAAGGGGATGTCACCTGTTCATGGCCCACCAGACCCCCAGGAACCATTTAATGTTTATGCATG
The DNA here is from genome assembly GCA_963921515.1 of Calotriton arnoldi. Classification (NCBI taxonomy): domain Eukaryota; kingdom Metazoa; phylum Chordata; class Amphibia; order Caudata; family Salamandridae; genus Calotriton; species Calotriton arnoldi. The sequence goes on along the minus strand of CAWUFW010014694.1, from coordinate 384,485 downwards.
TTAACCACCTCAAGCCACACTTTGAGTAGTCCATGGTCACTATGCTTCTGGTGACATATTGAGGTGAGGAGGAAGAGTGTGAGCCTCTCCCAGATCTTCTCTCCTCAAAAGAGTATGATGTATCAGTAGACGGAGTGAACCTCTCCCTTTCTCTGACCGCCCAACAAGAGAGAGACTGCTGCCAGCTTTTGGAGATCTCCTTCTTGTTATCACTTACCTCTGGACTCACCCACTGTGCACCCACAACAGAGACACAGGGGACAGTATGTATGTGAAGAATAACATCTACAGCCCTTGGTAAAGTGAGACCCAGCATCAAGGAAGTGGTGTCTAAGATGTTGGAGATAGGAGTGATTGAGCACTCTAACAGCCCTTGGTCCAGCCCAGTGGTACTTGTACTCAAGGCCACCCCACCAGGCTCCTTTTCAGAACTCCGGTTCTGTGTGGATTATAGAGGGCTCAATTCAGTCACCCAGACTGATGTACACCCCATCCCTTGAGCTGATAAGCTCATTGATCAGTAGGGAGTTGCCAAGTTCCTGTATACCCTCAATTTGGCATCAGGGCACTGGCAGATTAGATTGCCTTAAGCAAGGTGGCCAAGGAGAGGCCTGCATTCTCCACCCCAGAGGGCCACTTTCAGTTCAGGGTGATGACCTTTGGGTTAAAGAATGCTACTGCCACCTTCCAGAGGTTGGTCAACCAAGTCCTGGCTGCGCTGGGGGACTTCAGTGCTGTCAACCTGGACAATACTGCAGCCTTCTGGGCAGTGCTTCAGGCTCTGCAGAAGGCAGGTCTGACTATCAAGGCCAACAAATGCCAAATATGGCAGTGTTCTGTGGTCTACCTGTGCCACTAAGTCGGTAGGGGCAAGGTGCAGCCCTCCAACCCAAATTTCATACCATTTGGGCTTGGGAACCACCCCAAGATCTAGACAGAGGTGAGGGCCTTCCTGAGCATCACAGGCTATACCAGAGATTTGTCAAGGGCTATGGCACCATTGCTGCCCTCTTGACTGACCTGACTTCTAAAAAGCAGCCCAAGATGGTGATCTGGACAGAGGTGTGCCAAAAAGTGTTCAACACCTTGAAGGAGGGCATGTATACAGCACCAGTCCCCAAGGTGCCTGACTTCTCTAAGGAATTCATTGTCCAAACAGACGCCTCAGAGCATGGCATAGAGACCATACTCTCACAACTAAATGAAGAGGGCCTAGACCAACCTGTAGGCTTCATCAGCAAGCAGCTACTACCCTACAGAGGTGGAGTGCCCTAGAAAAAGAAGCCTTTGTTACGGTCTAGGCACTGAAGAAGGTGAGATCATACATGTTTGAGACTCACTTTCAGGTTCAGAGAGACCACCGATCCTTCAGATGGTTAATGACAATCCCAAACTGTTGAGATGGTCCATCCCCCTACAGGGAATGGACTTTATGGTGGAACACTGCCCTGGGACAGGCCACTGCAATGCTGACGGTCTTTCCAGGTTCTTCCACCTTAGTGATGAGAACTCCCATAAGGGTGGGTAGTTCACCCTACTTTCAGCTGAATGTGAAAACATGTTAGATCTGGCACCCTTGGGTGGTAGTCCCCTACACTGTCTTCCTTCACCCCTTATGTTTTGTTGAATTGTTTTTTGTTGGCTTTAGGACTCTGTGCACTTTACCACTGCTAACCATTGCTAAACTGCTAGTGCTCTCTCCCTAAAATATGGCTCAATTGGCTTACACCTTATTTGCACATTTAATTTACATATCTGTCCCTACTAAAGTAGTGCTATGTGTACCCAGGCCTGTAAATTAAATGCTACTAGTGGACCTGCAGCCTCATTGTTCAAGTCACTACAGTAGCCTTTCAAAACGTGTCTGAGGCCTGCCACTGCAACCTGTGTGCAGTATTATTCTGCCATGTTGACCTGGAAAAAAAACCTTTTGCCAGGCCTAAACCTAAACCTGTATTTAAAAAGTTGGACCTGTATATTTAAGTTTTACCATCCTGGGCCCGTATTGCGGTGGCGCAACAGGCATGTTCGCTCACTTTGCGTGTCCCCGGGAAACTTTGGTATTACAGAAAGGATTGCAGACGCTTGTGCGGGCCTTTCTGTAATACAGATAGCACTGGTACAAATATAGCGCCAGTGCTGTCACCAGAGGGTGTTCCCTGATTTGCTTGAGGGTGCGACGCCATGCAAATGAGGGAATCCCTTTGCCTCTGCGCCCGCACCATATTATAGACACAGACGCAGAGGCAAAGAGGCTGTCAGGAGGCGCACTGACAGTGCGCCACCTAAAAGGTGGCTCAGTGCGCTCCATGATGGCAGCCCTCTGGAGGGGGTAAGGGGACCCCCAGATATCCCCTTGCAAGCAGGTGCAGTCACACATTGCACTCGCCTGCAAGGGGGTGGCTTTTACCTCTTAAAAGTGCAGGCAGGTTGCCGCCTGCACAGTGAAACACAGAGCAGCTTTGTAGTCCTGTTAGCCCAATGTGCGATGCACACCTGCGTGAAACCTATAAGTTGTCAACTTCATGCCCTTCCATCCCTGAAAACTTTTGACACAAATAAAATATAATATTTCTTGAGAGTCTGACTTTATGACTGTAAAACACAGCTGTTTTCTGTTTTTCTGCATGTGCATCTCGTTGCAGGTTAAGCTCAAGAATTTTTTTCCTCAGGGGTGTGGGCAGCCCCTGGATGGAGATGTCACTTTGTTTGCCAGTAGCATGCAGTAGCATAACAAGGATGGCATGGGCGCTGGTGCAAGCAAGGAAAATGCCCCCTTTGACTGCTGTTGAGGTAGCAAAATACAGCATTGTCAGTGTTCAATGGGCCCCTCAGGGCTTTGGGGTCTGGTGCCACTGCATCTGCTGCACCAATGGTAGCTACGCCGCTAGTAGCAGCAGAGCAGGGGAAAAGAAGCAAGGTACCCCAGTGGCAGTTCTTTGTACTAAAACAACAATTTCTAGAATTTTCCATTTCCCGAATGTGATGTCCATTCTCCATATGGATCATGTCCATGTACAAGATTTATATGTCTTACTCTCATACACACTATGCATCATAAGTAACTCCAGCATGCTTTTGTTCTAAAACCTGGTATACTTTTACTACTTAACAGTAGTTGGCTGGCACCCAATTTGCTATGGTGAAATAGCAAAGGAGGTTAAGGCACACTCTGCAGAGCAATCCCTGTGCTGTGAAAATTTTACTACAGAATCATGGCAGGGTAATTCAGCCTTTCTGCTTTTTGTAGTTGATTCCAGGTGAGTAATGTGCATGGGTAGCAAAGACACCTGTTCTTTGAGGCACTACCAGTCACGTCAACTGTGGTAGCACTTTCTGTGTAAATACACACAGGGGCATATTCTCAAGGAACTATCGCCGAGTTAACAGCACTTTATCTCAGCCAAAGTCGCGATAAAATTATCGCCCCATTCACAAGCTGGTGCTAACAGCCGATACCACCAGTTTACTTGCGAAAGCATCCGCAAAAAACATCGCCACAGATGACCCCAGCAACTATCGCTAATGAGATGCAGAGTAGGCGTTCCCGAGCAAAAAGCAGAGACAACACTACACCTCAACATTCTCAACGACCAGCCACATCGGCGGTAAGACCACAAAACAGGCGATAAGGCGCGTTAGCAGCAGGAAATTAACACCTGATCCGACCTGGTGTAAAGTTGGACGACAACCTGCACCATCAAAGGGAGCCCAGCCCAGAGCCACACATGAAGAACAACAGATGCCATGGAGCTACTCACCATGCATCCCAGAGCCCCGAGAGGGCAACAACACCCACCGCCACCACCCCCTGGACTGCCACCCCCCCCCCGGACCTCCCCCGGACCGCCACAGAGGCAGCGCAGACAAAGACAGCGGACCTTCAGGAAATGCACCAGCCTCGCAGACCTAACACCAGACAACGTCAATGCCCACTACAGGGTCAAAAGGACAACCATCCTCCGCATCCTGAACATCATTGCCCACAGGCTGATGGTACCAACAAAGCGGACAACCAACATCCCTTCGCAGACAAAGCTGCTGGCTGTGCTGCACCTGTTGGCCTCTGGTACCTTCCAACCAACAACCGTCAGAGTCGGAGGAGTCGCACAGCCAGCCCCATCCAAGTTCCCCACACCTGTCCTGGATGCCATCATCAGCTAGGTACCCCAGTACCTATACGTCCCACACAATGCACAGGAACAGCTGGAGACCAAGCAAGGACTATACGCCATAGCTGGATTCCCACACGTGTTGGGGGCAATCGACTGCACACATGTCCTACTTGTGCCCCCTGCCGACACCGCACACAAGTACCGCAACAGAAAGCACACGCATTCCATCAACGTGCAGGCAATAGTGGACCACAGGGGACTCTTCACCAATGTCGTAGCCAACTACCCAGGCAGTGTGCATGATCCCTTCCTCTTCCGACAGTCCAACATCAACCAGCGCTTCCAGGATGGCACCTATGGAAATGCACTGCACGTTGGCAAGTACCAAATGAACACACCACACCCCTCAACTCCACAATCATTCAACTCACAACTCCGGCACTGCACATGTCACAAAATCACATACAACATGCCAAACAACATGCCCACCTCCCAGACACGACAGCACAACTTACTGTGGCAACCTTTGGTTAGCCATGTACATGAGCCATCAATGGCATGGCACCTCAGCCACACAATACCGGAATGTGGGGAGAGGTGGGAACCAGGCATGTGCGAAGGAGGCAAGTCACCCATGAATGAGAATGTACACAATGCCAAGTGTGGCGGAGATGTGCTGGACAGACTGCAGTATGCAAACCACAGACATGTCCATGTCTACATGCACTGCTGGTGTCTGGAGTGTAGTGGACAGTGGACGCAACCATGTCACCCCAGCCAGTGGGGAAGCCCAAGGAAATGTAGCTTGTGATGTCCCTCCTGTAAGCGTGTGCAGAGTGGGCTGGCCCGGTGTACACCAGTCCAGCGTGGGGGTGTGGATGATAATCCCATGGCTCTGGGTGTGGTTCAGTACTGGAAATGTGCAAAGGCATTTGTCTCTGTCGCAGTGTGGGTCTCCGTTGGGGAGTGTAGGTGGGCCCTGATGGGACTTAGACACCCACGTATGTGATCTAGTTCGGCTTCCATGAGGTAGTGCCCCACCCACACTAGTTCGCCCACCCCCTTCTGGCAGTCTGACACCTGGCCTTGGAATGCGGTGTGCTTCGGTGGGCTGCTGGGAGCCAGCCGGGGTGGTGGGTGCGTCCAGCTGTGTTGTCTGTGCAGGGGGTGGGGTATCCTCGATGCAGCGGTGCTGCCCTGCTCCTGGAGGTCGATTGCCTAAGATGTCCATGGACTGTTGTGGGGCGTAGGTGTCGGAAGTGTGGTGGTCCTCTTCAGCATCACTGTAGAGTTGTCTGGTCTGCTCTGCTGGAGGTGTTGTTTGTCCCTCTGCAATGTGAAGGGGAGATGCTTGTTGACATTGTGTTGGCATGCATGTTGCCGCATTCTTCAAGTTTACATACAGACTTCATGACAATGTACATTGTGGCTGTTTGGTAGGGGCGGACTATTTGATGCGGGACAGTGGACATTTGGACTACATGATGTAGGTGAGGTTGTACGCGTACATTTGCATCTCACAGTTTCCTGCTATGTCAGATGTGATTGGCCATTTTCAACGCACAGGCGGACCCAGTTGTGTCCTCTGTTCTGCAGTGTAGGTGTTGGACTGTGTACCACATTGTCGTCCATGTGGGTGTGCTGTTATTGCTATGTGTGTGTGCTGCATTGTGTGGGAGTCGCATCTGCAGCTGTGATTTTGCTGCCCCTTATCCCTTGGAGGCGGTGTGCCTTTGGCTTTTGTGCTTTTGAGGTGCTGTGATGTTGGCGACTTGGGTAATTTGTGCTCTTGGACGGTTTTTGTACTCTTGTGCATTGTTTGTCTGCAGATGTGTTGTTGACGTCAGTGGTTGTTTGTGCAGGTGGATGTGTCAGAGTGTGACCTGCTCCTTTCCGGATGTGGTCCACACTCAGCCACCTCAGTCTCGTGGCGTGCACAGTGTCATGGTGATTGTACTCCAGCCATGCTGCTGGTCATGTGGTGTCACTTGCATTGTCAGTGTGGCTCTCACATACGCATCTTTGCTGTGTTTCGCACGGGTGCATGTGTGTGTTGTGTAATTGGTGATGTGTGGGGTGGGACCCCTTTGGACACATGGTGAACAGGGGCCTACGTGATGTTTGTATGTGTGCTGCAGTGTGCCACGGGGATCAGGGACATGACCCAGGGTCATTGTGGGTGTGCGGTGTGCTACACGTCGTTGTGCATGTGTGCCATTGTGCTCGTCCCCCCCGTCCCCACAGTCCCTGTTCGTTACTCACCCTGTTGCTGTTGTGTCAGGTCATGTCGAGCAGTGTCCGGACTCCCAACTCCTTGCACAGTCTCCACACTGATGACTGTGGCCGCCATTTGCTCCAGCTCCTCCTGTGGCGCAGGACTCCCACCCCATTCGCCGTTGCTGCCTTCCTGTTGGCAGCGGGTTTCTGCGTGGTTTGGCTTTTCACATCGTGCCAGCGCATCTTGGCCTCCTCGACACTCCGGCTGCATTCACGATGGAATGCCATTTTTCCGTCTGTGTTGCCAATGACACAGTGGAGGTGACGGACAGTTGTTGTTGGTGCTCTGTCACCTCCGTGACGACGATTCGGTTGTCATGCGGACTGTACCCCGTCTTCCTCTTCCTCTTCTCCTTGGCCTTCCCCGACCCCAAGGTTCCTTGCTGGTGGTCTATGGGGCTTGTGGGGTTCGCGTTGACCTGGGCACTCGTTCCGGGTGCCTCCATGTTGCTACGCAGTTTATTTTGTTTATGATGTGTTTTTCTTGTTCAGCTTTTATAGTGCATTTTCCCGCATGACGCGTGGGGATTGCAGGCCTGTCGCTGGTCATCGCTGATTTCTGTATCGCGGTTGGCCTCATCGCAACTTTATTCGCGTTCGTGTTTCGCATTTTTGCGGCGTCGCGTTAATTTTAACGAGGTCATTTGACGCGTTATCGTGGGGCTATTGCATGGTGCCGCCAGGTTGGGAATACTACGCTAACATGGCGTTGTTTTCCCGCAATAGACTGCGATGTGCAAAGTTGCGTTAAGCTAAACTTGCAGTGGTTATCACACGTTCTTGAGAATATGCCCCACAGTGTCATTAATGTCTCTACCAGAGGATTCCTTATTCGGCCAAGAACATAATGAGTAAAGAACCGGATGAGCTGTACCTGCAGGACATCCTCTAACATTGCTGCCAGACCTGGAATTCGACAGTCAATCTGGGACATAACAAGAGGAGCATGGATTACATACTATTATAATACAATGATTGCATTTGCATTTAAATTGCATTTATATAGCGCTTACTACCCCTGACGAGACGTTGTATATAGTGATTTATTATATATTATAATTTGCATTAGTTCCCCAAAGGATTACTATTGAATTCATGTTGTAGTTTCTTCAACTTTGGTTTGAAAAAGCACTACAAAAGTAAAAAAATGTCACATAAAACATACCATTTGAAACTAATGTAGCCAATAAAATTCAACAGTTATAGTTACCTCATGTAAATATAACTCGTACTCTAAAGTAACTATAACTCACGCCCCCGCCATGCACAGTATTATCATTAATGATGACATTTCAGTTTTGATGAAGGATGCTATAAATGTAGTCAATGAATATGTCATGTGTGATTTAATATGCAAGGGTAAAAGCAGTGCATGGCAAGGGTGCAAGTTATAGTTACTTTAGGGTAGGAGTTATAGTTACTTGAGATAACTATAACTGGTGAATGTGAGTGGTTTTGTTAGTTTCAAATTATATGTTTTACGTGACTTTTCACCTAACTAAAACAATACTTTAACCTTTGTTTTTTCAGTGAATTTCTAATGTTTTTTTAATGTAAAGTTAGATAGCATTACAATTCCTAACTGTATTGCCACATTAACCTTTGTTTTTTTCAGTGACTTTATGTTTTTTTTACATGTAAAGTAAGATGTCCATCGTAATGCATGGCGGGGGGACTGGACACAGGGTCTGGCCTGGCATTGCTCACTGTGGTGCTCCCGTCCAAGCTTGCTGATCCTGCCCCCCTCCTCCTTGCCCTCCATTGTCCAAGTCCATACCACTTCCACCTCATTTTGCCCTGTGTCTCCATTGTTCTGCCTCTGCTCTTCCTGTCTGCATAGTTAGCTTGCTGCCCCTACCCACCTCCTTTCTTCCCTCTGTGGTCTCTAATCTCCTGCCAGTGCCCCCCAGTTAGCTTGATGTCCCTGCCTACTCCTCCTGCCCTCCATTGCCTGAGGTAATGCCAATTTCATTGCCCTTCTTCTTAGCCTCAATGCTTAGCCTGCTGCCCCTACCCACCTTCCGCCTGCCCTCCGATGTCTATGTGCATTCCCCTGCCCCCTTCCTTTTGCCCACCATCTTCCATGGACCTGCCAATCCTGTCTACTCTGAGTGATATGTTGTTCTACCACTTCCACTCTTGCCTGCCCAGCATGGTCAGATGGCTGCCGCCTGTCCCTGCCCTCTCCACCCTGCCTTCCATTGTCCAAGTCTCATGCCTCTATATCCTCCCTCCTGTCCTCCATGGTCCATTTTGATGCCACTCCCTTCTGCCCTCCATGCTCCGTTGTGCTGCAACTGCTCCTCCTGCCTGCCCTACGTGGTCTGTTGTGAAGCCCCTGCCCCTTCCCTCTCTTGTCATTGTCCTGCCCTTACCTCTCCCTTCTGTCCTCCGTGGTCCGTTGTGCATGGCCCTGCATCCTCCCTCATCTCCACTGTCAGAACCCTGTTCAGAGGGCCACGCGGCACGCAGGCTTTACTGGGTCCAATCGAGGTGATTGAGGCCTTTTGCTCCTGATGTCTCGGGCCCACCCTACTATCCAACCAGCTCAACTTGGTCAAGCACCTCCTTCTGCACCTGACTCTCAGTTGAAAGCATAGCATGAGCAGTCAAGCCTCCCTCGAGGAAAGTGTAGATACAGATCAGCGAGCATGACTCATAGCCCTCCCACCTTTCCTTCGTTAGCTGTGTGTATGCCATTATAGTCTTCTGTTGCCCTCCATGGTGTGTTTTGCTTCCAGTGCCTGAATGGTCAGCTTGCTGCTCCTGCCCTGCCCCCTTGACCCCTGCCCTCCGGTATTCATGTGTGGGTCCCTATCCCCTCCCTCCTGCCTTCAATGATTCATTGGCATGCCCCTGCCCCTCCCTCCTCACTCCCTTCATGGTCCGTTGTGCTGCAACTCCCCCTCCTGTCTGTCCGGTATGGTTAGCTTTCCGCACTTGCCTCTTTCCCCTCTGCTCTCTATTGTCCATGTGCATGGCCCTGTCCCCTCCCAATTGTTTCCTATGGTCCATTGTGCTGCACTGTCCTCCTGCTTGCCCTGTGTGGTGTATTGTGCTGTTGCAACCCAAGGCACCTACCCTGTAAGGTCAGTTTGGTGCCGATGCCCACCTCCCTCCTGCCCTCGATTGTCAGAGTCCATGAACTTGATAAGAAGGAGATTTTGAAAAACATATTGGGGGAATATTTACCTTTAACTGACATTGAGAATAAAAATGATGATATTTTAGGTGGGAGATGGCTAAAATGAAGCCCTTTTGGGCTGAAAAACATTGGGAGTCTCCTGCCTGAACTCGGTCCATTGACATGTATGGTTGTACTGGCACTGCTTCTCCCTTCTGCCCTCAATGGCATGTTGTTTTGCAACAGCCTATCTTGCCTATCCTGCATGGCTGGTTTGTTGCCCCTGCCCCCTTACCCCTGCCCTCCATGGTCCGTTGTACTGCCACTGCCCCTCCCGCCTGCCCAGCGTGGTAAACTTACTGTCTCTGCCCCCTCCTCCCTGCCCTCAATTTTCTGAGCCCGTGCCCCTGCCCTTTGCCTCCCCACAGACAGTGTTCTAATGAATAACTAGATTGTTAACATTCTGTGTTTATTACAAAAGTATGGCACTCCTGAAGTCATCTTGATGTAATCAAAAGTGTAATACCTAAAACATTTTCTTTAGAAATTTTAGAATGGGGGTCCTTTTTCCCTAGAAATTATGGTTAGTGCTCTAAAAAACTAAAATGAGGACACATTTTCCGAATTCTCAAATAGCGACAAAGCGCTTTTAAATTACTTGCTATATAATTTTTTTTATCCAGTTGATCACTTCATATATTGATGTGCTGACTTTGCAACTAGTAAACAAGGTTCAAGTTTTGGTGTCAGCTCAACATCCTGTGATTCTGGGCAGATCACTTAATCTTCCCATGCCTCAAACCAAAATAAATGTGTCCTTGTGTAATGTAACTGATGCTCAGGTAAAGCACTCCAATACCATCGGGTCAAGTCCATGCGATATAAAACTGAAAAACAACAAAAATGAAGCGTTTTGCACACTTCTGTCATTGGGCTACACTTGAGTGCCATCTGTGCCACATTTGGGTTTTTCTTTTTCTGGTGGCCATCCTGGGAGACTTTTTTGTTATAAAGCTCCCTAATTACCTCATTTACTGCAGTATCCTCAGTAGAAAATGCTTTCAGTTTCCCACTTCAAATCCATTAAGATGGAGCTCAGATCTGCCACACGTTTGGCCTAAAGTCAGAATGTTAGCACTCTAGTTGCTCATTAGAACACTGTGGTAAAGCTGCTGATAAACAGGGAGTTAACTGGCAGGCTGCTGCTGGTGTTGAAAGTGTATGTTTCAGTCTGCATATCAGAATGTTTTAATGAATTATAGAAGAAGAAGATATTTGAGAACTCATTTAAAATGTGTCCAAATTTTGCTTTCTACAGCGCTAACAATAATTTCCATGACAAAATGAACCCCCTCATTGTGTTCCTTTCTAAATGAAATGCTTTAAGTTTTACCAGTTTGATTCAATCAGGATGGCTTCAGGTGTGCCACACTTTTCTTATAAGTAAGACTGTTAGCGCTCGAGTTCAAACGCTCGTTGGATCTGGAAAATAAAATGGCGGCCCGGGGCTGCATGGTTTAATTAAGCGAAGGGGCCACATGGCCCCCCTCCCTGAGCAATTATAGGCCCAGGGGAGCCAACAACTGGGGCCCAAATGTTTGCAAAAGAGGTGGGGGAATGCACTCCCCCCTCTCCAAGCCTTCAAAGGCCCCGGGGAACCCATTACCTTAGGCCGATTTCTTTAATCAAGGGAAAGGGGGCCATGGAGCCCACTCCCCAGGCCATTATAGGACCTGGGAAACCCACCGTTTGGGTCGAAGAGTCTGAAAAGGGGAGGGGGCTAGGTGGCCCTCCTGCCTGAGTCTTTAATTACCCAAGGGACCCCATCCTCCAGGGCTGGCTCACTTGCTGTGTCCTGTTGAGCCCAGCCCGGGACACAGTAGTGATTCTCGCAGACCCAACTGCCTAATTATACAAGTATTTTTTACCCTAAATTTCTCAAAAACTACTGAATGGATTTACATCAAATCACCAAAAGCACAATGCGGACGAAGATCTAGCTTCCTGCCAAATTTGGTGTAATTCCGTACAGCAGTTATTGCTGTAGCATTGTCTAAAGAAGTCTATGGAAAATGCATGGGAATTTTGCAATTTGGGACCTCCCCTTTTCGCCCCCGCTTGACGGATCACCCCAAAGCTTCCCAGGAAGGAGCTGAGGTGAATGAACTTTTTTGGAAACTTTTGTGAAGACTCCTCAAATGGGGCCAAAGGTATTAACAAACCAAAAATACGTTCTTTCTATGGAAAAGGAGACCTAACTATAACTACATAGTGGTGACCACCGCTAGGTAATATATATATATATATATATATATATATTACCTACTGGCGGTCGCCAGTAGGTAGTTATAGTTAGGACCTATTTTCCATAGGAAATTCACAACATTCTATTCCCAATAACTTTGGCGCCGGTCGACGAATCTTCGCGAAAGTTTCAAAACTCGTGGGGCGCTCCGGTCCGCTCCTATCTTGAAAGTTTCGGGGTGATTCGGCAAGCGGGGGCCGAGAAAAAAGGGGGTTCCCAAAACATGTTTTCTCCATGTTATTTTCCATAGGAAACTTTAGACAAAGCTACAGCCCGAACTGCTGAACGGAATTACACCAAATTTTGCAAAAAGGTAGCCCTTGGTTCAGAAAGAGCCCTTTTTGTTAAATGGTGTAAATCCGTTCAGTAGTTGCTGAGAAATTCAAAAAATAAGAGTCAAAAATCAATTTCCCATAGGGAACTTTGTGCAAGGCTAAAGCGGAAACTACTGAACGGATTTACCCCAAATTTGGCATAAAGGTACTGCTTGGCTCAGAAAGTGAACTTTTCAAAAATGGTGTAAATCCGTTCAGTAGTTTCTTTAAATATGAAAGGAAAAAGAACTTTATATATCTGGGCGGAGCCTAACCACACATGTCATCGTGAGAACTGATTGGCTGTCAGCACTTCATCCAAGAAGTGTTGGCAGCCATCTTGGGACCAATATACATGATAGCACCCCAATGAAATGCATTGTAGTGAATAGAAGATTTTGAGGGTCACCAAAAGGAGAACTATAAAGGGTGATAACAGACTTTAGTTACATTAGAATTCATTTGTTGATGGTACCATACTAATTTTAGGAATTGTGGTGTGTTCTAGGGTGATTTTACCCTGTGAAAAACCTTCTGCTGGGATTTCATGAATCATGTTTGAGAGAAAACAATTTTCTCATGCTTGTCCCACAGAGGTTTGGAAGGTGCTCCAGAAGCTAAAATGAGAGCATATTTTCTGTAAATTCACATTATCTTTCTCAGTCATGTGAGAATGAAGTCTGACATTCTCAGTAAAACATGTAAATCCAACAAGGGCAGAGACTGTCAGTTGATTCCTTTGTGTTCTACTGCAGCTTCCCAGAGTATTCTTAAGAACAACTAGAGCGCTAACAACCTTACCTATGACAAAAGTATGGCTCACCTGAAGCCATCTTGATTGGAATAAACTGGTAACAATTAAAACATTTAATTTAAAAAGGAACAAAATGATGGGGTTCATTTTGTCATAGAAATTATGGTTAGTGCTGTAGAAAGAAGAATTAGGACATGTTTTAAGTGAGATTACAAATATCTTCCTGTTATATTTCAATAGGAGCAGCCTGCCAGTTGATTCCTTTGTGTTCTACTGCAGCTTCCCAGAGTGTTCTAAAGAACAACTAGAGCGCTAACAGTCTTACTTATGACAAAATTATGGCACACCTGAAGCCATCTTGATTGGAATAAACCAGTAACACTTAAAACATTTAATTTAAAAAGGAAAAAATTGAGGGGGTTCATTTTGCCATAGAAATTATGGTTAGTTCTGCAGAAAGAAAAATTAGGGCATGTTTTAAGTGAGATCTCAAATCCTCTTCTATTTCATTAGAAAATTCTGACATGCAGACTGAAACAATCACTTTCAATACCAGCAGTAGACTTCCAGTTAACTCCCTGGTGAGCAGTAGCTTTACTACAGTGATCTAATGAGCAACTAGAGTGCTAACATTCTGAATTTATGGCAAATGTGTGACACATCTGAATGCCTTCTTGATGGAATCAAAGTAAAAAACTGAAAGCATTTCCTACTGAGGAGACTGCAGTAAATGAGGAAATTAGGAAACTTCATAACAAATAAGTATCCCAAGATGGCCACCAGATAAAAAAGAGCCCAAATGTAGCACAAATATCACCCACATGTAGCCCACATATAGCCCAATGACAGAAGTGTGGAAAACACTTTTTATTTTTTGTTTTTTTGCAGTTTTATATAGTGCAGACTGGTCAGGTATTGGAGCGTAGCATTATACTTGGACCCCTTATTGCGTATTTTGCATGAAGTACATGAGATTGATCTTGCGAAACATTGAACTTTACTATTCTGTTAACCTGAAGTTGCTCTGAACCGGGCTTTGTAACACCTGTTTTTACCTACTGGTTTTAATTAATTCTCACTGTATTGTATTAAGAAAGAGGATTTACTGTTTTTATGTACACTTTTATGATCTATGTTTCTAAATCAGATCGAATAAAGTTTAATGAATGTAATTGAAGTCTCCCAAGATGGCCACCAGAGAAAAATGACCCAAATGTAGCACAAATATCACCCAGATGTAGCCCACGTGTAGCCCAATGACAGAAGTTTGGAAAACACTTTTTATCCTTTGTTTTTTTGCAGTTTTATATAGTGCAGGCTGGTCAGATATTGGAGTGCTTTACATGAGCATTGGTTACATCATACAAGGACAAACTCATTTTGGTTGTAGGCATGGGGAGATTAAGTGATTTGACGAGAATCACAGAATGACGAGCTGAAGCAGAAACTCCAACTTGGTAACACCACATTTTCTCTCCTAAGCGTAACATTTAATCAAGTGGTCAACTGGATAAAAAAACATAGAGATAACAAATAATTCAAAAGTGCTTTGTCGCTATTTGAGAACTGCTTGGCTCAGAAAGCAAACTTTTTAAAAATGGTGTAAATCCGTTCGGTAGTTGCTGAGAAATTGTAAAAAAACAAATATCGATATCTAGTGGCGCGGTGGATCAGCGAACCCTCCCGACCACGAGCTTCATTTTAATTGGCTGCCAACACTCCAAACCAGGAAGTAGCCATCTTGTGACTCGGTAGAACCGAGTCACAAGAAAACAGGGAAACAAAGGTGAAAAAGAAGAAAAGGGGGCAGGGTAGAAACACCCAGACCCCCTAGGCCTGCTCAGGGGGTCCCACAAGGACCCCCAGGGCCAAAAAAAGCATTTTTTTAAAACAAATTGGCGAAATTCGCGCTGGGTTCGCAAATCCCGCCGAAATGTAAAAAAAAATGAAGCGCGGGATACCGCGCTTCATTTAATTGAGACCCCCGGTGGGCCAGGTCCCGGGGGCATTGCCAACAAATATATGTAGGGCCCGCGGGGGCCCCCGCAGCCCCGGGGACCGCCACTTCCCGGGGCTTGTTTTTTTAATGTTTGGGGGACCTCCAAGGCCCCCCCAAGCCCCGGAGACCTCCACCGCCAGGGCTCTTATCAAATAGGGACCCTCAGGATTCAAGGGGAATTAATCCTCCAACTTACCCTGAGCACTACTGATGCAGTCCAGCCATCGCCCTGTCACTACCCATGCACTCCTCCAATCAACCAGCGAGCACCATGTACTTATCCAATCACTCCGCCAAAACACAAGCACTTATAAATTCACCATCCACTCTCCTTGCAGTACTCTAATCATCCAGTCAGTACCCATGTACTCATCCAATGACCCAGGCACTGACTCATGGCAAATACAGAGGAGGTCATGCTAATCACAGGGGTATCCCAACGCATAGTGTTCCCTAGTGTATGTAGGTGTTTTCACTGTATTCTAAGTGTCTTTTACCACCAGAGACAGAGTCAGTTACCACCAGTACCCATCAGCAAAAAGTTGGGGGCACAGGAGTACTTTCTACTCCTCTGTTGGTTCTTTCTGCACATCTCTTCCTTCTTCTTCCACTTTTCTTCGTCTTTCTGGACTTCTGTTGCCTCTTTCTGCATTTGTCTTCCTTCTTTCTGCGCTTTTCTTCTTCTTTCTTCACATGTCCTACCTCTGTAGGCATAGTTAGAAACTAGCATTTAAAAAACCTTTGAAATTCACTTAAAAAACCATAGGTTTCAGGCATGTTATAGTTAGAAATTAGCATTTAAAAAACCTTTGAAATTCACTGAAAAAACCATAGGTTTTAGGGAAAGTTATAGTTAGTTGGACATTTCACTCGTACAAAACCAGAGAAATTCCCCGTTATAGTTAATTCAGCTAACTATAACTCGCGCCCCGCAATGCACTGCTGATGACGTCACATATGACATCACTCATGACATGGTCAGTGACATCACTGATGACATCACTGATGACATCTCAAATGACATCACTGATGACATCACTGATGACATCATCCAGTGACTGTGTGTTTCTGTAAAGTTTAAATATGTTTTATATATATGCCAAGGTGTATTGAAGAATGAGAGGGTCTATAAGTGTCTGGATGAAGGATTTAGTAGGTGCGTGACTGACTGTATAAGTGAGTGATTAAATGTGTCTTACTGAATGCATGGGTTAGTGACTAAACTGTCTGAATGTGTGTATCAGTATGTCTGTTGTTGTGTAAGCTGCTGCATACACTAGGGAACACTATGCGTTGGGGTACCCCTGTGATTAGCATGACCTCCTCTGTATTTGCCATGAGTCAGTGCCTGGGTCATTGCATGAGTAGTGACTGGATGATTAGAGTACTGCAAGGACAGTGCATGGTGAATTTATAAGTGCCTGGGTTTTGGCGGAGTGATTGGATAAGTACATGGTGCGCGCTGGGTGATTGGAGGAGTGCATGGGTAGTGAAAGGGCGATGGCTGGACTGCATGGGTACTGCTCAGGGTATTGTAGCAGTGCATGAGTTAGTGCATGGGTCATTGCATGAGTGCATGGGTAGTGACTGGATGATTAGAGTGCTGCAAGGAGAGTGCATGGTGAATTTATAAGTGCTTGGGTTTTGGCGGAGTGATTGCATAAGTACACACATGTCACATCAGGCCACGCCCCCTCCCTGCACCACTGTGCAAACGCACCCCCTGGCGGGTTGTAAATTGGGGGATTAAATCCCCTTGAATCCTGAGGGTCCCTGGGGGCCAACTAGCCCACCAGGTACCTCCAGTAAGCGCCACAGAGCTGCGTTGCAGAGAGGTGTAAAAGGGGCATGGCCTCTGAACACCTCTCTGCAACGCAGCTCCCTAGCGCATACTGGAGGTCCCTGGTGGGCTAGTTGGCCCCAGGGACCCTCAGTATTCAAGGGGAATTAATTCCCAAACTTAGAACGCGCCAGGGGCGCGTTTGCAGAGTGTTGCTGGGAGGGCGGGGCCTCCGGCGCGATGCCGGTTTTAAAATATTTTTTAATTTACTTATTTAGAAGGGGGGCTGTGTGGCCCCCCTTCTTTTTCTTTTTTTGGGGCCGTTGGGACCCCATCCCCCAGGGCCTGACACCTTTTTAAAAAAAACGGGAGGGGGGCTGCGTGGCCCCCCTCCAGAGGCCAATTATGGCCCCAGGGACCCCATCCCCCGGGGCCCGCCTGCCGTTTTTTTGTTTTTTTTTCATTTAGGGGAGGGGGGGCCACGTGGCCCCCCTCCCAGGCCACTCCTGGCCCCGGGAACCCCATCCCCCAGGGCCTGGCCTCTCTGTTGGGGACCGTGGGGGGAGCCCCAATGCCCCCACGGTCCCGCCGGCTCCCCACCTCCTGCGGGAGCCGGCATTGCTTTTCCACACGGGGAGCTGCTAACATGCAACTCCCTGTGTGGAAAAGCAATCTGGTTTGGATTTTGGAAGCGAGAGCAGGTTTCCCTGCTCTCTCTTCCAAAATCCAAACCAGTGTTTGCTATGACAGGGCGGGAGCCGCACGGCTCCCGCCCTGTCATAGCAAACAGCAGTGTCCCGGGGGTGGGCACCCCGGGACACTGCAGGAGCTGGGTCTGGGGGGTGGCGGTCCCCAGGGCTGTCAGGGGCTCCAGGAGGGGGGCCGCGCGGCCCCCCTCCCATCACATGCATAGCCCCGGGGAGGTGGTGGTCCCCGGGGGTCCATAACGGACCCCCAAATTTCAATATTAAGTGCCCCGGGGAGGTGGTGGTCCCCGGAGCAGTGTGGGGGGGGCTTGAGCCCCCCCACACTAAATATTTTTTTAGCCCCGGGGAGGTGGCGGTCCCCGGGGCTCGGGGGGCCGCGGGGCCCCCGCCAATTATCATAAATGCTCCGGGGAGGTGGCGGTCCCCGGAGCAGCGTGGGGGGGTTGGGACCCCCCACGCATTTCTTTAGGTAGCCCCGGGGAGGTGGCGGTCCCCGGGGCTACGGGGGGGGCTGTGTGCCCCCCGCATTTATTTTAATAAGCCCCGGGGAGGTGGTGGTCCCCGGGGCTGCGGGGGCCCCCGCAGGCCCCCGGAACATTATTTATAAGTGCCCCCGGGACCTGGCCCACCCGGGGACTTTTTGAATACGAAGCGCGGGAGTCCGCGCTTCTTTTTTTTTGTCCGGATTCGCGCACCCAGCGTGAATTTGGCCGTTTTTTTTTGGGCCCTGAGCAGGCCTAGGGGGTCAGGGTGTTTTTACCCTTCCCCCTTTTCTTCTTTCTCACCTTTGTTTCCCTGTTTTCTTGTGACTCGGTTCTACCGAGTCACAAGATGGCTGCCAACACTTCTTGGTTTGGAGTGTTGACAGCCAATTAGAATAAAGCTCGTGGTCGGGAGGGTCCGCGGATCCACCACGCTTCTAGATATCGAAACTTTTATTTTTTGATTTTACACCATTTAAAAAAAGGGCTCTTTCTGAACCAAGGGCTACCTTTTTGCCAAATTTGGTGTAATTCCGTTCAGCAGTTTGAGCTGTAGCCGTGTCTAAAGTTTCCTATGGGAAATTGATTTTCTGACCTCTTTTTTTTTAATTTCTCAGGAACTACTGAACGGATTTACATCATTTAACAAAAAGGGCTCTTTCTGAACCAAGGGCTACCTTTTTGCCAAATTTGGTGTAATTCCGTTCAGCAGTTCGAGCTGTAGCCGTGTCTAAAGTTTCCTATGGAAAATTGATTTTCTTACCTCTTTTTTAAAATTTCTCAGGAACTACTGAGCGGATTTACATCATTTAACAAAAGGGCTCTTTCTGAACCAAGGGCTACCTTTTTGCCAAATTTGGTGTAATTCCGTTCAGCAGTTCGAGCTGTAGCCGTGTCTAAAGTTTCCTATGGGAAATTGATTTTCCGCCCACTTTTTTTTAAATTTCTCAGGAACTACTGAACGGATTTACATCATTTAACAAAAAGGGCTCTTTCTGAACCAAGGGCTACCTTTTTGAAAAATTTGGTGTAATTCCGTTCAGCAGTTCGAGCTGTAGCCGTGTCTAAAGTTTCCTATGGAAAATAACATGGAGAAAACATGTTTTGGGACCCCCCTTTTTTCTCGGCCCCCGTTTGGCAAATCACCCCGAAACTTTTAAGACAGGAGCTGACCGGAGCGTCCCACTAGTTTTGAAAATTTCGCGAAGATTCGTCATTCGGCGCCAAAGTTATTGGGAAAAGAAAAAACGCTTTTCCTATGGAAACTAGGTCCTAACTATAACTATCTACTGGCGACCGCCAGTAGATAATATATATATATATATACATCCAACAAACAAGGTTTACCCTCCTTGACGACGCCCACCCGGAAAATAAAGTATCTTGAAGTGAGGACTGCAGCGACTTCAACGTTCCGCTTTAATCCTTGAAAACTGGCTTAACGCGTTTCGGATTTCACTTCTTGTTCACAAGCCGCAGACAAGGAACAAACAGCAGCCATTGAGTAGAGCACCTGCAATTTATTAAGTGAGTCCTGCCCCAGTGGGCGTGTGCTCCGCCTTAGTGGACGTATGCTACATTGCATTGTGGTATTTGCAGTCTCTACCCACCAATAAAGTCCCCCAGTGGGTGTTGCCGAAATTCCTCTGATCCGTGTAATAAAAAATCCCCAGTGGGTTGATACAAGCAGGCAATGTGGAGTCAGCTGCCAATACTCGTCTCTCACTGTTGAGCTATTCCGTCCTTGAGTTTGCGCCATGTCCTCCTGGCGCCAAAGGTTCGCAATTACGCTGCGGTTCGTCCTCGCGACTGGGCACAGCCGCTAACATCCAACAAACAAGGTTTACCCTCCTTGAGGACGCCCACCCGGAAAATAAACTCTCTTGAAGTGAGGACTGCAGCGACTTCAACGTTCCGCTTTAATCCTTGAAAACTGGCTTAACGCGTTTCGGATTTCACTCCTTGTTCACAAGCCACACACAAGGAACAAACAGCAGCCATTGAGTAGAGCACCTGCAATTTATTAAGTGAGTCCTGCCCCAGTGCCCAGTCGCGAGGACGAACCGCCGCGTAATTTTGGACCTTTGGCGTCAGACTCCACATTGCCTGCTTGTATCAACCCACTGGGGATTTTTTATTACACAGATCACAACGTGTTGTGCTGGGATTAAACATCAGTAAACTGCCCCCGCGAGTGCTGTTTTCTTTCTGTGAAGCAACGAAGGAATTTGAGCCATAATTTTTTCGCCGGGGCACCACCGCGACCTTAAGCACCCGTCCGTGAGTGATCCGCTTCTTGGTGCAGTTGAGCGCCATTGCGTCACTTTTTTTGACGCAACTGCGGCGCAAACAATGCGGCCTATTTACAATGTGATGCATCTAGGGAGATGCGTCACTTTGTAAAGCTGTGCGTCACAATGTACCTGCGTCAGGTATAATATATGCAGGGTGGGCGTTCCCACGCAGGAAGGCCTCGTAAAAGTGACAAAGTGAAATCTACAAGATTTCATTGCGTCACTTTTAGGACGCCACTGCGCCAAAATCTTACACCTGCTTGAAGCATGCGTAAGGGGTGACGCAGTACAGTAAGTATAGGCCTCAAAATACATTGCTGGAGTTGCGTTGTGCTTGCGACACAACTCCAGCAATGAGTGACTTTTGGGCCAACAGATGCATCAGAATTTCGGACGCATCTGTTAATCCTTGCTCCATGGGGCACTGTATTGTAAATACAGTGGGCAGATTTACAAGGAACTGACGCATCTGCATAGATGCATCAGTTTCCTTGTGCCACCGCCGAATGTCCTTGCGCCACTATGGATGCGCTGTATTTACAATACAGTGCTCCATTGCACAAGGATTAACAGATGCGTCAGAAATTCTGACGCATCTGTTGCCGCAAAAGTGACGCATTGCTGGAGTTGCTCATGAAAGTGACGCAACTCCAGCAATGCGCCACAATAGATGGGTGAGTCGCATTCTAAAAGGCCTGCGCCATTCCTTAAGCGTGGTCTGAGCAGGCGTAGAGATTTTGACGCAGTGAAGGCGTAGTGTGACGCAGTGAAATCTTGTAGATTTTACTGCATCAGTTCTAAATGGCTTTATGCGTGGGAACGCCCACCCTGCATACATTATACCTGACGCAGATATAATGTGACGCAGGGCTTTACAATGTGACGCATCTCCCTAGATGCGTCACGTTGTAAATGGGCCGCAACATTTACGCCGCAGCTGCATCACAAAAGTGAAGCAACTGCAGCGCAAAAGTCACGCAAGGGGCTTGTAAATCTGCCCCAGCGCATCCATGGTGCACAAGGACATTTGACGCTGGTGCAAGGAAACTGATGCATCTATGCAGATGTGTCAGTTCCTTGACAATCTGCCCCTGTGTGCTTTTCCCCTGTTAACTTTCGGCAGGTTTGACCTGCCGAAATTTAACGAGCCTTGAGGTACTTAGAGCATCCAGTAAAAAGACTTTTTAACGTAATTCCAATCCGTGCGTAAACAGGAGTTTAACTGGGTCTAAATACACTGACCACATCATAATGAGGCCATTTTCTTTTATTTTGACTCATGCAGTAAATTAGTTTTAACAATGTGGATTTTAGGTGTTTTTACTTTCATGTTAAAAAGCTAAGTTAAAGTTAGAATGCATGCTTTTGAAAATATTTCCACACATAAAAAGGATCAAAGATGTGCCCTACAAAACATACGTTGAATTAATCGTTGAGGATACTACTGCTAAAGAACCTTCAAAACAGCCTAATATTGCGCTAAAGACCCTCTAAATTGAATCAAGCTACTGGCCACTAGTAGTGTAGTAGGGGCCGGTGTCAGAGGGGAGTGGCGTGGTGGGGGTGGAGGGATGATGACAATGAAAAAAAGCAGAAAAAAATAACTTGACTGCAGCCCGCCGCATCGCCGGTCTTCTTGTCCTCTTGTGGCTCCACTGCAGGTAAAGGCTCCCAGACTCCCCTGCGGCCAATTCTGAAGCTGCTCTCATGCATGAGAGTAGCTTCAGGATTGGCCTGAGTGCCCTCGATTTGTGCTCCCAGACAGACTGGGAGCCTGTGCTTGCTGTCTCCAACCAGGCAACGCAGCTCGGGTTGGAGACTGCTTCAGTGCGCATGTCAGTTTGGCCGGCCTGAGAGGGCCAGCCAAACTGACATGCGCACTGATGGCAGTGCATACCTCTCCCCGTTGGTGCCTGTCATCTCCCTGGCACAACCCCCAAGACTCAGCCAGGAAATAAAATTAAACGATAATAAACCCGGGTTTATTATCGTTATTTTTTTTACGCTGCTTGCAGGGGGGGGGAGGTGATGTTCCTCTGCCATAGCGGAGGAGCCGCCGCTGGAGTAGTGTATGCTAATAGTCCTTCATTTATTTTCACTGTGTTCTTACCTTCCTTTATTCTTGCCTTCATACAGAATTGTTTATGTTTAAATGATTGTTCCATGTTCTTTTCCTCACTCTGGGCGTTTCAGTAGAGGCTGCAGAGGCAGTTGCTGTTGGAGGTAGCAGGACAAGGACCTACTGGACGTTGGCTCCTTTTCATTCAATAAACTTACTAAGAAACCTCAATTTGCCTCCTATGTTCTCTCAACACCACATTTGCATAATACTAAGCTCAAAGGTCAAGTCCAACAGTGTTTAAAGATTCTGAATTCACAAACACGTTAAATTAGTCCAGCAGCTTTGTTTATGTGCTTTACCAACCTTGGCTTACTGTGCCCATGCAGGGAGCAATCTACAAGCCTGTCAATCTTATCTGCTTCTTCACACTCCCAAATCTCATTTCCACTCTTTGGGTGTTACGTCAGGAGGCTCTTGCTCAGCTCCTAGGTGGAAATGGCATTACGAAGCACGGCGTTTGTATTCTACCAGCAGGATGGAATGAACAAATTATAAACAAAGCCAAAATACTAGATAGACCCATAATATTAGTATTTCCTTTGTTTGCATGCAGCGCAACAAGTGACGTCAGCAAGGCTCTTTTCCCATAGTTCACCTGACCCTTCCCCCTCTTTGATTCCTATAAGAGCAGGCCCAGTTCTTCATATATGTATGACATGCTTTTTTTCGCATCTCTTGATCCTAAATGTCATGCCCTTCATTGTAATCCATTTCCGAGTGAAAACGCCTGCGTGATCTATTTTTGGGCAAGATATCAGTATGGAGATGTCACACTGCTGTATCGCCAGCTGTCATCCTCACAAGGCGTTAGACAATGTGAAATGCTAATTATACCCTTAGTTAAATTGCTACAGTTTCAATAGTGTCTATTTTGGAGACATAAGCAGCTCACTCTGGCAATTTATTTACCTTTTTTGTAATTGTTTATGTTTATTTACTTATTATTATATCATTTAACGTTTTTGTACAGCGCTGAATACTCATTGGTTAGGGCAAAAAGGAAGTAACTTAGACTATGTGTACCACCTTCTTCTGGGGCTGGATTAATTAATAATTCTCAAAGGTAGCAGTATTAGTCTCTTTCTTGATTTCAAATAGAATTGAATTTTTACGGGCATACTTCCTTCATTTGTTTTTTCACTTTCTTTCATGACCCCCAAATGACCAGTAATTCACTAATAAATTATTTTTTTCATTTGCACAGTATATCAAACACCTTTAAAGTGAAAATGCATTAACTTTCATTTAAAAATCCAATTTCTCTTTTTGACTTTCTATTGGCAAACACGGTTGTACTTCAGTGTAGACTAATTGTACCCTGAGCATAATTGTCAAAAGTAAAAGGATGAAATATATTCTCACTTTCCTTCCCATGTTAATAAGTTATTGTTCGCTTGACTTGTCTTTTATCCTCCATTATAACGTCCACACATTCCATCCTTCTTAATGTTACAAGGCTTCATCAGGACATTACATAGAATATACTGTCCAAAATAGTAAAGTTTATACACTGGTATTTAAAATGTCATAACATGTGTGCGTGTGAGTGTGTGTGTGTGTATTTATATATATATATATATATTACCTACTGGCGGTCGCCAGTAGGTAGTTATAGTTAGGACCTTGTTTCTATTCAAAAAGCATTTTTTATTTTGCCAATATCTTTGGCGCCGTTTGACGAATCTTCGCGAAATTTTCCAAACTAATGACCAGCTCAGGTCAGCTCCTGTCTTCAAAGTTTGGAGGTGATTCGTCAAGCGGGGGCCGAGAAAAAAGGGGGGTCCCAAACGCATTTTCCCCATGTTAATTTCCATAGGAATTTTTGGAACAGGCTACAGCCCGAACTGCTGATCAGAATTACACCAAATTTGGCAAAAAGGTAGCTCTTGGTTCAGAATGCGCCCTTTTTTAAATGATGTAAATCCGTTCAGTAGTTCCTGAGAAATTCAAAAAATAAAAATATTGATATCTGAGCACCAAGGAGGAGCCGCGAATCCTCCCGAGCACGAGCTTAATTCTGATTGGCTGCCAACACTCCAAACCAGAATGTGTTGGCAGCCATCTTGTGACTCGGTAACCGAGTCACAAGAAAAAGGAAAAAAAAAGAAGAAAATGAAGAAAAGGGGGCAGGGTAGAAACACCCTGACCCCCTAGGCCTGCTCAGGGGCTCCCACAAGGACTCCTAAGCCCAAAAAAAGCATTTAAAAAAAAAATCGGCAGAATTCACGCTGGGTGCGCAAATCCGGCAAAAAATGTTTAAAAAACGAAGCGCGGGTTCCCGCGCTTCGTTTTCTATAAGCCCCAGGGTGGGCCAGGTCCCGGGGGCAATTTATAATTATGGTGTGGGGGCCCCCACAGCCTCGGGGACAGCCACCTCCCCGGGGCTTTGCTCATAATTTGCGGGGGCACTCGGCCCCCCCACAGCCCAGGGGACTGCCACCTTCCCAGGGCTTTAATTATTAAGTGCAGGGGGCATCACAGCCCCCCGCAGCCCCCGGGACCACCACCTCCCCGGGGCTTTTTTTCAAATTAAAGGTGTGGCAGGGGCTCCTGCCCCCCCACACTGCTCCGGGGACCACCACATCCCTGGGGCATGCAGTAAATTAAATACGGGGGTCTGTAGCGGCCCCCCGGCCCCGTGGACCACCACCTCCCCGGGGCTCTTTTACATGTTGGAGGGGGGCACGCGGCCCCCCTCGTGGAGCCCTCGATGACCCTGGGGACCGCCACCCCCCAGGGCCGGCTCCTGCAATGTCCCGGTGTGCCCACCCCAGGGACATTGCCGTTTGCTATGGCAGGGTGGGAGCACGGAGCATGGCTCCCGCCCTGCTATAGCAAACACTGCTAAGCAGATTGGTTTTTGGCAAGGGGAGCTGCATGTTAGCAGCTCCACTTGACCGAAAGCAATGCCGGCTCCCGCAGGAGGCGGGGAGCCGGCTGGGACCATGGGGGCATTGGGGCTCCCCCCACGGTCCCCAACTTGAGGGCTGGCCCCAGGGGATGGGTTCCCCTGGGCCAGAAGTGGCCCGGGGGCAGCCACTCGGCCCCCCTGTCCTTTAATTAATTGGCCTCAGGAGGGGGGCCACGCAGCCCCCCTCCAAAAAAAAAAGGCTGGCCAGGCTCCAGGGGATGGGGTCCCTGGGGCTATAATTGGCCTCAGGAGGGGGGCCACGCGGCCCCCTCCTAAATAAAAAAAAGTAAAGGCTGGTCAGGCCCCAGGGGATGGGGTCCCTGGGGCCAGAAGTGGCCCAGGGAAGGGGGGCCACGCATCCCCCCTCCCAAATATTTAATTATTTAAAAAAAAAAAAAAAAACGAGGCAATGCCCCAGGGGATGGGGTCCCCTGTGACGATACAGGCCTCAGGAGGGGGGCCGCGCGGGCCCCCCTCCAAAAAAACGAAAAAGAAAAGGCTGGCCAGGCCCTGGGAATGGGGTCTCCAGGGCCCCAAAAAATAGTAAGAGACGGGGGGCCACACAGCCCACCTTCTAACAAAACCCCAAAAAAGAAAAGCCGCATTTTGCCGGACGCCCCGTCGCCTCCCTGCACCACTCTGCAAACCCGCCCCCTGGCACGTTCTAAGTTGGGGGATTAAGTTCCCTTCATTCCTGAGGGTCCCTGGGGGAAAACTAGCCCACCAGGTACCTCCAGTAAGCCCCACACAATGGAATTGCTGAGAGGTCATCTGAGGCCACGCCCCTTTTTACACCACTCTGCAAACGTACCTCTTGGCACTCTGCTGGTGGGGTGATGAGGTCCTCTTGTGTCCTGAGGACCTCGGGACACAAGTGGACTTCATCCCCCGAGCAGCAGTGCCCCAGGTGGCACGATTGCAGAGTGGGGTAAAAAGGGGGCATGGCCTCGGACCACTCTCAGCAATCCAGATGTGTGGGGCTTACTAGAGGTACCTGGTGGGCTAATTGGCCCCCAGGGACCCTCAGGAGGCAAGGGGACTTCATCCCCCAACAAAGAGTGTGCCAGGAGGCACGTTTGCAGAGTGGTGGAGAAAGGGGGCGTGGCCTGTGTCCACCTCTCAACAATTCCACTGTGTGGGGCTTACTGAAGGTAAGAGGTAGGCTAGTTGGGCCCAAAGGACCCCCAGCAGCGAAGGTGACTTCAATCCCCATCCAAGAGCATGCCAGGGAGCGCGTTTGCAGAGTGGTGGCCAAAGGGGGCGTGGCCTGCTATGAGAACTTAGCAATCCTGCTGTGTGGGACTTACTGGAGGTAATAGGAGGGGGAGTTGGCCCCCAAGTATGTCCTTGGGGCCAAATACCCCTCTTGTTACCTCCAGTAAGTCCCACACAGTGGGATTGCTAAGACGTCTTCGGAGACCATGCCCCCTTTCGCCATCACTCTGCAAACGTGCCTCCTGGCAGATTATGGGATGGGGGATGAAGTCCACTTTACTCCTGAGGGACTTTGGGGGCTAAGAAGCCCTCCTGGTAATCCTGTAAATCCTACGCAGCAGAATTCCTGAGCGCTGGTCGGAGGCCCAGCACCCTTTCTCCACCACTCTGCAAACGCGACTACTAGTTAAAGAAGCATTTGCAATGTGATAGGTTTCGCATTTGCGAGAGTTAGAGCTATTGGTGTTGTAAATGTAAAAGTTTTTTACTAATGTTTTTGGGTGTAGAGTGAATGTACGTTGTATGTGGTGGAATTATGTGGTATGTTGTGCAGTGAAATTATGTGAATAGAAAATATGTGGTATTTAGTGTATAGGAATTATGTGGAGTGGGACTATGTGTTTTGGAGAGTAACTATGTGGTATTGTAGTCTGTGTTGTGGAGTGGTAAGCTCAGGTTTAGTCTTCCTCGTTTCCATAGAAGCTAAATTATAAACTCAATGAGACACAAAAAAAGAAGGAACCACTGAGGAGCACTTCTGGACCTAGTCGGAGGTATGAGCAGGGCCACTAGAATTATGTGACTGTTCGGCTGCACCAATTTTCACATAATTAAAAATTTTCCGCAT
This sequence comes from Calotriton arnoldi, assembly GCA_963921515.1. Lineage (NCBI taxonomy): Eukaryota > Metazoa > Chordata > Amphibia > Caudata > Salamandridae > Calotriton > Calotriton arnoldi. The sequence goes on along the minus strand of CAWUFW010014694.1, from coordinate 357,239 downwards.
TTGCCAAATATTCCATCATCTGCTGCCTAATCTGCAGACTTGAACAAAAAAACCCTTGTTTCTAGCTCACACGGCTAAAATGTTCCCAAAAATGCAGCGTCACGTGTTACAGCGTGGTGGAAGGCCCTTTGCAAAGCTGGAATGGTCACGTCTTACTTATTGCAAAATGTGGGTGTTAAACTGGTACTAATGGTGCACAAACCTCTCTTCTTTCTGTGCCTCTCTTGCCTCTTTTTGCATTTCTCTTGCTTCTTTCTGCACCTTTCTTCCTCTTTGTGCACCTCACTGTCTTCTTTCTGCACTTCACTTGCCTCTTTCTGCACTTCTCTTGCCCCTTTCTGCACCTCACTTGCCTCTTTCAGCACCTCTGTTGCTTTTTTCTGCAGATCTCTTGCCTCTTTCTGCACCTCTCTTGCCTCTTTCTGCACCTCTCTTGCCTCTTTCTGCACCTCACTTGCCTCTTTCTGCACTTCCCTTGCTTCTTTCTATACCTCTCTTGCTTCTTTCTGCTCCTCTCTTGCCTCTTTGTGCATTTCTCTTGCCTGTTTATGCACTTCCCTTGCCTCTTTCTGTACCTCTCTTGCCTCTTTCTGCACCTCACTTGCCTCTTTCTGCACCTCACTCTTTTCCTTCTGCACCTCTCTTGCCTCTTTCTGCACTTCTCTTGCCTCTTTCTGCACTTCTCAAGCCTTTTCTGTACCTCTCTTGCCTCTTTCTGCACCTCAAGTGCCTCTTTCTGCACTTCTCTTGCCTCTTTCTACACTTATCTTGCCTCTTTCTATACCTCTCTTGCCTCTTTCTGCACCTCACTTGCCACTTTCTGCTCTTCTCTTGCCTCTTTCTGAACCTCACTCTCTTCTTTCTGATCCTCTCTTGCCTCTTTCTGCACCTCACTTGCTTATTTCTGCATCTCTCTTGCCTCTTTCTGCACTTCTCTTGCCTCTTTCTGCACCCTTCTTGTCTCTTTCAGCACCTCTGTTGCTTCTTTCTGCACTTCTCCTCCTTTCTGCACCCCTCTTGCCTATTTCTGTACCCCTCTTGCCTCTTTGTGCACCTCTCCTACCTCTTTCTGCACCCCTCTTACCTCTTACTGCACCTCTGTTGGTTCTTTATGCACTGCTCTTGCTTCTTTCTGCACCTCTTTTGCAAATTTCTACATCTCTCTTGCCTCTTTCTGTACCCCTCCTCCCTCTTTCTGCACCTCTCTTGCCTCTGTCTGCACACCTGTCCCCTCTTTCTGCACCCCTTTTGCCTGTTTTTGCAACTCTCTTGCCTCTTTCTGCAGTTCTCTTGCCTCCTTCTGCACCTCACTTGCCTCTTTCTGCACTTCTATTGCCTGTTTCTGCACCTCTCTTGCTTCTTTCTGCACCCCTGTTGTCTCTTTCTGCACCTTGTTGTCTCTTTCTGCACCCCTGTTGTCTCTTTCTGCACTCATCTTCCCTCTTTCTGCACCTCTCTTGCTTCTTTCTGCACTTCTCTTGCTTCTTTCTGCACCTCTCTTGCCTCTTTCTGCTGTTCTCTTGCCATTTTCTGCACCTCTCTTGCCTCTTTCTGCACCTCACTTGCCTCTTTCTGCACTTCTCTTGCTTCTTTCCACACCTCTGCTGCTTCTTTCAGCAGTTCTCTTGCCTCTTTCTGCACCTCACTTGCTTCTTTCTGCACCCCTCTTTCCTCTTTTTGCACCCCTTTTTTCTCTTTCTGCACCTCTCTTGCGTCTTTCTGCACCCCTGTTCCCTCTTTCTGTACCTTCCCTGACTGTTTATGCACCTCTCTTACCTCTTTCTGTACCTCTGTTGCTTGTTTCTGCACTTCTCTTGCTCTTTCTGCACCCTTCGCGCCTCTTTCAGCACCTCTGTTGCTTCTTTTTGCACTTCTCTTCCTTCTTTCTGCACCCCTCCTGCCTCTTTCTGTACTTGTCTTGCCTCTTTGTGCACCTCTCCTACTTTTTTCTGCACCCCTCTTGTCTCTTTTTGCACCTCTGTTGGTTCTTTCTGCACTTCTCTTGCTTCTTTCTATACCTCTGTTGCTTCTTTCAGCACCTCTGTTGCTTCTTTCTGCACTTCCCGTCCTTCTTTCTGCACTCCTCCTGCCTCTTTCTGTACTTGTCTTGGCTTTTTGTGCACCTCTCCTATTTTTCTGCACCCCTCTTGCCTCTTTTTGCACCTCTATTGGTTCTTTCAGCAATTCTCTCAATTCTTTCTGCACTTCTCTTGCTTGTTTCTGCACTTCTCTTGCTTCTTTCTGCACCTCTTTTGCAAATTTCTGCATCCCTCATGCTTCTTTCTGCACCCCTCTTCCCTATTTCTCCACCTCTCTTGCTTCTTTCTGCACTTCTCCTGCTTCTTTCTGCACTGCTCTTGCTTATTTCTGCACCTCTCTTGCAAATTTCTGTATCCCTCTTACCTCTTTCTGCGCCCATGTTCCCTCTTTCTGTACCTTTCTTGCCTGTTTCTGCACTTCTCTTGCCTCTTTCGGCACCTCTGTTGCTTCTTTCTGCACTTCTCTTGCTTCTTTCTGCACCCCTCTTGCCTCTTTCTGTACCTCTTTTGCCTCTTTGTGACCTCTCCTGCCTCTTCCTGCACCTCTGACCGTTTTCTGCAGTTCTCTTGCCTCTTTCTGCACCTCTTTTGCTTCTTTCTTCACTTTTCTTGCCTCTTTCTGTACCCCTCTTGCCTCTTTCTGCACCTCTGTTGGTTCTTTCTGCAATGCTCTTGCTTCTTTCTGCACCTCTGACTTAGAGGTAGTTTTAACCCACCTGCCCTATTATGTACTAGGGCCTTACAGGGGAGGTCATGCCAATCACAGGGGTACCCCAACCCATAGTGTACCCTAGTATATGTAGGTGTTTTCACAGTATTCTAAGTGTCTTTTAGCATAGCACTGGCTCCGGGCCTGGTTAATCAGAGTCAGTTACCACCAGTACCAGTCAGCAAAAAGTTGGGGGCACAGGATGACTTTGCAACAAGGCCTCTTTGTGCACCTCTGTTGGTTCTTTCTGCATATCTCTTGCTTCTTTTTGCACCTTTCTTCATCTTTCTGGACTTCTGTTGCCTCTTTCTGCATTTGTCTTGCTTCTTTCTGTGCCTTTCTTCCTCTTTCTGCATATGTCTTACCTATGTAGGCATAGTTAGAAATTAACATTTTAAAAACCTTAGAAGTTCACTGAAAAAAACATAGGTTTCAGGGACGTTATAGTTAGAAATTAGCATTTAAAAAAACCTTTGATATTCACTGAAAAAACCATAGGTTTCAGGGACGTTATAGTTAGAAATTAGCATTTAAAAAACCTTAGAAATTCACTGAAAAAACCACAGGTTTCAGGGATGTTATAGTTAGTTGGACCATTCACTCATACAGAAAGATGAGAAATTTTGCCGTTATAGTTAGTTGAGCTAACTATAACTCGCGCCCCAGCAATGCACTGCTGATGACATCCATATTACATCACTCATGACATGGTCAGTGACATCACTGATGACATCACTGATGACATCTCAAATGACATCACTCATGACATCACTGATGACATCATCCAGTGACTGTGTGTTTCTGTAAAGTTTAAATATGTTTTATATATATATAGGCCAAGGATTATTGAAGAATGAGTGGGTGTATGAGTGTCTGAATGGATGATTTAGTGGGTGCGTGACTGACTGTATAAGTGAGTGATTGAACGTGTCTTAGTGAATGCATGGGTGAATGACTAATCTGTGTGAATGTCTGTATCAGTCTGTCAGTTGGTGTGTAAGTGGCTGCAAGGGTTGGCGAGTAGCTACATGAGTGTATATATGGGTTAATTATTGGTTGTCTGAGTACCTGTATGGGTGTCTGTGTGTCTGTGGGTGGGTGAGGGGCTATGTGACTCCCTGCATGGATGTATGAGTGGGTGAATCCCTGGGTGTATGGGTTCATGAGTGCATCTGTGAGGGACGGTATGGTTGAGTGAGTGTGTGTATGGCTGTGTCGGTGAGTGTATGGATGTCTCAGTGGTACATGTGTGAGTAACTACATATGTGAAAGGCAGTATATGTGAGTGTTGGAGTATATAAATGATTATATCTGACAGTGAGTGATTGTGAGAGTGGCTGTATGGATGAGTGTATGCTTGTGTCAGTGAATGTATAAGAGAGTAAGTATGTGTTAGTATCCGTATAAATAAGTGAGGTGGTGTGTGTGTAACTGTATATGTGAGTTTTTGGGAGTGTGATTGATTCTTTGCATGACTGACTACCTGTGTGAGTAACTCTATGGGTGAGTGGTGGTGTGTGAGTGTCTGTATGGGTGTATAAGTGCATATGATAGTGACTGTATTGATGAGTGACTGCATGTATGAGTGACTGTATGGGTGAGTGAGTGGATGTGTGTGTAGACCTAGGAATGAGTGAGTGGGTATTTAGTAATTGGTATTGGTGTGTCTATGGTTTCAAGAATGGCAGTCTGTAATTTAGAGTGGGTGTATCAAAGGTTATATTAGGGTGTGAGGAGGTGCATCAGATTATCACCTGGATGATGTCATTGGGGTGTCATCAGTGATGTCATCAGTGATGTCACTGACCATGTCATGAGTGATGTAATTTGTGATGTCATCAGCAGTGCATTGTGGGGGCGCCAGTTGTAGTTAGCTCAACTAACTATAACAGCCGAATTTCTCAGCTTTTGTATGAGTGAAATGTCCAACTAATTATTACGTCCCTGAAACCTATGGTTTTTTCAGTGAATATCAAAGGTTTTTTAAATGCTAATTTCTAACTGTAACGTCCCTGAAACCTATGGTTTTTTCAGTGACTATATATATATAAAACCAAGGTGTATTGAAGAATGAGTGGGTGTATGAGTGTCTGAATGGATGTTTTTGTGGGTGCGTGACTGACTGTATAAGTGAGTGATTAAACATGTCTTAGTGAATGCATGGGTGAATGACTAATCTGTGTGAATGTCTGTATCAGTCTGTCAGTTGGTGTGTAAGTGGCTGCATGGGTTGGTGAGTAGCTACATGAGTGTCTATATGGGTTAATGATTGGTTGTCTGAGTACCTGTATGGGTGCCTGAGTGTCTGTGTGGGTGGGTGGGGGCGGTGTGACTCCCTGCATGGATGTGTGAGTATGTGATTCACTGGATGTATGGGTTCATGAATGCATCTGCGAGAGGCTGTATGGGTGAGTGAGTGTGCGTATGGCTGTGTTGGTGAGTGAACAGATGTCTCAGTGGTATATATGTGAGTAACTACATATGTGAAAGGCAATATATGTGAGTGTTGGAGTATTTAAGTGACTATATGTGAGAGTGAGTGATTGTGACAGTGGCTGTATGGATGAGTGTGTGCTTGTGTCAGTGATTGTAGAAGAGAGTAAGTATGTGCTAGTATCTGTATGAATAAGTGAGGTGGTGTGTGTATAACTGTACAGGTGAGTAAATGGCAGTGTGATTGATTCTTTGGGTGACTGACTAGGTGTGTGAGTAACTCTATGAGTGAGTGGCTGTGTGTGAGGGTCTGTATGGGTGTATGAGTGCATATATTAGTGGCTGTATTGATGAGTGACTGCGTGCATGAGTGACTGTATGGGTGAGTGAGTGGATGTGTGCGTAGACCTATGAATCAGTGAGTGGGTATGTACTAACTGGTATTGGTGTGTCTATGGTTTCAAGAATGGTATTCTGTATTTTAGAGTGGGTGTATGAAAGGTTACATTAGGGTGTAAGGAGGTGCATCAGACATTAAGTGGATGATGTCATTTGAAATATCATCAGTGATGTCATCAGTGATGTCACTGACCATGTCATGAGTGATGTAATATGTGACGTCATCAGCAGTGATTTGCGGGGGCGCGATTTATAGTTAGCTCAGCAAACTATAACGGCTGAATTTCTCTGGTTTTGTACGAATTAAATGTCAGCCTAACTATAGCGTCCCTTAAACCTGTGGTTTTTCAGTGAATATCTAAGGTTTTTAAATGCTAATTCCTATCTATAACGTCCCTGAAACCTGTGGTTTTTTCAGTGAATATATATATATATATATATATATATATATATATATATATATATATATATATATATATATATATATATATATATATATGCCCCTAGATGGGATTTAAAATTGAAGAAACAACCAGTTGTAGAACAACGAGATACCTCAGAATCGGAGGTAACCAGTGCCGAACAATCAGAGGAAGAAGGTGGAAACAGCAACCAGGGCACCTCACGCCAAACCCCTTTTCACGAGGAATTCAACTTAATCCGACAGACGTGGCTGAGGAGGGGAAAAGGGAGACCCCCAGAAGCAAAAATCAGAGCGTCAAGAGAAGGGGCGGACGGAAGCACCGGCGAGTCGGGCACAAATACAAGGAACAGGAGGGGCAGGAACACCAAACGGTGAGAGACAGCCTTACAATTGTGAATCTAACTGCAAGAATACTAACTACAGTCGAAGAGTCAGTTTTAAAACTGGGCCTGTCATTTTGCCCGACGGAATTAGGAGACTAAAACTGTATACATTTTTCAAAATGAGGAGCCCAGGGCAAATGGAAGCAAGGAGCACCACTAACCCGAATGATGATGACCAACTGACAATAGGAGACTTGGATACCTTGGCGATCTTGGAAGAATTAGGGGATGAAGGTGGCACTCTGGATCTGAGAGAGAGGGACAATCAAGACAGAATAGAAGAACTTGGGGTAACACAGTTGAATGCCCCGAGTCCGTTTAAACCTACCTCTAAGTTTTATTCCCAGACACCAGTAGATGCCATAGACATCTTCTCCGACAATGTGAATAAAGAACTGCTGTCACTGAGGTCCCGAAGGAACAAACAAAGGAAATGGAATCTTACGTACAATCAAAAGAAAGCCATCCAAGACTTGAAGAATGACAAGTCGATTATAGTGAAGCCATCTGACAAGGGTGGGAATATAGCTCTGCAGACGAGAGAGAACTACTGCAGAGAGGCTTACCGACAACTGGAAGATCAGAACAACTACGAATTAGCCAGTGAAAAGGACTATATGTCTAGTATACAGTCATTTGAAATAATGCTTCAGAAGTGGCTCTGTAAAGGCATCTTATCAAAAGACGAATTCAACTATCTACAGAATAAATACCCGCGGATCCCCACTTTTTACCACCTTCCAAAGATCCATAAAGATGCCACCAGTCCACCAGGGAGGCTGATAGTCTCCTCAATAGCGGGCCTGACGGAGAACCTATCCAGATATGTGGATTATTTCCTATCTCCCCTAGTGATACAATTGTCATCATATACCCGGGACACTAAGGATTTTCTAAGACAGATCCAGGGGATTGAGTGGGAAACAGATTTTGTCATGATCACTCTGGATGTATCAAGCTTATATACGAGCATCAGCTACACGGATGGACTGGAGGTGATAAAGTACTTTCTCACAGGACGTCCTCTGAGGCCTGGAGCATAACAACATACTAATTGAATTTATTACATTCTGCTTAAATAATAACATCTTTCTTTTCCAAGAGCAGAGGTATAAGCAGATACAGGGATCGGCGATGGGCACCTGCTTCGCCCCCAGTTACGCACATTTATTCGTGGGCTGGTGGGTGAAGCAGGTGGCCTGGGCCGACACAATGGACGAATGGGTGGAACAAATTGTTTGTTGGAGGAGATACATTGACGACCTCTTCATAATTTGGAGAGGGTCAATGGAATCGGCCAATCAATATATCTCCTGCCTCAACAATAATGAGCTCAACTTGCAATTCACGGGAGAACTGAGCACTACACAAGTGAATTTCCTGGATTTGAGGGTGTTTGTCGAATCAAACAAAATTCATACAGCCCTCTATAGGAAGAAAACAGCAGGAAACTCAGTTTTACATGGGAAGAGCAGCCACCCGATGAATTTGATCCAAAGCATCCCCTATGGGGAATTGCTGCGGATCAAGAGAAACAGCTCCAGAGAGGAAGAATATCTGCAGGCAGCTCAAGAAAGCATGGCACGCTTTAGAGCAAGGGGATATCCGCAGAAAACTTTGAAAAAAGCAGAGCAGAAACTTGCAGGAAAAGAGAGGAGAGAACTCCTTCAAAATGACTGTGTGCAGAAGAAAGAGGGAACAACAGACAATAAGTTTAGAATGATCACTGGCTACTCAAATGTAGCACATGAGATTCAAGCTATCCTGCGTAGGAAATGGAGAATAATAAAGGCTGACACCACAATTGGGAGAGATCTACCTTTAGAACCGAGAGTAACATTCAGAAGATCGAGGTCCGTAAGAGATCATTTGGTGGAAAGCCACTTAGAGGCTATAAGACCAGAATCGGGCTTACAAAGCCTCTGTGGCTCTTTCCCATGTGGGAAATGCAGGGCCTGTGTAACCAGCAAAAGGGTCACCATGTACAGGATAAGTGGCACGGATATAGAGAAGAAAATAACAAAATTTATGACGTGCAGCACGCCGTATGTGGTGTACTGTTTGGTCTGCCCATGCAACTTACGTTACGTGGGCAGCACAATAAACCCAGTTAAAATGAGGATTTTGGAGCACCAAAGAGCTATCATGAGCGTAGACACCAACTACCCAGTTGCACGCCACTTTGCGAGATACCATAAGAGCGACAGGACACTTTTACAGTATTTCTGCCTGGATCATGTTCCGAAAAACATAAGAGGGGGAAATAGAGAAAGGTGCCTGAGAAGATTAGAGTTGCGCTTCATTATTGATCTGCAATCCAAATCACCGAGAGGCCTTAACAGCGGGGAGGACTTAGCAGTCCATTTATGATGCAGGGAGGACAAGCTTGCACCCGGGCATAGGACAGGACAGTAGGAATGAGGTACACAGTGATTAAAGCACCCATTTAAGGGTAAGAGCGTTATACCACTCAATGACAGCCTATCCAAGGCAGTATGGAGTTTAAAAGTGGGTAAGCCCATACAGGGCGGAATTAAGAAACCCACTTGTGTTATAAAGGTGGGAGTTAGAACCTCGAAGATGACATGATGAGGTGAGGTGGAATCAGGCCACTAATGAATACTCATAAAGTGATCATTACGCTACAAATGTATGAATTTTATGTTTTTAGTTGCGTGCTATAAATCGACAATGTCACTGTGTCACTGTGGAATCATGAGCATGTCTATGATGTTCAAATAGGCAGCCTATGGAATGAAATTGAGTAAGACATGCTCTAAGATGGCGCCTGAATATTTTGAATATGTGGTTGTCCATTTTCATTGCAATGAACTAAACATGTGATAAATGTTGCTAAGTAACGGCGCCCGTCGACATTGACGAAGGCTAACGCCGAAACGCGATTGTTTGATAAACGTTTTCGCAAATAAATCCAGAGGGTGGATTTAACCCAACATGAGTGCTGGTCCTTATTTACTGCTAAAGTAAGGAGCTGGATATATATATATATATATATATATATATATATATATATATATATATATATATATATATATATATATATATATATATATATATATATATATATATATATATTATCTACTGGCGGTCGCCAGTAGATAGTTATAGTTAAAACCTATTATCCATAGGAAATCCGCGACATTCTATTTGAAATAACGTTGGCGCCGGTTGACGAATCTTCGCGAAAGTTTCCAACTTGTTGGGGCGCTCCGGTCCGCTCCTATCCTGAAAGTCTCGGGGTGATACGTAAAGCGGGGGCCGAGAAAAAGGGGGTCCCAAAACGCGTTTTCCCCATTCATTTTTCCATAGGAACCTTTAGTCGCAGCTACAGCCCGAACTGCTGAACGGAATTACACCAACTTTGGCAAAGAGGTAGCCCTTGGTTCAGTGTCGTGCCTTTTGCTTAAATGGTGTAAATCCGTTCAGTAGTTCCTGAGAAAATCAAAAGTAAAGTCACATATATATCTGGGCGGAGCCTAACCACACATGTCATCGTGAGATCTGATTGGCTGTCAGCACTTCATCCTGGAATTGCTGGCAGCCATCTTGGGACCAATATAAATGATAGTACCTCATTGAAATGCATTGTAGTGAATAGAAGATTTTGAGGGTCACCAAAAGGAGAACTATAAAGGGTGATAACAGGCTTTAGTTACATTAGAATTTATTTGTTGATGGTACCATACTAATTTTAGGAATTGTGGTGTATTCTAAGGTGATTTTACCATGTGAAAAACCTTCTGCTGGGATATCATGAATCATGTTTGAGAGAACAATATTTTCTCATGCTTGTCCCATGGAGGTTTGGAAGGTGCTCCAGAAGCTAAAATGAGAGCATATTTTCTGTAAATTCACATTATCTTTCTCACTCATGTGAGAATGAAGTCTGACATTCTCAGTAAAACATGTACATCCAACAAGGGCAGAGACTGTCAGTTGATTCCTTTGTGTTCTACTGCAGCTTCCCAGGGTGTTCTAACGACAACTAGAGTGCTAACAGCCTTACTTATGACAAAAGTATGGCACACCTGAAGCCATCTTGATTGGAATAAACTGGTAACACTTAAACAATTTAATTTAAAAAGGAACAAAATGATGGGGTTCATTTTGTCATAGAAATTATGGTTAGTGCTGTAGAAAGAAAAATTAGGACATGTTTCAAGTGTGATCACAAATATCTTCCTGTTATATTTCAACAGGAGCAGCCTGCCAGTTGATGCCTTTGTGTTCTACTGCAGCTTCCCAGAGTGTTCTAAAGAACAACTAGAGCGCTAACAGCCTTACTTATGACAAAAGTATGGCACACCTGAAGCCATCTTTATTGGAATAAACTGGTAACACTTAAAACATTTAATTTAAAAAGGAACAAAATGATGGGGTTCAATTTGTCATAGAAATTATGGTTAGTGCTGTAGAAAGAAAAATTAGGACATATTTCAAGTGTGATCTCAAATATCTTCCTGTTATATTTCAACAGGAGCAGCCTGCCAGTTGATGCCTTTGTGTTCTACTGCAGCTTCCCAGAGTGTTCTAAAGAACAACTAGAGCGCTAACAGCCTTACTTATGACAAAAGTATGGCACACCTGAAGCCATCTTGATTGGAATAAACCAGTAACACTTAAAACATTTAATTTAAAAAGGAACAAAATGAGGGGTTCTTTTTGAAATAGAAATTATGGTTAGTGCTGCAGAAAGAAAAATTAGGGCATGTTTTAAGTGAGATCTCAAATCCTCTTCTATTTCATTAGAAAATTCTGACATGCAGACTGAAACAATCACTTTCAATACCAGCAGCAGACTTCCAGTTAACTCCCTGGTGAGCAGTAGCTTTACTCCAGTGATCTAATGAGCAACTAGAGTGCTAACATTCTGAATTTATGGCAGATGTGAGACATCTGAATGCCTTCTTGATGGAATCAAAGTAAAAAACTGAAAGCATTTCCTACTGAGGAGACTGCAGTAAATGAAGAAATTAGGAAACTTCATAACAAAGAAGTCTTCCAAGATGGCCACCAGTGAAAAAAGAGCCCACATGTAGCACAAATATTACCCAGATGTAGCCCACATATAGCCCAATGACAAAAGTGTGCAAAACACTTTTTATTTTTAGTTTTTTTGCAGTTTTATGTAGTGCAGACTGGTCAGGTATTGGAGCATTGCATCTTAAAACATGACCCCCTACACTACAAAAACACCACTGCACTACCTTAAACCCTAAAACAATACCCCCAGCACGACCCCCTACACTACACAAGCACCACTGCACTATCCTAAACCCTAAAACACTACCCCCAGCACGACCCCCTACACTACCCAAACACCACTGCACTAACCTAAATCCTAAAACACTACCACCAGCACGACCCCCTACACTACCCAAACACCACTGCACTACCCTAAAACATGACCCCCTACACAAACACCACTGCACTACCCTAAACCCTAAAACACTACCCCAGCACGACCTCCTACACTACACAAGCACCACTGCACTACCCTAAACCCTAAAACACTACCCCCAGCACGACCCCCTACACTACACAAACACCATTGCACTACCCTAAACCCTAAAACACTACCCCCAGCACAACCCCCTACACTACCCAAACACCACTGCACTAACCTAAATCCTAAAACACTACCCCCAGCACAACCCCCTACACTACCCAAACACCACTGCACTACCCTAAAACATGACCCCCTACACTACACAAACACCACTGCACTACCCTAAACCCTAAAACACTACCTCCAGCACGACCCCCTATACTACACAAGCACCACTGCCCTACCCTAAACCCTAAAACACTACCCCCAGCACGACGCCCTACACTGCCCGAACACCACTGCACTGCCCTAAACCCTGAAACACCAGCCCCTGCATGACCCCTACACTGCCCGAACACCACTGCACTGCCCTAAACCCTGAAACACCACCCCTAGCACGACCCCCTACACTGCCCGAACACCACTGCACTGCCCTAAACCCTGAAACACCACCCCCTTCACGACCCCCTACACTGCCCGAACACCACTGCACTGCCCTAAACCCTGAAACACCACCCCCAGCATGACCCCCTACACTGCCCGAACACCACTGCACTGCCCTAAACCCTGAAACACTACCCCCAGCAAGACCCCCTACACTGCCCGAACACCACTGCACTGCCCTAAACCCTGAAACATCACCCCCAGCAAGACCCCCTACACTGCCCGAACACCACTGACCTAAACCCTGAAACACCACCCCCAGCACGACCCCCTACACTGCCCGAACACCACTGCACTGCCCTAAACCCTGAAACACTACCCCCAGCATGACCCCCTACACTGCCCGAACACCACTGCTCTGCCCAAAACCCTGAAACACCAGCCCCAGCACGACCCCCTACACTGCCCGAACACCACTACACTGCCCTAAACCTTGAAACACCAGCCCCTGCACGACCCCCTACACTGCCCGAACACCACTGCACTACCCTAAACCCTGAAACATCACCCCCAGCACGACCCCCTACACTGCCCGAGCACCACTGCACTGCCCTAAACCCTGAAACACCAGCCCCAGCATGACCCCCTACACTGCCCGAACACCACTGCACTGCCCTAAACCCTGAAACACCAGCCCCAGCACGACCGCCTACACTGCCCGAACACCACTGCACTGCCCTAAACCCTGAAACACCAGCCCCAGCACGACCCCCTACACTGCCCGAACACCACTGCACTGCCCTAAACCGTGAAACACCAGCCTCAGCACGACCCCCTACACTGCCTGAACACCACTGCACTGCCCTGAACCCTGAAACACCAGCCCCAGCACAACACCCTACACTGCCTGAACACCACTGCACTGCCCTAAACCCTGAAACACCAGCCCCAGCATGACCCCCTACACTGCCCGAACACCACTGCACTGCCCTAAACCCTGAAACACCAGCCCCAGCACGACCGCCTACACTGCCCGAACACCATTGCACTGCCCTAAACCCTGAAACACCAGCCCCAACACGACCCCCTACACTGCCCGAACACCACTGCACTGCCCTAAACCGTGAAACACCAGCCTCAGCACGACCCCTACACTGCCTGAACACCACTGCACTGCCCTGAACCCTGAAACACCAGCCCCAGCACAACACCCTACACTGCCCGAACACCACTGCACTGCCCTAAACCCTGAAACACCACCCCCAGCGCGACCCCCTACACTGCCCGAACACCACTGCACTAAACCCTGAAACACCACCCCCAGCAAGACCCCCTACACTGCCTGAACACCACTGCACTGCCCTAAACCCTGAAACACCACCCCCAGCAAGACCCCCTACACTGCCCGAACACCACTGCACTGCCCTAAACCCTGAAACACCACCCCCAGCACGACCCCTACACTGCCCGAACACCACTGCTCTGCCCAAAACCCTGAAACACCAGCCCCAGCACGACCCCTACACTGCCCGAACACCACTGCACTGCCCTAAACCCTGAAACACCAGCCCCAGCACGACCCCCTACACTGCCCGAACACCACTGCACTGCCCTAAACCCTGAAACACCACCCTCAGCATGACCCCCTACACTGCCCGAACACCACTGCACTGCCCTAAACCCTGAAACACCGGCCCCAACACGACCCCGTGCACTGCCCGCACACCACTGCACTGCCCTAAACCCTGAAACACCAGCCCCAGCACAACCCCATACACTGCTGAACACCACTGCACTGCCCTAAACCCTGAAACACCAGCCCCAGCACGACCGCCTACACTGCCCGAAAACTACTGCACTGCCCTAAACCCTGAAACACCACCCCCAGCAAGACTACCTACACTGGCCGAACACCACTGCACTGCCCTAAACCCTGAAACACCACCCCCTGCACAACCCCCTACACTGCCCAAACACTACTGCACTGCCCTAAACCCTGAAACACCACCCCTCAGCACGACACCCTACACTTCCCGAACACCACTGCACTGCCCTAAACCCTGAAACACCACCCCAGCACGACCCCCTACACTGCCCGAACACCACTGCACTAAACCCTGAAACACCACCCCTGCACGACCCCCTACACTGCCGGAACACCACTGCACTGCCCTAAACCCTGAAACACCACCCCCAGCACGACCCCCTACACTGCCCTAACACCACTGCACTGCCCTTAACCCTGAAACATCACCCCCAGCACAACCCCCTACACTGCCTGAGCACCATTGCTCTGCCCTAAACCCTGAAACACTAGCCCCAGCACGACCCCCTACACTGCCCGAACACCACTGCACTGCCCTAAACCCTGAAACACCACCCCCAGCACGACCCCCTACACTGCCCGAACACCACTGCACTGCCCTAAACCCTGAAACACCAGCCCCAGCAAGACCCCCTACACTGCCCGAACACCACTGCACTGACCTAAACCCTGAAACACCAGCCCCAGCACGACCCCCTACACTGCCCGAACACCACTGCACTGCCCTAAACCCTGAAACACCAGCCCCAGCACCACCCCCTACAATGCCCGAACACCACTGTACTGCCCTAAACCCTGAAACACCACCCCTGCACCGCCCCCTACACTTCCCGAACACCACTGCACTGCCCTAAACCCTGAAACACCACCCCCTGCACCACCCCCTACACTGCCCGAACACCACTGCACTGCCCTAAACCCTGAAATACCACCCCTGCACCGCCCCCTACACTGCCCGAACACCACTGCACTGCCCTAAACCCTGAAACACCACCCCCAGCATGACCCCCTTTACTGCTCGAACACCACTGCACTGCCCCAAACCCTGAAACACCACCCCCAGCATGACCCCCTACACTGCCCGAACACCACTGCCCTAAACCCTGAAACACCACCCCTGCACGACCCCCTACACTGCCCGAACACCACTGCACTGCCCTAAACCCTGAAACACCACCCCCTGCACGACCCCCTACACTGCCCGAACACCACTGCACTGCCCTAAACCCTGAAACACCACCCCCAGCACGACCCCCTACACTGCCCGAACACCACTGCACTGCCCTAAACCCTAGAACACTACCCCCAGCATGACCCCAGACACTACCCGAACACCACTGCACTGCCCTAAACCCTGAAACACCAGCCCCAGCAAGACCCCCTACACTGCCCGAACACCACTGCACTGACCTAAACCCTGAAACACCAGCCCCAGCACGACCCCCTACACTGCCCGAACACCACTGCACTGCCCTAAACCCTGAAACACCAGCCCCAGCACCACCCCCTACAATGCCCGAACACCACTGTACTGCCCTAAACCCTGAAACACCACCCCCTGCACCGCCCCCTACACTGCCCGAACACCACTGCACTGCCCTAAACCCTGAAACACCACCCCCTGCACCACCCCCTACACTGCCCGAACACCACTGCACTGCCCTAAACCCTGAAATACCACCCCTGCACCGCCCCCTACACTGCCCGAACACCACTGCACTGCCCTAAACCCTGAAACACCACCCCCAGCATGACCCCCTTTACTGCTCGAACACCACTGCACTGCCCCAAACCCTGAAACACCACCCCCAGCATGACCCCCTACACTGCCCGAACACCACTGCCCTAAACCCTGAAACACCACCCCTGCACGACCCCCTACACTGCCCGAACACCACTGCACTGCCCTAAACCCTGAAACACCACCCCCTGCACGACCCCTACACTGCCCGAACACCACTGCACTGCCCTAAACCCTGAAACACCACCCCCAGCACGACCCCCTACACTGCCCGAACACCACTGCACTGCCCTAAACCCTAGAACACTACCCCCAGCATGACCCCAGACACTACCCGAACACCACTGCACTACCCTAAAACCTAAAATACTCCCCCAGCATGACCCCCTACACTACCCGAACACGACTGCACTGCCCTAAACCCTAAAACACTCCCAGCACGACCCCCTACACTACCCGAACACCACTGCACTGCCCTAAACCCTAAAACACTCCCCCAGCACGACCCCCTACACTACCTAAACACCACTGCACTGCCCTAAACCCTAAAACACTACCCCTCGCATGACCCCCTACACTACCCAAATACCAATGCACTACCCTAATCCCTAAAACACTACCCCCGCACAACACCCTACACTACCCAAAGACCACTGCACTACCCTAAACTCTAAAACAATACCCCCGCACGACTCCCTACACTACCCAAAGACCACTGCACTACCCTAAACCCTAAAACACGACCTCCTACACTACACAAACACCACTGCACTACCCTAAACCCTAAAAACTACCCCCAGCACGAACCCCTACACTACCCAAACACCACTGCACTACCCTAAACCATAAAACACTACCCCCAGCAGTACCCCCTACGCTACCCAAACACCACTGCACTACCCTAAACCCTAAAACACTACCCCCAGCAGTACCCCCTACACTACCCAAACACCATTGCACTACCCTAAACCCTAAAACACTACCCCCAGCAGTATCCCCTACACTACCCAAACACCACTGCACTACCCTAAACCCTAAAACCCTAAAACACTAACCCCAGCACGACCCCCTACACTACCCAAACACCACTGTACTACCCTAAACCCTAAAACACTCCCCCATGCACGACTCCCTACACTACCCAAACACCACTGCACTACCCTAAACCCTAAATCTACCCCCAGCATGACCCCCTACACTACACAAACACCACTGCACTACCCTAAACCCTAAAACACTACCCCCAGCACGACCCTCTTCACTACCTAAACACAACTGCACAATTTGTTACAGATGTTGCAACGCAGGCCTGTGGTGCTTACTGGAAGTACCTGGTGGGCTGGTTGGGCCCCAGGGACTCTCAGGATTCAAGGTGACCTAATCCCCCAACTTAAAACGCGCCACGGGGCGCGTTTGCACAGTGGTGAAGGGAGGGGCGGGGCCTCAGGTGACATGTGCGCAAACACGCCCTGTGGTGCGTTTTAAGTTGGGGAGTTAATTCCCTTTGAATCCTGGGGGCCAATTAGCCCACCAGGTACCTTCAGTAAGCACAACAGAGGTGCGTTGCAGAGAGGTGAAAAAGGTGCGTGGCCTCGGAACGCCTCTCTGCAACTCAGCTCTGTGGTCCTAACTGTAGGTACCTGGGGGGCTAGTTGGGCCCCAGGGACCCTCAGGATTCAAGGGGACTTAATCCCGCAACTTAAAACGCGCCACGGGGCGTGTTTGCACACATGTCACCTCAGGCCCCCTCCCTTCACCACTGTGCAAACGCGCACTGGCTCTGGTTAGTCAGTCAGTTACCACCAGCACCCGTCTGAAAAGTTGTGGGCACAGGATGATTTTGCAACAAGGCCTCTTTCTGCTCCTCTGTTGGTTCTTTCTGCACATCTTTTGCTTCTTTCTGTGCGTTTTTTCTTCTTTCTTCACATGTCCTACCTCTGTTGGCATAGTTAGAAACTAGCATTTAAAAAACCTTTGAAATTCACTTAAAAAATCATAGTTTTCAGGCACGTTATAGTTAGAAATTAGCATTTAAAAAACCTTTGAAATTCACTGAAAAAACCATAGGTTTCAGGCACGTTATAGTTAGAAATTAGCATTTAAAAAACCTTTGAAATTCACTGAAAAAACCATAGGTTTCAGGCACGTTATAGTTAGAAATTAGCATTTAAAAACCTTTGAAATTCACTGAAAAAACCATAGGTTTCAGACACGTTATAGTTAGAAATTAGCATTTAAAAAACCTTTGAAATTCACTGAAAAAACCATAGGTTTTAGGGACAGTTATAGTTAGTTGGACATTGCACTCGTACAAAACCCGTGAAATTCCCCTGTTATAGTTAGTTCAGCTAACTATAACTCGCGCCCCGCAATGCACTGCTGATGACGTCACATATTACATCACTCATGACATGGTCAGTGACATCACTGATGACATCTCAAATGACATCACTGATGACATCATCCATGTGATAATTTCATGCATCTTCTCACACCCTAATATAACTTTTGATACACCCACTCTAAATTACAGACTGCCATTCTCAAAACCATAGACACTCCAACACCAAAAACTACATACCCACTCACTGATTCTTAGGTCTACACACACATCCACTCACTCACCTGTACAGTCACTCATACTTACAGTCACTCAGTACAGGACTATCATATGCACTCATACACCTATATAAACACTCACACACCGCCACTCATCCATAGAGGTACTCACACACCTAGTCAGTCATGCAAAAATTAATCACACACCCATTTACTCACCTATACAGTTATACACACACCAGCTCACTTACTCATACAAATACTAGCACATTCTTACGCTCTTATACAATAACTGATACAAGCACACACGCATCCATACAGCCACTCTCACAATAACACACTCTCACTTATAGCCATTTAAATACTCTAACACACATATATACTGCCTTTTACATATGTAGTTACTCGCACATGTACCACTGAGATATACATTCACTCACTAACACACCCATACACACACTCACCCACCCAAGCAGTCCATCACAGATGCACTCTTGAAATCATGCACCCAGTGAATCACCCACTCACACATCTATGTATAGAGTCACACACACCCCCCACACAAACACTCAGGCAGCCATACAGATACTCAGAGAACCAATCAATAACCCATATAGACACTCATGTAGCTATTCGCAAATCCATGCATCCACTTACACACCAACAAACAGACGGATACAGACATTCACACAGTTTAGTCACTAACCCATGCATTCAGTAAGATACGTTTAATCACTCACTTGTAGAGTCAGTCACTCACGTACTAAATCATCCATTCAGACACTTATACACCCACTCATTCTTCAATACGCCTTTCCCTATATATATTAAACATATTTAAACTTTACAGAAACACACAGTCACTGGATGATGTCATCAGTGATGTCATGAGTGATGTCATTTGAGATGTCATCAGTGATGTCATCAGTGATGTCACTGACCATGTCATGAGTGATGTAATATGTGACGTCATCAGCAGTGCATTACGGGGCGCGAGTTATAGTTAGCTGAACTAACTATAACAGGGGAATTTCACGGGTTTTGTACGAGTGCAATGTCCAAATAACTATAACTGTCCCTAAAACCTATGGTTTTTTCAGTGAATATATATATATATATATATATATATAACGTGTGTATGATACCCAACAGCTGCTAAACAATAAAAAAAAATCTGATTTCTAAAGCTCCTTATTGTAGCAAAATATCTCTTCGCATATCGTAAAACAGTCTGTACCTCTGCAAGTGCAGCTTTACTACCTGAAAAGCTTCAGGCTCTATAATACAATGAGACCCCGGTCTTCTTACCTGAAAGGGTTGCTTCCTTTTGCTTCTCCTAATTTAGATCATCATTCTGTGACCTTTCAGGCTTTGTTACATCTGAAATCTTCCCTTTCATCCAGAATAATACCCTATAACAAGTTGCACCAATATCAATTGACATATTGTCTGAATTTCTGAGATAGACACAATGTGAGCATTAACTAATGTAGTTCACCTGCACTATCAGCGTCTCTGAGTTCAATACTAGCTGTCACATAAGGCAGACAAGTGGACTGTGCCCGTGTGTATTTGGAAACTGAAGTTGGAGCTGTAAGCCTAATAATTCTATTGCTCACATGCAGCAGGGCATTAATACATGTTAACTCCCCAACCCTCATTTTGCACCTTGCCTTCGGTGTTCACCCACATTCTGCAGGGCAGGCAATTAAAATAGATCAATTTCTCAATCAGAGGGCAATAATGCTTAAATGAATAGCCTATGAGGGCTCTCGAAGCACCTTAGATCATTTACTTAAACCCATAATTCTATTGTTTTCACTTCTTTGAGCAATAAATCATAATGTATCAAACTAATGTTGGGTCCACGTCCTTCAGTTCATCTGTTAACAAATACATAACTTCTTCCGCCCTCCTGATTTTGATCCTGTGTTTTAAAAGGGTTGTCTTATGGGCATCTGGGTCAGTTACTTACCCAACCCCAGTGTTCATATCCACTACTTCTTAATGCCAATGGTACACATTTCGAAGATGCATTAAATACTGAAATGCTCCTAAACCCGTTGCAATCCCCTACCGGCAGCATTAGAGGGCTCAACCACCTTTTTCCTAAAAAACAAACAAAAGCTGGAAAGTGGTGTGTTTTTGCAGAACAATTACATTTTACCTGAAACAGCTTCTGTAAAAATCCCATTTGTCAGGAAAATCGTCTAGGTCAAGGTTGTCTAACATATAGTCTTATCCTCGAAATAAAAAATGTGCCTTCATCAGCTATTGCAGTCAATTCATGTCCAGCGAGAAGTTGGACTTCGGCTTCTGCAATCCCCATACCTGAATCATGTTGACAAAGAATGGGTCAAAGTTCAAATGCAGCAACCAATACAGGGCTTTCTCAAGCTGCAAAACTACCCCTAGGCTGCTGCAAACGAAGCCACACTCTTTCAGTAAAACCTAATCAAACTGGGAAAAACAACAGGTCAAAATGTTGTTTGACCGAATTGTTTCTTATGTAGCGCTGTACAGAGATCAAGAACATACAAATACCCACGTTGAAGGTCACAGGCGAAACGTGCTGGCTTTGTCAATGCTTGTTTTATTATTTTGTTTTATTTTCATGAGTGCATACTGTGATAAAATACAGCAAAAATTGACAAGGTGTCACAAATAAATATACTATCTTAAGTGTATTTCCAGCAAATTTTGCATTGTAAGTTTGCTTGCATTTTGCTGTACTGCCAATTAAACTGGTTATCAATTTTTTGATAAAATAAAATGCATTGATATAACTTGCTTGTCAGAGTAGGAAATTAGCTATTAATTATATGTGAGTTTGTTTTGTCGGATACTATTGACATTTTTGTAGCATTTAACATTTTGTATTTCTATAAGAATGCATTGTGGGCATTAAAGCATTTTATGCCACTGATGTCAATGTGACAGTAAACCTACTTTCTTCATCTGTTATGTCTCGTAGTCACATTTAACCTACAGAGCCCTCACATTTAAGGGCAGCAGTGTGATTAAATATATGACAGGCAGGATACATTAGTCGACAGGAACTACAATCTGCCATTTCTTCTCTTCTGGGAAAGAGCAGTGAAGTTTCAATGAACTTCCTAAATAAATACATTACCATTGACGTCTTCTCGTTATTTGTAAACGATTCATGTCAGGTAAATTCCTGGGAGAAAAAAAGAAAATGAGAAGCAGTTTGATTATTAACATTGTTTGTGTAATGTGCTTAACTCTATTGAAGTAATGTGTTCAAAAGTTGCAATAGAAAGCTGTGCTCTATTTCACTTCTGCAATAAACGTGTCTGGTTAGAATGATGGAGGCAGAACAATATAGGTAATTAGTGAGGGTAATTAGTCTGAAATAAGAATTTTCTCTTTAAGGATGGTGCAGGAGATTGCAAAATAAGCCTTTGATATGTTGCCCATTTCTGCACTTGGGTGCTGCATGGTGAGATCATGTCGCTCCTGTGTGTTCCTAAACAAACTATCTGGTCCTAGACACCGTGACATTTTGCTACAAACCGAATTACTTTAAAAAGTCACAGCGGTCTTTAGGGGCAAAGGCGAAGCAGCAGGCTGCAAAGATCACTCCTCTGCACTTAAGAGAAATCCAGGTTATTTTATTTGACATCTGTTTAGTGTCATGCCAAATAAACACATGCTGTCCAGCTCATGACTCTTGTGAAAAGTATGTGTTTTGAGTGTAATATTTTTTACCGGAAATTCGGATGCACAAATACAGTATAGAAAAGGGTAAATAAATTCATAAATGTAGATAGCACTCATAAATGTATATTGCCTTTTCATTATCTAATAAGAGTCCCATACATAGGTTCCTTGGAAAACCCCAAAATCCATCAAAAAATATGTTCATGGCACAGTTATCCAGTCTTTAAAATAGCCCCACCTTTCCTACATTGTAGCAATTGCCAGTCATGGCATAGTACCGTTCTTCTATTGAATCAGTCCTTTTCATTTTCATAATCCACAGTGAGCATATAGGAATTTCCTTATACCTGCATCGTTTTTGTGATGATCTGCAGATTTTTGCTGGGAGAGAACCCAAATATAATTTCTTGTCAACATCATCACCCCATAAGGTGATCACCACTTACTTGCAGAGCGTTTTTACACAGAAATCTAAATGTATTATTTGGCCACAGATTCTTTCTACCCAATCGAAGCTCAATGCATTGAAAGTGTGAATGTTGGGACACATTGTGGATTGGCACGTGCATACTTCTTTAATCCCACCTCAGTCCTCTGAAAATTGGAATTCCAGATCCCCTGCCTAGGTTTCCCTCACTTTTGTATGGTTGGATTTGTCCAAATCATTAGGGGGCCGATTCACAGAACTAATCTGAGATAAAATCCTAAACTTACTACTTTTGGTATTCACAGAAGGCATTTAGTAGTAGTAAAGTTAGGACTCCTAACTTTACTACTACTAAATGCCTTCTGTGAATACCAAAAGTAGTAAGTTTAGGATTTTATCTCAGATTAGTTCTGTGAATCGGCCCCTAGATGTTTGATAAACCTGTGATAAATCCTTTGCTAGGACAAGAGAAAAAGCTCCTCAGAAGTAAATATTTCTTTTAAAAAATGTCACAGAATTGGAGGTCCATTTTTGCTGAACCTCCTCAAATATTAGCAATTTGTCCCAGCCACATATTTGGTCCATTTCCATAGACGTTTTTCTCGGGGATTGTCAATTCTTCTGCCAGGGCTTTATTCTCCCAGATGAGTGGAAGACCTCCTCATTTGCTAATTTGACATTCTTAAACATATCATTTTCATTAATTCATTTTGGTCCGTGGTATTGAGACACAAACCTATGTAGCCTGTGATACTTTGCCATTGTCAACAGGGTAGTTATGCTATTTTGATGACCCATTTCTGGGACCATTATTATCTGCAGGATGTGGAAGAGGGCTGCACAATGATAACGGTCAATATCGAGGAGAGGCGATCACCCTTTCTGTACAGGGGCGCCAAGCTTTTTTCTGGCCACTCACTGCATTATGGTTTACCTGATAAAAGATAAGGCCCTTCCATTTAACCTTTTAAAATAAAAAATAATTATTCAGATAACAAGGAAGAGACTGAAACAAACAAAAAGTACTGTGGTAATATAACCATATTTATCCAGTTGGTTCGGCCCACCAGAAATAGAGACATGCCTTCGGGGCTTAATGTCCTTTATGATAACCGGCTATAATTTAACCAATAGGTAATCCTGACACAGAATAAAACTTGGATCCCTAGATTCAGAATCATACAATATATAAAAATATTTCAGAATGATGACGAAAGATTCAAGAGATTACAATTAATCAACAGTGCCTCTGTTATCATTGCACTGTCAAGTACCCAGAATTATTTGAAAGTACACTAATTATTTGAACATATGTTTAAAATGCTCTTTCTTTGGGAACAAAAATAATGTTACTTCATCCGCATAAATGTGATTTTTCCAACTCCAGGAGCTTTGGGGGCTGGGGACAAATCAGCTCACCCTTCCATCCTGATGTTACAGAAACAAGGCTTGATGAAGTTGGCGAATAATAAAGACCAGGGCAGCCTTTTCAGGAGTCAAGTTCTATTGGGATATCATCCATTAGGGCACTACTAAGAACCAATTCTGCCTTTGTCTTCTGATACAGAGATAAAATCAGCTAAGTAAACTACAGAGGGAAATTAATTTCTTCTAATATGCATCTCAAGTATTTCCAATTCACCAAGCCGGAAGCCTACTCTGCATCTAAGAACCATACTGCTAGGGAGGGGTGGAAGTTTGATATATCATTTTTCAAAGGTAGTAAACATTAGAGGCAAGTAACCAGCCCTGATTAAACCTGGGTGATTAGAGCCTCTGAGGCCGGTTAGGACATTTGCAAAGAAACAATCTTCATTAAAAATCGATAGACAACATGTCGAAGTTATTGGGCGGATTGATCCAGAGGTCTCTGAGTTCGCAAGGGTTTCAGAGAAGTAACCCATTTTCCTTGGCAGAATGTTGAAAGGGGTTTTGTACAACACAGGATATTGTCACATGTTTTTACTGTCTGGGATGCTAGTTCCTTTCCGAAGAGTTTATAAGCCTTGATGGAGGGAAGTGACTCATTTCCCTCCTCAATATCCTTCTCACACTGCTCTGAGGAAATTTTAGTTAATCTGGGGCCAGATGTATGACTGTTTTTTGCAGTCGCAAACGGGAAATCGACTTGTTTGCGACCGCAAAAAGTGGCGGTATGTACAAACGCGATTTTGCGAGTCGGTGACTCGCAAAATAGTGTTTGCGAGTCGCTATTAGGGTGTGCCAAGGGCGTTCCTTCCTAATAGTGAGTCAGAATGGTATGTACCATTGTTTTGCAACTGCATTTGCAGTCGCAAAACACTCGCAGTTTACTACCAATTTTAAGTAGGTGATAAGCCACTCGCAAATGGGAAGGGGTCCCCAGCAGACCACTTCCTCTTTGTGAATGTGTTCAAAAATATTTTTTAAGAGCAGGGACCACTGCTTGCCCTTAAGAAATGAAAATAAATCTTTTTTTTAAATGCATCCCGTTTTCCATTAAGGAAAACGGGCTGCATTTGAGAAAAAAATAGGTGCTTTATTGAAAAATCAAACACAAACATGCGGGTCTGTTGTCCCCAGCAGGCCACCATTTCTGTGTTTGCAGGTCATTCCCAATGGGTCACAAATTGCGACATGCCTCATGAATATTTAATGAGGCAGGTCCCTTGCGACCCATTTGAGAATCGCAAACAGTTTCGCAGACACTGTTGTACATTCCATTTTGCGAGTAACAAATTGCGAGCCACAAAATGTCGCAATTTGCGACTCGCAAAATAGAATGATCGTACATTTGGCCCCTGGCCTTTTGGAGGAATGTACAAATCTCCTTGGGTGGTGATTTAGTGTTTCCTGATAAAGCTTGTGATAAACTAATTTAATTGATTTTTGGCTGGTTTATTTAGATCTCACTCAGTTGAACTCATTTTGCTTTCCTGGATCTTCCTGATTTGATTAACTACCTGCCTTTCCTTATTTTTTCAGGCAAGCGTTTTCCTCACCTTGGGGCCGATTCACAGAACTAATCTGAGATAAAATCCTAAACTTACTACTTTTGGTATTCACAGAAGGCATTTAGTAGTAGTAAAGTTAGGACTCCTAACTTTACTACTACTAAATGCCTTTTTGTGAATACCAAAAGACTGAGACTGAGCTGAGAGCAGAGCCTCTGATTCTGGGACAGGGTTGCGGGACGATGCTGGCGGGGCTGGGGCCAAATAGTTTAAATATTATTATTAGCTGCAGTGTCACTGACACTCTCACAAGAACTGAAGCTCTGTGCACAGTCTCTGCATGTTTTAATTGCCTGCCGCCATGCCCGTGCACCGCACTTGCTGTATGTATATGGCCATGGGCCTTGGCGGCAAGCCATTATTCATTTAAAATGCCCCTGGGCCTGTGACAAAGGTTCTGCAGCTCACGCGGCCATGCACTCGCACAGTGCTGCATGTTCACATTTGTGCAAGGCACGCACACAGCGCTGCCTGCACACCGCTGCTGTGCAGTGACCACCACACACCGTGGTCTTCAGGGTGGAGCACAGGAGGGTGGGTCATGCGCGCACCGCACAGTGGAATTGGAAACTGCACAACCTGACCGAACCAGTTTCTACACTGGGCCTAGACCTGCCACTGCTCAGAGTGGCCTGTGAAAACCATTGTGGGCAGAATCGGGTTGTTTAAAGCTTGTGGGATGGGGGGGAGGTACATTTTTGGTGGGGGGGGAGAAGAAAAGGTGATGAATGAGAGAAGGCATGGCACAGTGAAAGTTGAAGAAGGACAATGGATTATAGATGGAAAAGGAGATTGCAGGCAGAGTGGAATTACCAGAGAGAAGGCACGATAACGGAAGTGGGAGTGGAAGAAGGAAACAAATGAGGGCGGGGATGGAAGGAAATGCGCTAGAGAAGGATTGAGCGTTTTGGAACATTCTAGACTCCAGTACATCAATGCTCTTTGGGTGCTTTCTTCCCCTTGACATTTTTAAGGTGGATTGTGAGTAGTCAGGTTATGCAAAATGTATGGGTTCGAAAGTTATGGAGTCCAGTTTAAATTTTATCCTGGATACTGGTGGAGGTGTGGGGGTGTTCTTTTGGAACTGAGGAGGTCAAACTTTCAACAGCTTGACACTAATATTGCTACTGAATGAAGGATAGCAGTGAGTGGATACAACTGCCACAACCTGAATACATACAACTGAAGCACAGCGACATCCATACCTCGGGTCAGCTCAACTCCTGTATTAGGCATCAGGTTTCTGAATGGAACTGTGCACAAGGGGAACAGAGTGTGGAGAGAGCCCCTTTCAAGGGCCGATTTCGGTACAGGGGCATAAAGGCTTATAGGTTGTACTGCAGACATATATTCAGAGACGTTTTAGGGGAAGGCAAAGTGGGCTCCAGCCCTAGTCCCCAGCCTTCCAGGGGGTACCCTGATCGAGCCAGCTCTTTTCTACAGAGTCACTGAGTCTTTCCCTGATGACCTTGAATAATTCTTAAACAGATAGTTTTAAATACTGTTATGTGCGAGAGTCTCTTATAGACATTTTGCAGAGAAATGTTGTCTTTCTGTTTCATGCAACATCCATAAAAGTTTCTTTTAGATCAAAACAGGACCTCACATCTGCGAAATGGGTGTCACAGATATTATTTGCAGTGATATTAAATAGCTGCTGCTTTGGTACAGTATTGAAAACACTGGTCACAATTCCTGAATATTAGATGTAAACACATTAAGAATTTGGACTAGTGTGCCTCTGCACTGTCTGTGACATGGCCAAAGAGAGCATGAAATAGCTGAAAGTGGATCCGAAATTTAAATCAGTTCCCAACAGGAGCCCCCAAAATACCTTTGGCACAGGGCCCCACAAATCCTTAAGATGTCCCTGCAGACATTGTGCTTCATGTGGCCTGACTTGTTAAAGGCAGAACATGCAATCCATAACTTGTGCCATGGCTGAGGATGGTGTTTACTGGGCATATCGGCTTAACAGGAGAAAGTATGTTATGCTTTTGCGGTGCAGAAATTTGGGTTTCCCATCCCGGTTTTCCCGAAAGTACATTGGACTTTGCCTTTTTATTTATGGTGCTGTGTGAGGGTCTCTGTGTATCACCCTACTACCACATTGTGGAAAGTGTCCTTCAGCTGTAGCTTGGTAATTTTGTGTACAATGGGCGTTCTTTGTCTAAAGATGCAGTGTGTGGGCCATAAGTATATTCTCTCTTTGCCTCTTTTTGTATTTTAGTGATGCTGTTCGCAATATTCAGTCTTGCCACAAATAAAACCTGCAGGTAGAGGTACTCTCAGGGCTGATGTTGTTGTGTGTTGTTTGGCAGACCACACACACTGTTCTTTTTAATGCATCTGCATTGTAAATTTGTCCACCCCCTGCATCAAATATACCGTTTTCTAACACTGTTTTCTTGAAACCATACATATACTTACATGTTTGCATTTATTTCTCCTTGGAGCTTTTTTGTAAAGCACTACGTCATAGTGGTTATCCATGGATGGTTCTACTCCATGTCCAGCCACTGATCTGCAGTGTGATATTTTTACTCTTTGACAATTCAAAGTATTTGAGGTGTCCCTGAATGAAATGCTCACTAAGAAATATTTTCTGATGTTAGGCTGACGGTATTGTTGGAGCTCCCCTTTAAATTTGTAAACATGTCTGCATTATTCTGACTTTCCTATGCTGATGGGGTGCCCCTTGCATCTCGGATTCTCTTAAATTAACCACTTTTATGTGAGATAACTAAACTAAAAAACAAAGTTTTCATCACGACTGGTTTGCTTTTTATGCTGCTGAACTTGTTATTATTTCACCCGTCAGTTTGAAATATCTGTGCCTTCAAAAAGGGAACTGAAATATCTGTGCCTTCAAAAAGGGAATTGTTTACGTAAGGGTCCGATGTTTATGATGTTGAACTTGTTGTTTTGTGTTACCAGTCACTTTGAAATATTTGCACCTTCATGCACAAACCAAAGGGGCATAGGTTGACTAAACTCAATTTATTTTTGTATGCCATTTTCTGCTGTACTTGTTATTTTTTTAACAATCACTTTGAAATATTTGCTCCTTCATACACAAACCAAAGGGCCATAGTTTGATTAAACTGGTTTGATTTTTGTAAGCTGTTGCACCTGTTTTTGTTTGACAAGTCACTTTGAAATAATTGCGGCTTCATTCTCTAACCAAAGGGGGAATGTTATGACTTCATTTTTGCATACTGCTGGACTTGTTTTCATCATGCGCTTTAAAAGTATTTTCACCTGGATACAAGAAGAAAATGGGATTGTTTTACAAAACACACTTAATTTTTGTATACTGCTGGACTGATGATTGTTTTATTATGCAGTTCGAAAGTATTTGCACTTTTTCCGTTGCTTCACCAACTACAATTAGTAGAGATTCTGTCTTTAGGTACTTGCTAATATGGTTTCTTTTATCCTACATGATGTGCTTGCACTTGTCTGTAATATGTTTGCCTTAAATCTTGTAATTAGCATTATTTACACTACAGACATGATAAATACAAACAGACAAACATCTGCATCAATGTTCTGAAGCATCCAAGAAGTTTTCTCCTCAGCCTCATTTGCCTGCCTGTTTTTGTCCTGCTTACCAAGCGAGCCCTGATGGTAGGATTTAAAATTGCTTCCTCAGTTAATTTTAAATACTAGAGAGTGGTCGGGGGCGTGGTCTCGGCAACGGCAAGATGGCTGCGCGCTGAGCAAGCTCTGCCGGCCGAGCCGTGTAATCCATCAAGATCCGCCATCAGAGGGAGTCATCCGGCCCCCTGTGTTGATGCCTGACACTGCGTACCTACACTGCTGCTCAGGGGGGCATTGAAGCGATTGCGACTGGGACATTTTGGACCTGAAACCCCACCAACCGCTCCCGGAAGCCTGTGCTGGCCTGGCCTGACTGGCGGAGCCTTTCCTGCCACTGCTGCCATGGGCGCCTACCAGGTGCGTCCCTGTGCCCGGACTGGTGCTGCACCCCCCCGGGCTCCCTCGCGCCCGGAGCTGCGGCGCTGTCCTTCTGACGACCTCGGCCTGCCACTGGCGCAGGAGCCACGGCTTGGGGCGTAGCGGAGGCCCCTGCTGCTCCGGCGCCTTGCCAAGCCTCGGGCAGCCTGTGGACTCGGGCCTGTGGCTGCAAGAGGCCTACTTGTGTGCGGCCACCTGGACTAAGTGACAGCAGCGGTGACGAGCCTCACACCCAGGAACACACCAAGTAAGGCTGCTGCATACCTTAAAAAAGGCCCCCTATACTGACCTGCTTGCCCGCTCCCCGGTCTGTTGCCAGTGGGGGCTGGGGAGGCCATGATGTCCCGTTCTCGGCGGCCTGCCCCTGACGGCTGGCGCTCGGGGCTGGGGGCTGCACGCTGAAGGTCTCGAAGCTACTCCTGGCCCTCGCGGCAGTGACTGGGGTTCATAAACTGGCCGCCTTTGTCCTGCTGCTGTCTGCTCCTCCGGCCTGTGCACGTTCCAGCTTGCGGGCGGGTGGGCCTGCTCCCGGGGCTTTTCCTCCTCCTTGCCTTGCCCCACGCCGCCTACTGGGCCACTGCGGACAATTGGACCTCCTGTTGGCTCAGGCTTTCCCACTTTGCTGCAACCTCGCTGGGACACTGTCAGTGGCCTCATCGACGCTAGCACACAAGCGCTTGTCCTGATCTGACCTGAGGCACCACCACCGCACACCTATGGCCATTCCTAACCTCCCGGCTGCTGCCCTCGGATCCACTGGCGCTGCCCCCATGGCTCGTCTGAGCCTGTATTGATCTCCTTGGGAACTGCTGCACTATATCTCTTTTGGCCTCTCCTGGACTGACCTGCCTCTTGGCCGTGGACCTTCTCTATCGTCGGCAAATCCTTTGGAGTACAGAGGTCCCCCATCGACCTACAAGCCCATCATGGGGAAAACTGACACTAGACAACCCAAGATTTCCTTCACAGGGCGGGGGGCGGGCAGGAGCGGCAAGGCCCCCCCTGATGCCGGTGAGCAGTCCACCCAGACTGACCCCCCTGGAGATCGGGACAACAGCCTTCGTGCCTTCCTCCTAGAGGTGCAATCCAGTCTACAGTCCACAGACACGAAAATAGACCACTTGACGACCCGTCTCGACCAGGTCAAACAAAGGGTGGACTACCATGATGCCTGCATTGTCCAGCTCGAAGCTAGGGTCTCGGACGCCGAGGATGCTGGAGCCTAGGGTGCGCAGAAACTCCTCAAGATGGACAAAATCCTTGAAGTCATACGCACTAAAAACAAGGACCTTGAAGCGTGCTCCCGAAGGAATAACATTCGGGTCGTCGGCCTACCAGAATCCACTGCGACCGGTAGGATGGAAGATTACCTTGAATCCCTGCTCCGCGACCTCTTTGGCCCGGCCCTGTCCAATCATTTCATCATAGAGCGGGCGCACAGGTCACTTGGTCCGCGCCCCCCCCCCAGTGTCCCTAGCGAGGCCTATTATCGCCTGCTTGTTGAGCTATCGGGACAGCAACTCTATATTACACAGGGCCCGGGAGCTGGGGGAGAGCAAGCATCAGGGCAACATCCTGTCCTTTTACCCTGACGTTACCCTGTCCGTCCAGGCGGCCCACAGGGATTTTCTCCCCGCCAAACGCATTTTGCAGCAGCTCCGCATCACCTATGCGATGCTCTACCCTTCTAAACTCCGCATTGACTGTGGGGAAAAGCCGAGATTCTTCACCGATCAGAAGGCGACCCTCACTTTTGCTAAGCAACTACAGAAGTCTCCTCCGCGGAACCGCCGCACCATCTCCGAGGACAGCCGCTTAAGTGGCAATGACTGAAACCCGTTTGCTTAGCTCCACCCCACAGCTACGCATGTCTCTTGGCACTCACTTTATGTATTCTGCTTGATGTAATGTTAACTAAATTTTTTCATATGTACTAGCCTTTGATCGTTTTACTTCGAGACATCCAGCAATTTGTAAATACTGTATGTGCAACACTGTCTATAGGAACATGGGCCATTTCTTGTGCATCTCGCCCACCTTGCATGCAGCAAAGAAGTATGCGCATGGTCGCATATACTGCCCCTAAGTTGCCTCCCTCTGAGCCATACAACGCTTGGCCACCCTGCCTACGTGGGAAGGGGTACTGGCTGAGTCCACGCAGCCCAAAGGGATGAGTCCCGTTCCTGTATCATGTTCTCCAAGTTTGGGTTTCCTGGGTGGGGGTGGATCAGATACTCAACCTATTTGGGGGGTTGGAGTGGGTCTGGGGAGGGCTTGGGTTCTTCATGTTGGGGTTCGCAACAGACACCCTTTTCATGTGATTTGTTTTTTTGTTCCTCTTGTATTGTTTCTGGCATGTCATCGAATGTACGCTCTCCACTATGGCTCACACCTAAGACACTGACTTCCCTTGGTCCGGCTACAGACCACCAACGCTGTATCATCAATCCCCTTCCGGCTACTACATGACTGATACCACCTTTGTGACATGGAATATTAGGGGTCTGAACAACTATCTTAAAGCGCATGCACATCTCAGCAGACACGGGGTGGACGTTTGTTTCCTCCAGGAGACGCATCTTCTTTCCGCCACCTCACCTAGGCTGCATTCCCGACACTGGGGGGAGTCTTACAACGCTTTCTATTCTAACTATGCGTGCGGCGTTACCATCCTCTTTAGGAAGTGCCTCCCCTGGCATGGCACCCACTCCTTTATACACACTGAGGGTCGCTATGTAATCTTTGCCAGTACCCTCTATAATCAGCCATTGATACTAGCAGTGCTCTATGGCCCCAATACTGATGACCCCAGCTTTCTCATTCACGCCTGGCAAACATATCCTCTCTGGGACCCCACTCTTTGATATGGGGTGGCGACTTTAACATTGCACCGTCGCCAATACTAGACCACTCGGGGGACCGCACACACCACCCGCAGGCCACTGCTATCCTCCATTCAATCCTAGAGGACAGCTCCCTTTTAGACGCCTGGCGGCATGCACACCCAGGCAAGCGCGAAGGATCCTGCATCTCCGGCTCGCGCGGAACCTGGTCCCGCATCGACTTATGGCCCACTACCCAAGATGTCGCCTCCTGGACCACCTCAGTGGACCACCTGGCCCGCACACATGCTCCGGTGAGTCTGTGCCCGCGATTCCTGCTCACCCTTCCCCGCATGTTCACATGGCGCTTGCCCCCAACTCGCTTCTTGACAGCGCGTTCCTTGAGTATATTCGGGGTGCCTTTATATACTACTTTGAGCGCAATGCCGGCTCCGTTAAGTCGCCCTCAACACTCTGGAAGGCCTTCAAGGTCGTGGTCCGGGGGGAATACATCGCAAAGCAATTTGGGGTGTTAAAATCCATCAGGGCACCCTTGAGCATCTGGAAAAAGACATCAAAGCCCTAGATCTCCAACAATCCCAGGACCCCAGCCCTGCCACCCTTGCCTCCATCAGATCCAAGCTCACTGAGTTTCATGAGGAGGTGGATAGAGAGGTAGCGTTCCTTGTTAGGGATCGCCCTGGCAGGACCCTTGCGAACCTTCTCAGGCAGTCACATGCATCCTCTTATATCACAGCACTCTGCGATGAGGCTGCTGGAAGGACTACCTCCCCCACAGACATTATCGCAAGGATTTCTGCTTTCTACTCACAACTGTACACTGCGGGAGAGGCCGCTTCTAGGGAATCCCTGGATCAATACTTTGATTCAATTGAGTTGCTGTGGCTCGGTAATGGTCATCGGGAATATCTGGACGAACCATTCACCCTAGAGGAAATCTCCAAAGAGATTGTGGGACTCCCGGGCGATAAAGCCCCAGGCTCAGATGGGCTCACCCCCGCGTTTTATAAAGAGTTTGCGCCTCTTCTCGTCCCGCATCTGGCTGAGATGTATAACGAATCTCTTGACCTGGGCAGATTCCCCTCATCTCTCCGCGAGGCCATGATTACTCTCCTACTAAAACCGGAAAAATCCCCCGAGAGCTGCGATTCCTATCCTCCCTTATCGCTAATCAATACCGACAATAAAATTTATGCTAAACTACTGGCCAATCGTCTCCTCCTTTTGATGCCATTAATAGCTCGTCCTGATCAATCGGAGTTTATCCCGGGCCGCGCCACCTCGCACAATCTGCGCACCATCTTCTCTGTCCTTCACCAGATCAACCCTTCTCTGCGTGCAGTGGCTGCCCTCCTGGACGCCACTAAGGCTTTTGATACACTCGAATGGCCCTTTTTTTTAATCTTCTTCCTCGCTTGGACTTGAGCCTAAATTTCGTGCAGAAAATCCAGCTCCTCTACACACTCCCGACGGCACGCATCAGCTTTAATGGGCAGGTAACCGACCCCATAGCAATGACGAGGGGCACCAGGCAGGGATGCCCCCTGTCCCCCATGTTGTTTGCCATTGCTATGGAGCCTCTGGTGGCGCGCTTGCGCCAGCACCACACTCAGCAGGGCATTGGCTTTTCGTCCTATGCCCTGGTTACATCTATGTACGCCAATGACGTCACGATATATATCCGCGAACCACAGGAGAATCTAGCTCTCATGATTAGGGAGGTTATCCGCTTCGGCTGCCTATCCGGGATTCAGGTTAACTTGAGCAAATCCATTCTCTTCCCCTCACAGATGCCACTCAACTGTTCTTCACTGACTATCCATTCATTTGGGCGAATGGTCCCACCAGATACCGGGGCATCTGGCTGAGCAGAGACATGGACGAGCTGTGGAGGTCTTACTTCGGCAAAGCAATGGACTGGCTTGAGACCAAGACACAAATGTGGCAAAAAGTTCCTCTCTCATTAGCTGAGCGCATCGCTATCACAAAAATGATTGTGCTTCCAAAATTCCTATACTTGTTTATAAGCATCCCCATTCCACTCACATCACAATTTTAAAAAAAACTAACATCCAACATTATTACATTAATCTGGGCCGGACTCCAGCCCCGTATCGCTTACGACGTCCTAACGCTACTCCTAGCAAGAGGTGGAATGGGGGCCCCGATCTTAGACTCTACGTGCTGTGCACCCAAGCTAGCTTCCTCCATTTTTGGATTCACCCAACGCCTTTCCAGCCACATGTCATGGTCGAGACGGACCTGGCCTCCCCCTGGCCGCTGCAGACAGCACTATTTTTACCACACAGAATCCCCTGAGGCGAGATAGACATGGTGGAATGTGTGCAGTGGGCCTGGGATGGGCTACGCAAATACACTTGCGCAAAAACTCTCTTTGCACCTTCAATGCAGCTTGCTAGCAACCCTGCATTCCCCCCGTTGTAAACAGCTGGTATGGCTCGCCATGCAGCAGACTTGGGTATCTGTACCAACGCCGACATTTACCCCAACAATAATTTCCTCACACTTCCTGATGATGCAGCACCACTAGACAAGCTGCTCTATTACCAGATTGGGGCCACATGTAAAAACGATAAGCCAGCCTTTCTACTTGCTCCCCAGCCCAACACTGCGCTCAAATACGGACACTCCTCCACTTCCCCGCGCAAAATAGTCCCAAAGCTCTACGCCCTCACATTGGCAGCCTCCCCCAAAGATACTGAGCGCGCTCGTAACGCATGGGGCGCAGACCTGGATGGCAGTCTCCCTCCCGCACAGTGGCAATACTGCTGCAACCAAACCAAGCGCCTCTCCCCCAACTATCGCCTACGGCTTATCCATTTTAAATATTTACAAAGGCTGTACCACACTCCCGTAACACTGCACAAGATGGGTCTGATAGACAATGACAGATGTGTGCGCTGCTCGGCTCTCGGCGTAGATTTTGCACACCTGGACTGGTCATGCCCCAAGGTCTCAGACTTTTGGCTGGAGGTGTGATCTATGATTAGTGATATCATTCAAGAGCGCATAGCTCCTGACCCCCCACTGTGCATCCTGAGACATGTCAAAGACATTTCAGATGCTAATCGCAAACTTACTGCAATGCTGCTGGTGCTCGCCAAGCGGCGGGTAGCAATTCACTGGGGCCGCAGACCGGCGCCACAGGCCAAGCACTGGATAGCCGACGCAGCCCGCTGCCAGACGATCCTGGGCGAATTCTGGGACCTGATGCCAGTGGCAAACAGACCTCCAGATATAAGGG
This sequence comes from Calotriton arnoldi, assembly GCA_963921515.1. Classification (NCBI taxonomy): domain Eukaryota; kingdom Metazoa; phylum Chordata; class Amphibia; order Caudata; family Salamandridae; genus Calotriton; species Calotriton arnoldi. Next base: position 321,581 of record CAWUFW010014694.1, on the reverse strand, counting down.
GCCCTCTCATATCCTACCTTCACCGTCTAGCAAACCCAGACGTACCCTCTGAAGGTTCCCCCATCACTTACGCCCAGACCACTGAAGCTGACCCCGACACGACTGACTCCAGATGCTCGACTGACTATTCACAAGCTACATAGATGCAAACGCCACATCTCTCATCTGAAATGTTGCGCCGGGGTGTACACTATTCAATATCTTTCTAGCAGTGTCAACTATTTTCGTGATTGTAGTGGATGCCATATTACCTGACAGAATGGTGATTTGTATCATGCCTTAATGTTCAATAAAGGTTTTTGAAAAAATAATACTAGAGAGTGGTTATTATCATGCACAACACCTGACAGATGCATTGTGTGGCATGAAAATAATTAACACCAGTTTATTTCTCTTGGAGCTGGCAGGATACTGAGTTATATCCTGTGTACTACTTGTGTATATTGTCAGTTGAGTCTGTGAAATTGCTGGTTTGGGTTTGTCTTTCAGATTTTCAAGTTATTTTCCATCAATGTCAATTCTAATTTAGACCCTATGCCGTTGTTCTTTGTTCTCCAGCAATAGGCAGTTCTTGAGACAATAGGACCACTTCTTGGCATTGTTCTGATTGCTGTCTCGCTCAAATAATCTGCTCTTGACAATAATGTTGCAAATGGCGTAGCTTATCTGTTAAGAGTATTTCTCTGCGAGAGTTATTGGTGATGTATGGCGAGAGTTATTGGTGATGTATGTCCTGCACTCTATAATACTAACTGTTGGTAACTCGGAACTGTATATTACAATGTCTTCACTATTCACTTCAGTCGGTGACTGTACTGTATACTGCATTATTTTATGTTTAATAAAAACAGATTTGTTAAAAAAAAAGAGTATTTCTCGCTTTCTTATTAGAACTTTGAGCAAGAAAATGTAGAGACATTTCATCAAATGTTGGAGGTTTCAATTAAAATATACCAGATTTTTTGGCGGTTGGGCAAAGTAATAGGTGGTGGGCCGGGGGGGGGGGGCTTCATGTACTTCACAAGGGGGGGCCTCAAGTTTCGTTACACCACTGAAACGCATTGCAGCAGAGGCACAAGATTGTGACCTTTCATACGAACGAGTACATGGCATATCCCTCCGTATAGCTTTCAGATGTGTTTCTAATTACATGATGATTTTTGTTTTCTTGTGCCACAGACAACTTATGAATATATTACTTTTCCTTCAATCTGATAAGCCATTCACATTTAATATCAAGAACTTAACCATAGGCATGAGGTGCAACTTGAGTTCCGACCCCAACACTCACTTTACATTTTTTCTTTCTTCTCTATTGTTCCTAGCCTCCCCACAAGCCTCCCACATATCCTGAACATGACTTGCCACTCAGACAGCTGGGAAATGTGACCCATTTGTTATGTTGAACAGCAATGATTTATTTTTTGCAAAGCTTAAAAGCTATGGATCAATTTCACAACCATTTTTGTTTATCTGGGTGTCACTTAGGTGAGCCAAAATATGCATTTACATTTGTAGATATAACGTCATTTAGTGTAGTTTTACAAAGACAAATTGAACTTACAAAAACAGGAAAAAACTACTAAATTGTATTTTATGCTGTCATACACGTATAGTTAGGTTGGGGAGTAAGGGTGTTTCATTGTATCAAACTAACATTTAAATATTTTTAGAATGTCACTGACACCTCAATGAAAGACACTGAAAATGAATATTTTTTAGTAAATGCATGGATAATACTCTTTAAAAAATACTGAACCATTAATAACTGTATCATCTGCACCTATGTGTAAAACATTTTAAGAAAACAAGGCTCTTTAAAATCCGTTGATGATCAGTTGTGGAGTCATTGCATTTTGTAGCAAGGAGGTCTATAATGTGCAGGTCAGGGCCTTAACCAATAATTAAAAATTAATATTTTAAAGCATGACACAGAGCACACAAGCAGTAGTTGATATGCTGACAGAAGAGGTTCCCTGAGGTATTCAACTGGATATGCTACATACTGTCCCTTGGCCTGAGAGCTTCCAGCAAGGTAGACAGATGCTGCACAATATGTACACCACATCCATCCCTTCCCCACGCCTGGTTGAAGCTTTATACTTTCATTTGCAGACACGGTTGCCTAGATTTATCAAAAAGCCATGCAACGCAGAGCAGCAAGTAAAGTTCCTGTGCTGTGTTGTGAGAAAGGGGGAGAGCAGAACAGTGAAACTGGGGCATTAGTTTAGGAGGGTGAGAACCCATGTTAAATAATAAACACAATCCTTGTCAGGGTGAACTCTCACAGTCACAAATTGACCTGACTTCAACCCCCTGGCAGCTATGGCACAGAGCATACAGGCTTAGCTTAGAGGCAATGTGTAAAGTATTTATGCAGTACTAAAACAGTAATAAATTCAGGGGGCCCCAGGAGTGCCTCTCTTCAAGATGGTCGTACTCATAGAGATGGGAATGCGTGCCCTGTGGTGGGGGGGGGGCGTATTCAATACAGATACTGCTACGGGCCAGATTGCCCCTGAAACTTCACTGCTGGAAGGCAGGAGCAAAAGGAGTCAGCGCTGGGCCAGACTCACAATGCAGCCCAAAATGGCAATGCCATAGCGCAACAGTCACAGGCGGGAGCTCAAGAGATTAAGGCATCGGTGCAGACTCCTGCAGCTGAGGGAGAGGCAGAGGCAGCGCTGTGGCTGCAGTTCTGTGGGATCCTGGCGGTAGATGGCATTTGTCCCGCAGAGGTACTGCGGCAGGTGCGACTGCCAAGGTGGTGCTGCCGGGTGCCGAGTGACCGAGGCTGCCCCAGGAATACAAGGCAGAGCTGCAAGAGGCTTGGGGAGCATTGTGGGGCTTGCACAAGCTCCCCAGTGGTGGCAATAAACCGGGAGGCCCCACCTTTCATCCTGACAGCAAAGCCCTCTGCATTAGGGTGCTATGAGTCTCCTGAAAGTCCCTCACATATGGTGATGCTGATGTACATTGACGATGGGCCTCCAATAGCCACTACCAACAGCTGGGTGCAGCTGTGGAGACAAATAGCTTTAGTGCATTGCGGGGCCTGCACAATCTCCCCAGTGGAGACAATATACCATGAGAGTGGGGCCCCACTTATCATCCTGACAGTGCGGCCCTCTGCATTGTGGAGCAGAGAATCACCAGAAAGTTTCTCTCCTGCAGTGGCCATAGACCACAGGCCTTCAATTACCTCAACTACCAGCCAGCCATAGCCAGCTGCCCAGAAAATGTTGCGGCATTGACACCTTGGAGTAGCATACAGGAAAAGAAGGAGGACCCCATGCTTGTGTTGCACTTGTGCCCTGAGACCTTGTGAAACACTGCTGGAGATATTGCTTTGATTTGACAAAGATAGGGAAGGGGGACACAAGATAAGCCAATTGAATCACGCAAACCTGACAGGGCTCAACCATCTGGCAAGGCCACTATGTCTAGTAACGGTGGACAGGGCACAGAGGAACAAGACATTAGAACACTCCTGCTGCAAATGCAAAAACACCTTGTTATGTCCATAGATAGCAAACTGGACACTTTCACCAACAGGGTGGATAAAATGAATACTACCCTCAACAAATGTGAGAAATGTCTCACTGCAACTGAAACCCACATTTCCAAACTGAAGGATGACACAGTCGGCTACGGTGAGAATCTCTTTAATATAGCCAAGACTTTGGATGTCAACAAAGCCAAAAATGTGAACCTAGAGGCCCGATCCAGACACAGCAATTTGCGAATAGTGGGCATCCCTGAATCCATAAATGTTGGCAGTATGGTGGAATATGTCAAATCGCTGTTTGGCCTGGGGAACTTCTCCCCTCTCTTGTCAGTAGAGAGAGCACTCCGATCTCTGGGGCTTAGTTCCCCCCCGCGGCGTCACCTCACCAGAACATCGCCAGGTTGCTAAACTTCAAAGATAGATGCATTTAGCACCAGAGAAACAGACTGAAATAAGAAGGAAACTCTTTTACAATATTGCTAGACTTCACGATGGTGGTGCAGGAAGTGCGCCATGAGTACTTGCCCTTGAAACGTAAGTTACGGCAAGCAGTCATCCCATATGACATGCTCTACACAGCCTGCTTCAAAATCATTATTAAGGATAAACCTCACATGTTCTTCAACCCACAACAAGCCTCACAATTTGTTAAACAATGCCTCCAGAATCAGCTAAGAAAAGGAACATGTCAGAAGAGAGCCTAACCGACATGGAATAACAAAGCTGCCTAGAGATGTAGGCTGCCCGCACTATTACATAGAGGCTAACTTCTTCAGGATCACCAAGGGTGGCCGCGTGGACTTCGAGCTGGGGAAAGCTCACATATCGACAACAACAAGCTGGAGACAGCTGCATGGAGAGCCCCAAGGAGGGCAGCTTGCTGTCATGACTAGCAGCAATGGGCACTTCATGTAGGACAACCACGCACTCTCAGAATGTTTCTCCTGGCAACCACCCCCAATTCAGGAAGTGTAGTGTTACGTGATCTATTTAATTCCTCCATTTTGTATGCATGAGGATTACATCTCAAATATGTATTCTTCAACTATGCAATCTTGTTATGATTGTTTTGCTACATATTACTGTGCATAGGTGATGCTTTGTCAACAAATTCCTTTCGGATATCAGAGGAATGTTGGCATGGGGATTTCTGCATGACAGTTTTCTATTTTAAGTAGAATGATGTCCTTGGTTAAATTCCAAGATGAGGATTTGTACAATATAGATTATTATGAGTTTAAAATGTACAGACAAGATGTGTGATAAGGTGTCAAAACAATTTTGGTGATGTCCAGACAGTATGATGGTAAATTACAAGATTATCTGGTTCGTGTGTCAAGACAATGCATTCCGGGCTGATACAATGAGATAAGATTAGATAGGTTCTGGTCAGATTGTCTACATCAGACCGGTCAGAATCTAAGGTAAGGGATAGAGAACTACATCAATCCGAGCTGAGGTGTGGGACTGAGAAACTAAGGCACAGGTGATTTGCTCGACCAGGCTGCCAGGCTGAAAGTAGCTGAGTCCTCCCTTTACAGAAGCTGGAGATAATGCATAATGCAGCAGTTTAAGCACTCCCTTCAAATTTTCACATTCCTGAAGTGCTTGCAGATGCTGGCGTGAATCCCAGACCTGGCAGAACTTGGCAAGAGGTATGGATTACGTCACTACCAATGAGTCAGAAATGACAATAGCCTTTTAGAATGGTAGATGATATCAAACAGGCCTAATAAGTAGTGAATAGGAATTAGAAAGCAGGATTGCCTTGTCCAGCGATCTAGCATGTCTGGGTAGTCTGGAGTAGACCTAGAGAGGGAGAAATCCTCAGTATGATTGAAACTTTCATTTTTTATACATTCCTCATTGCCTCAATAATATATGTAGGCTTAATCTTGTCAGCTGGGGCATGCCCTACCCAAATAACCTGTAACACACAAAGTACTAACTACCCTATTTCAATCCGATTTATGGCATGGAATGTTAGAGGGTTAAATAATCCCTACAAAGTACATCTTGTACTCACATATTTGGATAGACACAAGATTGGAATAGCCCTACTGGAGGAGACACAAATGGATGCCGGGGACGCATTGATTCGCTCTTAAATGGAGCCTCTATAGACCACTAGCTAACTATTCCACTTACGCCAGGGGTATTGCAATACTAGTTAAACAAGGTACTCCATTCCAGCTCATATATGACTCAAATGATACATAGGGCTTATATAATATTGAAGTGCTCATAGCCAGAAAGCAAATTACTCTCATCAACAGCTATAGCCCTAACTCCGATATCCCCGAATTCATTAGAAAAATATGGGCTGAATGTATAGAACTCTCCCTCAAACTATACTATGGGGTGGGAGACTTTAATCTAGTATTAGATAGACAACTCGATTGCTCCAATGCCGACATCCTTGACCATCGTATGGCAGTCATGGGGTTGAAGGGTATCATGGAAGAGGTACACTTGGTGGACATTTGGAGGCACAGGTTCCTCGATGTGCCTCTAACAGATCTCTACTGTACACAGGTACTGGGCAAGAGTGGACATCTGTAGCTGGGTGGCTGGGGTCAACCAGTTCCCATGCACATTGTCAGACCACTCACCAGTGAGCCTGCAGCTAGTCCTACCTTCATCCACACATTGTGCTTTCCCATGGTGTTTTTCCCCTTCCCCTTTGCTAGACACTGTCGTTAGGGACGAAGTCCAAACTGAAATAGAGGGCTTTTTTCAGCCCAATGAACAGTATATAGCCTCAACAGGTACATTGAGGGAATACTTTAATAATACGGGAACGACTGAACAAACTTCGTGCTTGCTCGAAACAGTTCACATGCGCCAGCAGACAACTCTATATTTTGCTGAGATGAGAAACCTACTTACCCAATATACAGATACACCAGAACCAGAGGTCAAACATTTACCAAGCGTGCCACAGTCCTAGCATATGGAGAGGCGGAGAGACCAAGCAGAACTCTGGCCTTCCTCTATCATCCTGGCGTCCCCACAGGACATCACGATAGTGTTGGGTTATGGCTGTAAATGCAAATATACTGATAGAATTTGTGGCATACTACACAGAGTTATATACATCCCGTATGCACTCCTCTCCGATGGACTATAGTGCATACTTTGATCGCATAGCTGTAGCCTGGTTGGAGGGCCACTGCAGGCAGCTACTGAAGACGCAGATCACTATAGATGAGATCACCACAGTAATTTGCAGGCTCTTCACAAATAATGACGGATTCTTGGCTGAATTTTATAAATCATACCCACTGCTTTTGGTACCTAGACTTCTGCAGATATACAGCGATTTGTTGACCCTGGGCATGCTGCCTACCACCCTAATTCTGAGAAACTATTTTAATTTCACTCCTGAAGCCAGATAAACCTCCCACACACTGCTAATCATATTGGCCCCTGTCCCTTAAAAAATACAGATGCCAATATATTGGCCAAAGTACTAATCACCCGTTTGCTTCTCTTCCCAGACATGGTTCTCCCGGACCAGACAGGATTTGTTCTGGGACGGTCCACAGCTCACAACCTAAGGATGATTTTTGCTCTTCTTCATCAATTAAAGCTGGAATTGGAAAAGGTGGCAGTATTCTTAGACTCCACCAAAGCATTTGACTCTTTAGAATGGGTCTTCCTTTTTGCAATATTCAATAGAATGGACATGACTGCAAGCTTCCTGAAATGGATCCATTTGCTCTACATGGGTCCTACAACCAGAATTCATATGAATTTAACTGTCCAATCCTCTATGTCCCAGAAAATTACTAAGATGCTACCCGCTGATAAACCTGAAGGACTCGTCAGTTACACAGGCATTACAGAGGTGGGGTGTTCAACGAATAGGTAACCTTTTCCCAAAAGGCAAATTCTTGGATCCCCCAGGTCCCTCGGAGGGTAAGGAACCTGCTAAATTGGACACCTTCCAGTACTACTGCTTCAGAGCATTATGTACAAGCCACTTCGCAACATTTCCCCAGGAACCCACTCCCTGCAAAAAACTCCTCAAAACTGGTTCCAACAAACATATTGTCACTAAGTTGTATTACAGGCTACAAAGGGAGGACCCTGGGGTCGTGCTAGAGGCCAAGGGAAGATGGGACCACAAATTGGGGAGCAAGATAACAAGCAGGGAATATGGGTATTGCTGTGATCAGATAGGCCACCTCCCTCCCAATGGTTGGCTGCGATTGATACAATTTCAGTTTATACACCAGACCTATCACATCCCACTCAGACTGCATAAGGGCAAGCTACGAGATGGTGTGAGATGTGTGAGATGCCTTGCACCAGAGGATGATTTTATTTATCCAGCCTGTTTATGCCCTTCAATTAATTGATACCTACCAGACCTATCACACCCCACTCAGACTGCTTAAGGCCAAGCTACCAGATGAGGTTAGATGTGTGAGATGCCCTGAACCAGAGGATGATTTTATTCATCAAGCCTGGTCATGCCGTTCAATTAGTAGATACTGGGTAGACATATTTAGTACACTATCTGAAATTATCGGGTAAACTTTTCCACCATTCCCGAAGGTGGCATTGCTGAGGTATACTATTGTTGTTATGGTGACTGCAGAGATTTATCTCCATCTCCCTATTGTTGGCCAAACAGAGGGTGGCCTGTGCTTGGGGAGGGCCCATGTCCCAACAGTTAAATAGTGGGTTGAAGACAGGGGGGCAGATTTACAAGCCCCTTGTGACACTTTTGCGCCGCCGTTGCGTCACTTTTGTGACGCAGCGGCGGCGTAAAAAATGCAGCCAATTTACAACGTGACGCATCTAGGGAGATGCGTCACGTTGTAAAGCCCTGCGTCACATTATACCTGCGTCAGGTATAATGTATGCAGGGTGCGCGTTCTCACGCTGGAAAGCCTCGTAAAAGTGACGCAGTGAAATCTACAAGATTTCACTGCGTCACTTCTAGGACACCACTGCGTCAAAACCTTACGCCTGCTTGAAGCAGGCGTAAGGAGTGACGCAGTGTAGTGGGAATAGGCCTCAAAATGCATTGCTGGAGTTGCATCGTGGTTGCGACACAACTCCAGCAATGCGTGACTTTTGCCCCAACAGATGCGTCAGAATTTCTGACGCATCTGTAAATCCTTGCGCCATGATGTGCCGTATTGTAAATACGGTGCATCCATGGTGGCGCAAGGGTTTCTCAGGGTGGCACAGGGAAAGTGACGCATCTCTACAGATGCGTCACTTTCTTGTAAATCTTCCCCCTAGTCATCTGTAATGAATGATTGGAATTTTATTATACTGTCGCTCCACCAACACAGAGACCCAAGGATATTTGGGGCTCTCTACATGCCTACTTGTTAACACATGAACTTGTCTATGTGCTGACAGGGACAGTCAACAGCTTTGTAATCATGTTGCTGTTACAGATATCGACCTCTGAGCCCTGATGCTATGAGGATGCGCAGGGCAAGGATGCCCAAAGTGAACAAGATATCTGTTCCTTTTGGACCACATATTCCCGATGTACATGTGGGGACAGGGCGGGTGGGGAGTTCTGGGAGAACGTTTTGTTTTGAATGACTTACTGTTGTGGTAACTTTGTAAAAATAAAACTGCTAACATAGAAAAATAGCACTGAAGTCAAAACACAACACAAGAAAAATCCCAAATGAATTTAGAAACATGGAGAAAATGTTAATAAATAAAATGAAACAAAAATGACAAAAATCCAATTATGGGAACCAGAGAAATTTTAGTGTTTAAATTAAAAAATAGCATAAAAAAATCATTAGATGCTAAAACAGCAGTCATCTGGTTGCACAGAACAGTCACTAACCTGAAAGTTAAGGCTGACCATGATGGAGTGCGGGTTGGATATAGGGGCCAGGTTTGTCCTCGTCAAAGAGTTACCTTCGGACTTGAATATTTTTTGGGAATCAGGAGTCCTCAGAGGACCAAGGCAGCAGGCTGTGACCTAAGATGGTCTCGCTGATGATGGGGAGCTGAAGGATGAGGTCTTGGTGAAGCCGTCAATGAATCTGGTTAAAGCTCAGAGTGGTAAAAGTTAAAATGTTTTGCATCCAAACAGTCCTAAACATTAATCAGATTCAGGCAGCAGCTCTGTCTGGTGAAGCTTTCTACGTTCAGACTTAGAAACTTTTCTAGAAGTCAGATTTCCTCAGCGGGGCAAAGCTGCACTCTATAGCTGAAGAGGCTTTGATGTCATGGGTTGCCGCTTGACAGATTCCTGCTGAAATGGATTTGCTACTGTAGAGAAGAACGTAGCAGGAGCTGCTGCAAACTCAATCCAGTAGCGATGCACCCTCAGTGGATTGGCATGGCAGGTTGTTTCAGGTCTCTCAGCGGTTTCCCAGGCAGAAAGTCAGCAAAATGGTTTTTAGTCCAAGTTTTTAGGGTTAGGCAGGAGGAGTACACGTTAACCACAAGCCAAGGGTCCAGGACCTTGAGGACACCATTTTGGAGGTTAAGACTCATTCCAACAGCAGCAGGGGCCAGTGCACGTCCCTGGACCCTGCTGCCTGGGAATTGGACAGCAGGGATCGGAGGAAAATGTTCTCTTGAAGCTTTTTGGGTCCCTTGTGCTCAAACAAGAGGTCTGCCTTATGACATTTGGAGTCACTTATAGGGGTTTTGGGTACAAGGGAAGCAGGTCCAGTCATCCGCCGCCTGCTTAGTGTTTGCTGTGTTGGCCGCCCTGTTACCAGACCACTGGCGACCGAGATAGCCTGGCAACAGTCCTCAGCCTGAGAGGCACCAAGGTACGGTGTGGCGCAGCGGCAGCCGGAGCTTAGAGCCGCGGTAACCACACGTCCTCGCGGAAGCGGCCGGCGTTAGGCCGATGCGGCTTGCAAGTCGGCGTGGTTCCAATCATCCCGCCCACCCGCCTGCAAATCTTGGTTGCCCTGCCCCTACTGGGGGGGGGGGGGTGAGAGTTCACCCGGTATTGGCGCCTTCAAACTTTTAAATTTTAAACTTTCAATCCCCCCCAGTGCCGTTAACGACATTGCTCACAGCACGGGGGGCATAAGGCAGGGGGAGAGGTTGATTTGCGTGATAGGAGCAGCATGAGGCAGAGTGGAAGCCTCAGAATATCAGAACAGTAGCCTTTTGTTCTTTTGCTCATTCAGCCCTCCCTCATCCCCTCAACCCCTCAACCTTTCAACCTTTTAACCCTCCAGCACTCCACCAGTACTGACTGCTGCTTAGCCTGCTGAACTACATAGAAAATCCTTGAAGGAGTATCGTTTGATTTCAGATACGATCTCCTGTTACCTTCAAAAGCAAGAGAAAGTGTGGTGTGGGTACAGGTGGAGGGCAGTCACCAGCGAAAGGAACATAGTTTCGTACAATACCTGAAGGATGGCATATAAAAAATTAACGAGCCGAACATTATTTATGAAAAGGTTAGGAACAGAGCAATTGCTGAGGAAAAGCAAAATGAGATCAGCACACATTGGAGCATTATCAAAATCTCACACAATTACAGACTTTTTTCCTCCTTCAGTATCAACACTTACCAAGCTAACCAATTTAGAAGCTGAAGAAAAAGGAGATCAAAACGGCGTGGAGGAAAAAACGGAAAACAAGGAAAATCAACAGAAGGCTCAGATGGAATCAAATAAAGAAAATAACCAGCTAGTCATTTCCACTCCGAAAGACCCAATTAGACAACCCCAATCGGATCTTGGAAAAGGAAATTACATCCACGACTTTACACTACCGGATATAAGTATAATCCAAAACTCACATAAAAGTGAGGTTAAGGGCCCTAAAAAGACGCTGGAACTGTTTAACAGCACCCTAAGCAATCCTACAAACGCAGAAGGTAATCTATCTCACTCTCCAGTTTTCCCGTTTCTGTCTCCTGTCCATATTGATTCTTACCACAAACAAGAAAACCTATCAGATGCCTTTTTTACCTTCCAAATGATACTTGAATCAATTTTACTACTGTTAGAGAAATCTACAATAAACATAGACCATCTACTAGAAATGCAGTCAACGGTGTTGCAATATCTAGCGGATCACCAAATTAGCCTCCTCGGCGGAGGTCTGCAATCTAAAACGAAATTAAGGGAAGAGCTAGAGATACAAAAAATAACTCAAAGCACCAAGGAAATAAATACTCTAAACAAAAAAATAACAAATACTAACTTTAAAGTAGATAAGTCAACTGGAAAGTTGAGAAAGGAAAATAAGGAAAAGAAAAAGGAAAAGACAGAGATAATATACTCTCTACGGAAATTATTTAAGGAGGTAATAGTAAACCAAGAACAAACAACAGCGTTGACGAATGACTCAGGAGGGGAAACTCTCCCTAATTATCCGATTTTTAATCTTAAAAAGAAGTCAAATCATCAAGAACCAAATATAACGGCTCCACCAATGGAGATAAAACCAAATGGGGAGTCGGAGCAAAAGCCATCTTCAATAAAAAAAACTCCCCTACCAGAATGAAAACAACGGCCATAAAGAGAAATAAAAGGTGCAAATGAAGATTCACAAAGAAAAAAATACGGGAAATAAAATTTGAGGGACCCGATAGCTCGGCTAGTGACAAAAAAATTGAAAAAACGACAAATGGGAATAGGGAAATATGTTCCCTTAGACACACCCCAGAGCAAATTATTAAAGATCCACCTACTGGTCATGATCCCTCGCAAGAATTAAATCCATTGGCACCTGAATTTAAAACCCTTGGCTCAATTAAGAGCAACCATTGGCCGCAACAGCTTACAAATAATAATGGCATAAACGCAGAGCCGACACCACAAACTGACCCTTTCATTTTCTCTAATATGCTAGAGATAACTGACCTCTTTTCTACATCCCGTGACTCATTAAATCGGCAGAAAATTTTAAAGTTATTAAAAAGCCTCCCCTCCTTACCAAAGCTTACTTCAACGGAAATAAAGCTAGGGTCTTTCCCCGATAATCTGGACAAAAATAGAGCCCGAGTAGAATTCTGGTCTAACGTGATCCCAGCTATTGTCGTGAAAGAAAGTGAAACATTACATAAAAAAGGGTTTGATGTAATAATGGTAGGAAAAAAAAACCAGCGTCAGAGACCCGAATGAGGTCTAAAATTAATTACCAGACCACAAAAATGCCAAAAGAACAATGCAGCTTTGGACATCCGGATAAATTAATAATAAGTATCGAGGACGGAGGTAGACGGATATGGAACCAAGAAGATGATCATCACATAAGTAACACTCAAAACGATAAGGTATGGTCGTGGTTATCAAACAACTTAAATGGAAATAAGCAAGACAAGTTTGCTAAACTTCCTTTTTAACAATAACTTTACCGTCGTCTCATGGAATCTAGCGGGTCTAAATCAGGACAAAATATCTCGTTTGTTAGATACTCAACCTTCAATGGTCTGCTTACAGGAAACCTGGCTAGAAGATAACTTTGACCAAAAAAACTATTTTGTTTTTAATACTCCAGCTATAAGGACCAGACGGGGCCATGCAAAGGGAGGCTTGGCTATCCTGCTAACAGAAGATCTAAACTGGGACTTAGAAATAATTCATCTAACTAGCCCTAATGTTCAATGTCTTAAAATAAAACATTTAGATAAAAACCTTCGCGTTCAGCCAATACTTCTATTTAATGTTTATGTTCCCCCAGGGTCTGAACATGATACAATACTTTTAAATTTATTTGATCAAATAGATATCTCCCTAGGCTCAAACGAAAATATGCAGATACTCTTAATGAGGGTTTCAATGCAAAAATCTCTACTTCCCTACTCTATGCATTTCGGTATTCCGAACTCGAAGCATCTTGCTCTATTCCAGCGGCAGTATTCCCAGATCATATTAGAGCTAATAAAAGGGGGAAAATTATATTGGAGCGAATCAATGAATTCAACGGAATGATTTTAAATGGGCGAACAAGAGGCGATGTGCCGGGTTCATATACACGAAAATGTCCAACAGGGTTATCTATATTGGACTATGCCATCAGCATCTATGATTTGTTTAATAACTTTCGCAGCCTCCTTATAAAATGTGTCCAAAGTAGTGATCACACAATACTTCATCTAGAAACAGACCTCCATCTTCAACCAACTCCCTCATGGTCCCTATCATATGGTAGGGGGGGTGGGGGTGATAATTAAACAAAAGCCAGCTCGAATACTGTGGAGCAGCAAGAACTATAAGCGAGTTTATAATGAAATCAATAAGATTATGGAGTCCCAAATGTATGACCAAATCAACAAGAGAGTTAACCCAATCTCCAATTTTGAAAGCTTTAAAACATTGATATCTACTACTTTGAAAAAGAAGCCTCTTCCTAGTAAAGATAACCCACAAAGGATAAAGGACTCGACAATAAGTCTCCTGTCTAAGAAATTAAACCAGCTGATTAGGTTGCAATTTATGAACGTTTCTCCGGCTAGGAAGGCCGAAATTCCATCTTGAAGAAAAGGCGAAAAAGGCTGCGCATGAAAGAGAATAGAACAAAAATGGATAGATATTGGGTGGGCCTGCAAGAAGCGGTGCGTTAAAAAAACTCTAAAGTCTTTTGGGAAATAGTTGCAGAAGCTAGTGGAAATAAAATACCATCGAGAGCTACTCCCGTCCCTAAAAAGAATGGGCTACTTATTTATCCAAACTCCGAAATCCCTATGCGATGGAGCCGACAGAGAGATTGACCAGCAGATAAAGCCACCTACTGATCAGGAAATTGCCATGTACATAAGGAAAGCGAGAGACACAGCAGCAAAGGGACCAGACAAGATTCCGGTGAAGGTCTTAAAAGAAAATATTGAAGGATGGAGTACATTTTGGCCCCCTTATTTATGTACTGCTATCGAACTGGCCAAATTCCGAACTCATGGAAGGGCAGTATGGTAGTTCCCCTTTTGAAAAAAGGTTCTCGCTTTTCTCCGAGTAATTATTGTCAGATTGCCCTCCTTGATGCTACAGGAAAAATATTTGCGGCCAGCATTTTGGAACATCTGAACGATTGGGCCACAGCTAGGGGGGTAATACCATGGTGCAAGCAGGTTTTCATCAAAAACATTCTGTGATTGACAATATTGCCATCCGTCAAACTATTATTGATAAATATGTAATTTGTAGAGCTCAGGTAGTTTATAGTCTATTTGTAGATTTTTCTACAGCTTTTGACAAGGTGGATAGGCCTTCCCTGTGGAGGAAATGATTGAAGTTAGGCGTTCCGATAAGTTTGCTAAGAATAATAGTAGCACTTCATACAACCACATGGTGTAAGGTACAAATGGGAGGAGATAAGGGCTTAACCCAAGAGATATCTACGCAAAGCGGTCTCAAACAAGGATGTTTACTTGCCCCCCCTCCTTTTTTCACTATTCCTTAGTGATTTACCAAACTGTTTCCAGGAGGTAAATAATTTCCCACCTCAATTATCATCACAAAAAATTCACCTTTTAATGTATGCTGATGATGTGGTTTTATTCGATCTGACCCCAATTGGGCTGCAGCGTAACATGGAGGCTCTTTTTAATTATACTGAAAGACACTTTTTAAAAATAAATATTTCAAAAACAAAAATAGTACCATTCAGGGGTAGGAAAAAAGCTATACCTTTTACCTGGAAACTAGGAGGAATAACAGTAGAAATAGTATCTACTTATATCTATTTAGGGAGAGTTGTCTCTCAGTCCACTGGTACTACCTCGCACTTTCAGCGGACTGAATTAAAGACATATCTCATGTAAGTGCTATAAAAAAGTTCTATCTCTCTACCGGGAGACGACATTTTTCAGCTCTCCTCGAAGTTTATCGAACAAAGATTACCCCGATTCTAACATATGGCTTAGAATATATTCCAATAAACCGTTGGGGTTTTTTAAATTTCAGGGAGGGAAAACTCTTGCACATGCTTACGACTACAAGCCAAGCCACTCCCATTCAGGCACTTCGACTGGAATTAGGGGTAGTGAGTGCATACGCGAGAGCTATGGCAAACCTTGTTAGATGGGCATATAACATACTACATGCACCTGACGGTACATTAAGAGCACTTTTACCTCAGGAAACTTTTAAGGCTGATCCAGGAGTATATACTTTTAAACAAAATTTAGAGTTCTCTCTGGAACACTTTCAATGCTCAGAGAGCCTTTTACAAAGCTGGTCCCCAGAACTCTTAAAGTTCTTTTGAAAAATCAACCCTGAGCTTCGAAATGGATAAACTTTATTGTCAACAGTTATCGCATTACAAGCTGGCATTAGCTAGTGTGGAGTATAAAGAGAGCCCAAAATATTTGAATTTCACATTGGACCACAAGGTTAGGCGTTGCATATTGATGTTAAGGTTGAGGATACTCCCGCTAAAAGATGTAACAAAAAAGTGGGGTGGCAACTTTAATAAAACAGGCCAATGTGATTTGTGTAATGGAGGAATCCAAGACTTGGCACATGTTTTATTTGTTTGTCCAAATAGCAGTTTGGTTGAGGCGGCTTCACGATTTTTAAAACCTATCTGTATAAAATATAATATTCTTAGAAATACGGGTCTGATTGAGATCATAAGAACCCCTCCTGATGAATTTGTATGCTACAAAGTTTTTAACTTCTATTTTAGAGATATACAAGCTAAGAACAATAATCAATTTTGCTTATAAGGAATTTTATGATATATTGTAATACAATGGGATTGGAAACTTGTATATATTATTTTACTATATTGTGGATCTCAGATGAGGTCTATATCTATCAATACATTTCAAATTTTAAAATTTTAAAATTTCAAATTTCAAATTTCAATTTCAAGCAGGTCCAGTCTTCTCAGGTCTTCAGACAGCAGGCTAATCCTCTTCTGAATCTTCCTCTGGTCCAGCAGTATTCTGAGGAGGGTACTGAGGATGTCACATTTATGTCCCCAGTGTCAGGCTGGGGGCAGCTGCTACCAAAACTCCTTAAACAATGAACCCACTCCCTAAATCCAACATAGCAGAATTTTATTTTTCTTCTCATAGCTCCCTGTGCCCACCTAGAGGTGTAGCTATGGTAGTGGGCAACCCCTCCCCTGTGGTCACTCTAAACTAGTTATGTTGCAGTTATCCCTCTTGCAGGGATTAGTGCCAGCCTGACTTAATGGACCATATAGAGACAGTTCTAGGCGTGTGAGCTACAGCTGCCTGTGACAGGGTAGGCCATATTTGAAATCCACTGAGCGCCTGGTCACAGACCCCAGGTCATCACCCAAGGCCCTTAGCCCTCTCCTGGGAGTAATTCACGCCGCACTACAGAGGAGCCATCTGACAGGTGACAGGTGGAATACTTGCAGGAAGGCCTCATATGCATTAGGCAGAGAAAAGATGAGCGTTCTAAAATACATTTTCTTTACTAGTTAGCTGAAATTCAACAATACCATTAAATAGGATTGTGTCTAAGGATTAGAAAAAAGTCCTTGAATTTATTTTCTAGATTTTAACAACCCAAAGCTATCATTATAAGGTGTAATAATGTCCTCCAGTGTTTTCCCATGGAAGCAGCCAGCCTTGCTGCAGTGAAAATTGCTTTTAGGCTTTTTCACTGTAAGGATATGTTGAACATTAATCTTTTACAGGTCCTGCTTTTGAATACCATGCACCCTGCCTTTATGGGCACTAAGGTCTACCTTAGGGGTGACGTATTAATGTTTAAAAGGAAGGTTTAGGCCTGCCAAAAGGGTTTATTTTAACAGGTCTAAGTGGCAGTTTAAAAACTGCTCTGCCAGTCTACAATTGTAGTCTGTATTTTGGTATCACTGCAGTGGGTGGTAGAATGTGTACTGCAGCCCACTAATGAAATTTACCTTACATCAAAACCCATGGTGTTTCCAGTCCAGGGAGGACCTGGCCCGGCAGTTCGGGCTGGACTATTCCCATTATGCCCAGGGTCAAGACTGATTTGCATATGGCTGGGTTCAAATTGGAATGGCATGGGGAGCAAAAAAACGATGGATTTAGGCCCAGATATCTGAACTGGGGTGAATGTATGACATTGTTCTGCATTCTGTCCATCAATTGTTCTTTTTTGCATTGGTTCAATTGCTCCCCTGCTAATTCCTTGTCCATACTCGTATCCATTTAAAACAGGCGTGCTAAGGGGATCGAGGATGGGAGGCTGATCTTTTTACAAAGGAAATCACCTAATCAAACGTTGCGCGTGGGGCTCATTTGTTGATATCTTGATATATTACTTGTGCTTGGGGGCATTTTACGGGGGATTCTCCACTTTTGGCCATGTTCAGTGCCAGTTAGACATCCGCGATCCAACAAACGGATGCCATATTGGTTGGCGGTCTAGTCTCCCACCCCGGCCTCAGTATTTAATGAGGGCTGGAATGTGGACGCGCTAGCTAGGCTTGTGATTGAGTCCAAAGGTTTTAGTTGCATATGTTTTGATAGCGATTTTAACTTGATGTTCACTTAAACTAAAGCGGCTAATTCAACTTTGATCGGTTGCACAAAACTTGAAGCTGCTTTTGCGATAGTTGCGCATATTCAAGGCTGATCTTTTTACAAAGGAAATCACCTAATCGAATGCTGCTTGGGGGGTTCATTTGTAAACATCTTTATATATTGCTGATGCTTTGGGGCTTTTTACTGGGGTATTACTACTTTCTGGCCATGTTCAGGGCTAGTTAAACATCTCCGATCCCACAAACAGATGCCATCTTGGTTGGCGGTATAGTCTCCCACCGTAGCCTCAGTATTTAATGAGGGCCGTAGTGTGGACGCACAACTGGCAAGCACATCTGCGCCCGTCCGCATTTGGCTGGGGCCAGGACCCCTGCCCTTTTAACCTCAGACAGGATAAATGACTCCCTGGCTGCTATAAAATGCCTCAATCGCTCAGCTAATGAAGCCTGACGTCACTCCATGGACCCTTCAAATCTACCTAGTAAGTGTCCGACTTGTAATCTATCTTTTAGACCTGCTGAACTAAAGATGCTAGGTAACCCATCCATATCCCAAAGGAAATGCAACCAGAATACACACAGTAAGACAGGACATCTGTGGCACATGTTCCTACAAATTGCAGATCCCTCCCAAAACACAAATCAGAAATTTTCATCTTCTTAGATGAAGATCAGCACTTTCCTCACTAGTCTATTGCAAGAAGATACTGAGTTGTTAAGATTGGGGGAGGGGCCACAATAATATTTTAAAACAACCATGAAAGAAAGTTCGCCCCAGTCACAATCTTGGACTGCGAAAGTCTCTCATTCTCGATCACACAGCTACACATTCTCATGGCTGCTCGTCTATCGCTTTCCAGCCTGCCTTAGATTTCATGCAGGTGTTGCCAGACATTCTAGCTTCATACAGTCTTCAGACTGCTAACTTTACGCTATTAAGTGACTTAAAAATGCATCTCAAAGACAAAGCATGTACTCTTGCGGCAAATGTTCTGCAGGAGCTATCAGCAATTCAGCTTTCCCTACTGACCACCTCCCCTACACACAATAAGGGTCATATATTGAATCCAATTTTTACCAACATTTCTAATATGATAGTAAATGTCCCTTTTCCAATTTGTTGGTCAGATCACTTTGTGATTCCTTTCTACATTCCAAAAACAGGAAATAAAAAAATCTAAGGTACTGCAATCAAGGATTACCTGGTAGTGGTCTAAATTGAACGCTACAAGT
Source organism: Calotriton arnoldi (assembly GCA_963921515.1). Taxonomy (NCBI): domain Eukaryota; kingdom Metazoa; phylum Chordata; class Amphibia; order Caudata; family Salamandridae; genus Calotriton; species Calotriton arnoldi. Next base: position 302,422 of record CAWUFW010014694.1, on the reverse strand, counting down.
TGGGAAATGGTTTTGCGTAACTCAGCTCCCATACTATCTCGAGATAACTCCTCACAGTACTTAACTTTTGAGGAATGAGTAAACACTGCTTTAGAAATGTCAATCCCTTTAAAAACCAGCAAGAAATCTTGGCCATGGGAAAAAACCCATTGGTTTTCGCCAGAGGTAAGAGAATTAAAGAAAGAATATAAATGATCTGAAAGGAAGAGGAGAGTTAACTACGATGATAGATGCAAACTGTCCTATAAAAAAGCCTTGAAAAAACAGCAACATGTCATCCATAGGGCTCGGATGGACAATCTTGCGGATAGAACTAGACAGTCATGGAATTCCGCCAAGGAAATGTATACTATTGTTAACTCCTTCTTAAAACCCGACACTTCAGGAGCGGGCCCCTCTCCCTCTAAAGCACACTGTGAGCTACTTGCTAATCCCTTTCTTGGGGAAGTCAGGCTCATCTATGACACTCTGTCAGGAACACCAGATCATAACAGGACCAACGCAAAGACCATAGCCAACAAAACCAATGTTGAGCTCTTTACTTTACCTCAATTGGGTACAAATTAAATTTGATCAATAGCAAACACGTCGAAATCAGGCTTTTAAAGAAACCGTTGCTGGACCAGGAGCTGATCAAAAATTATAGACATATCTCTCTACTTTCAGGTGTCAGCAAAATCCTAGAAAAGGCAATAAATAGCCATCTCTTGGAGTTCTTGGAATCTAACATCATACTACACCTCACCCAAACGGGTTTCCAACCAGGTTACAGTACTGAAACAGCGCTTATGGCTTCATAGGATCTCAAAAAGGTCCTTGCTCAGGGCTGATCAGCCGCGCTTATCCTCCTATCCCACACTACTTTGCGTACTGGAAGAAGTCAGAATGGCAGTTAGCTCATTAAAATGGCTATCATCATTCCTAAACAATAAGAGCTTCCAAGTCAGTGAGGGGCCTTTCCTCTCCACGAACCACCATCAAAATTGTGGAGTGCAACAGGGTTCCTTCCTCAGCTCTACGCATTTTAATCTGTATGCTCGCCCATTATCTGATATCATCTGCACTTTAGGTTTCATCATGGTATCCTATGTTTACAGCAGGTCACCAACTGGATGGCACCTAGCTGCCTAAATTTAAATGGGGACAAAACTGAGGTCCCAGTGGTCGACAGAAACCCATCACTATGGGACCAACTTAAGTGGCCCTCGTCTCTAGGTGATCATCCACCTCCGAAGCCAGAAGTGAAAAGTCCGGGTGTCACACTGGATAGCCATTTTACCAGGACCTCCCAGGCAAAGAAGTTAGCAGCCAGCTGCTTTGGCCTTCTCAGAGCACTGAGGAAGAATCTTAAATGGCTTTCAATGGATGTGTGCAGAATAGTAGTTCATGGTGTAATACTATCATGCCTTGATTATAGCAATCCCATCTATTTAGGCAGCCCACTGTATGTCATCAAAAAACTGCAAGTTATTCAAAATTCTGCTGCTCGAATACTATTGGGTATCCCTAAAGCTCAATCTGCTTGCCCGGCTCTTGCTACACTTTACTGGCTGCCAATAAGCAGAAGAATCCAATTCAAAGCACTTTACATTGTGCACTGTGCAAGGCATAAAGTAGGCCTGTGTATCCTCCATCATCTCATCAACCCTAATTGTGCAAACAGAGAACTCGGATGACACAACCTAGATCTCCTCGCCGTCCCCATAATTTTGAGAGCCAGAGATGTTTGTTTGCCTATCACGCACCTAAACTCTGGAACTCCTTACCACCAACCTTAGACTAAACAACAATTTACTAAGTTTCAGAAAGCAACTTAAAACCCATCTGTATGCCTAAGCACTCAATACTCAAGTAAGGGCTCTTAGCGCTGGGAAGCCTGTTTCGGGTAGCCATGTGCTCAATAAAAAACAGTGAATTGAATTGAAGCATGTGCCATTTGTAAAGGTTGTGTTCCATCTGCCCATCCTGGTGATGTTCAGAGAGAGGTAAATTACTATCCCTACACCCCTACACTTTCAGTAGCCAATAGGAGGCTGCTGAAGGACTAGGTGACAGGTAAGAAGTTGAGAGGTGTTAGCTGTTTCCAACCATTACACTTGCTATAGACTCCTTCTTACTACTTAAGGGCTGATGGCAGGGGAAGGTATGGCAACTAAAAAAGCTCTCCAAGAGCTGAATTTTGTTTTTTTGCTTTGTGCCACACAGAGGGCCCTGATTCAGGGTCACAGGGCCCATAACAGTTTCTATTTCTATTTTTTATTTGGAAGATTTCTAAAGCGCAACAGCTGCCCCAGCCAAGAGGCGTCCCGGCGCTAACAGCAAATAGGAGACCACAACGCAGAGGGGGGCCAGAAAGGCCTACACCGTGGGAAAAAGGAAAGTTTTAATAGCTTTCCTGAATTCAAGAAAATTACTAAGGCCTCGAATATGGAGGGGCAGTGTGTTCCAGAGCGTCACCGCTCTATACCGAAAGAGCGCCCTCCGGCCCGGATCCTCCTGACTCGAGGGACCACTAGCAAATGTTGGCCCATAGAGCAAAGCTGACGGGAGGGTACATAAGGAGAGAGCAAGCCGGTCAAAATGTTAGGGGAGGCGAACTTCAAGATTTTAAAGGCTATACAAAGAGCCTTGAACTCGATCCGTCTAGCCACAGGCAACCAATGAAGACGGCGGATAGTGTTGGTCACTGAACAAACTCTACGTAGACCAAGGAGAGATCTAGCTTCCGCATTCTGTACTCTCTGTAGTCTATGTACTTCCGCCTTATTGGCCCCCAGGTACAGAGAGCTCGCATAATCAAGCCTAGATGTAATCAGAGCCTGAATGATGATCTGTCTGGATCGGTTTGAGTCCACGCAGCAAGCCAAAACAGGTACCCGCCACCTTTTTGGTTTGAATCTGAAATTTGAGAGAGGCGTCCATCCAAACCCCCAAGTTCTTTACAACCTGTTTGGGGGGGGGGGGCGTGCCTAGAGTCGTAGGCCACCAATGCTCATTCCATAGCCCATGATCCTTACCCACCAGCAACACCTCCGTTGAAGGGCAAACCAGGGGTAGCAGCTAGGACATCTGGTAACACCCACACGTCCGAAGCTGATGCTCTCTGTACTATTTGCAGTGCTTGATTTGTACAAAAAAAAGAAAGTGCCAGTGCCCATCTCGGGAGGCTACTGCACCCTGCACCACCCATTGCCCTTGCCAGGGCTGCCAATGACAGAACCAACACAAGTAATAACCACCGAACTACTAAAAGTGTGACAATACAAACTATTCCAGTCCACCCAAAGCTATAATGATAGTGTGAGCGGCAGGTGTTATTCATTTTTAATGTATATTGACTTATTAAACATTGTTGTTGTGCTTATTTCACAATTTGACAGACAGTGCCCCCATGTGGTGGACTGTCACTAGAGTCGGAGCTGACAATTAAGTGCGGGTGCCAGCACCGGAAACCACCAGCTCAAATTAAGCACTGACTATTTGTATTCCATGTACATGAAGAAAGGTTGCACTGTTGCAATCTAACCTTTCAAGGCATTTGGAATATCAGTCTTGAATTTTATCTTTTTTAGTGCACTGTTCTAATATTAGAAACATTTTGTTGACATTTAGTTCATCTCTATTTTATCTGTGAGATCTGGGCCAAACGTTTGCTGTTCGAAACCTGTAAGATCTTTGCAACATGGGGGATTGCTCTGCTCTCTGCTCTGAACACTAAGCAAGTAATTTCTCTGTAACTGAAGGGATAGATTTACTGGCAAATGGCAGAGCCTGCAAGAAGTTGGTAACGGGAGGATATAGTTTACTGTCAGATGCTGGAGTTTATTTTTTACTTAAACAGCAAGATTGGTATTCTGTAGTGTGAGCCTCTGTTATCTGTTAAACCAGAAGGATAATTGTTTAGTTGCAGTTTGTGGTCTTAGACTGTAAGGTCTGTGTAGCTCAGGGATAGCTTTGCTGTTCGAAGACTGAGCCGGTGAGTTTTGTGCCAATGGATGGATAGTTTTTATGGTCTGGCTTGACAGCCCAGTTGTCGCCAGACAATTATGTGAGAACCACCAGGAGAGAGGCTTTGGCTCCACAGGCATGTAGAGAGACAGGAGTACCAGTTTTGATCGGGCAGAAGTTGTGTGCTTCCACAAAAAAAGAAAGTACTTGCTCTCCACACAGCTGTGAGCATTTTATTTATGTATCCTGCTACCTGCAGTTAAACTTTCAGGGGCACACACACTACTTTGTAATGCTATTAAAGTGTCTTAGATGACTGCATAATTTACAATGTTTTTCTCTGGCAACAGTTGCAGATTGAAGGAGGACAGTTATTAACCTACATGTTTTTTAGATCTGGCTTGACAGTGTAATCATAAGCCAGACCTATTGGCATTGGCAATGCTTATTCTGAATGAGACTGAGACCTGAGAGTAAGAGCTGTGTAACTTGAGAGATTGTTTTGCTGTCCAAAGCCAGATGCTGATAAATCTTTGTACCTTCTAACATAGTAATTATTGAAGCCCAATCATGTAACGTGGCTCACATTTTCAAGATAACTCTGATGAGCCTTTACAAGGACAGCTTGATGCCTGATACCTGAGACCTTCTCCCAAACATCTCACGTAATACAACTTCCAATTCTAAGCAGGATGTTTACATTACATCCCGGTATTGATCGTGTGATGGGCCTCAGTGTCCGCTTTTAACTTAGGAAAAGCAAAACAACGGTTGATTTCCTCCGACATCAACTGAGAATCCCTGATAAAGGACAGAGAAACCTTTCAAAAAAAGACTTTTTTGTAGAGTGTTTTCTAAATATGTCAATATTGCTTCGTTGATTAGAATTAAATGTAAGCTGCTCTAACAAGAATAGTGCAGAGAAACCACCAAATAGAATGTTCTGTCCTCTTGAAGTTAAGACATCAAAAGAAATCTTTGACTAATATCTGGCTGATTCTACAAACCGAGTGACAATTATATTGTTAGGGAAGAGGTGGTGGTGCAGCGGCCAGGGCGGCTGACTCTGGAACACAGGGGCTCAGGTTCGATCCCCGGTGCCAGCGGCAGCTTAGCCCAGCACCTTGTGACTCTAGGCAATAAATAGCTCGCGTATTCTTCCCGACGGCCCCCAGCGCCGGGACACCTCTCCGGAGGTAGCTGTGCGCTTTACAAATGCTGGTGTGTGTGTATATATATATATATATATATATATATGTAGGAAGGTGGAATCTGACTATATGGTTGCCCCCACTTTTTTTATGGTGTTTTGCTGGTTTATGACTTAGTTGGACTGGGATCCTGCTATTCAGGGCCCCAGTCTATCTGCTTTCTCTGTAAAAGGTTTCCATGTGCCTTAGGCACATCTCTGATTGGAATCTGGAGTGCCCTTATAAGTCCCTAGTATATGGTATACTATGTACCAAGGGCATAGGTACCTCAGAGGCCTACCAGGGGCTGCAGCATGTATTATGCCACTCCTGGAAGGCCATCCAAACTGACACCACAGGTCTGCTACTGCAGCCTGGGTAGGGTGGTGCATGCACCCCTTACTGTGATATAGGTTACCTATATCACTAAATACATACACACATATAAACCTATAAGTCACTCCTAAGGCAGGCCTTATCAATCCTAAAGGCAGAGTGCATGGTTCCTATGTGAGAGGGTGCCCTGCATGAGCAGGGCCCCTCTGCAGCGTTCGGAGACCATCTCTGATGCTGTTTGTAGTGCAGCCTGACCATATACTCTTAAGCGCATTATATCCTCGCGGTAAAATGCTAACTTTGGAATGGCTGCACCTAAACATGTCGTGTTTGGTGTCAAACATCTTGGAATACTACCCCCGCCAATCCTGGCGGCGGGGGTAGCATTCCACCCTTCTAGAGGAAAGACATGTTAACTCTGGCTTACCCGGTAACTTCTTTCTGAAGCCCTGGCATCACAAAATGGATGCTGCTGCCACAGACACAAGTCTGGCCTCCTGCTGCTGGACGAAACTCCGGCAGGGGAGGCCTGGACAATAGGTTTCCTGTTGCAGGGAGGTGTGACCACCTCCCCAGACAGGATAATGTGTATTGGGGCTGGGTGGGTGCACTCTTAGAGTGCTTTGAAGTCCTGCACTGGGGGAGCAAAAGGCTCCTCTGTGCATATGCCAGTTCAAACCAGCTCAGGGGCTACCTGCCCCTGCTCTGGCGCGAAACTGGACAAAGGGAAGTGGGTGTAGCCACCCCCTCCCTTGACCCTCCCATAGGTGGGGTCATAGAGCTAGTCCATCCCCTCTTTTTAGTATAAGAGGGGGAACCTTGCCATTGCAAAGCAGATAACCCCTGGACGACGCTCTACAGAAGAATCCTGGCCCTTCGACGTTCCACTACCTTTGGAAGACAGAAGAATCTCCCTTGGAGTCAAGGAGTGACTCCCCTGCTTGGCAGGCACCAAAAACGACAACGACGGTCGCAAACTATGCCGCTCCCGCCAGAGTCCGAAGTCCCTACAGCCCAGGAAGTGGATTTCCTGACCTCTCCCAGGCCATCGTGAGTCCCCAGCGAAGCTGAGGCAAGTGGACCCCACGAGTAACGAGGAACCGCGACCCCTGAGTACCGTGCACTATTGTCGAGTGCAACCCCTTCACAACGTTCTACGAACTTGTGCTTTGGACCACGTGTGGTCCCGACCTCCAGCAGGAATCCCTCCGAAGATCAGAGGCCTACACCGTCCCAAGTGACCGTGGGCCCCTGTTGAGTGATTCCGCCCGAGGGGTCTTCGCGATCCCTTGCCCGCCGGCTTGTGGGTCCCCAGAAGACTTCTTAAAGAAACAAAAGGGCTCCCCTGGTTGCTCCAGGCCTGCCCTGACTTACCCTCACTGGGTGAGTCCCTCAGACCTTGCTGGTCTGCGCCATCGACTTTTCTTCATCTCCCCGAGACTTGCTATTGCCAAGGCTTGTTGGCTCCAATCGAGTTGTCGACACCGCAGTCAGCTGCAGACGTCAAGGGACCCACCGAATCCAGCTCCTGGTCGTCGTCGACACCTCCTGGACTACGTGGCTGAAGAGTCAAGGCACCCGCAACCGACCTGAATCAACCGACGACGGTGGGCATCCATCTTCCTTGCCCCGGGTCACTGCCAAGTGACTTTGAACACTGTCCCCTCTGCTTTCAGGTCATCCTTCTTCAGAATCCAGGCTTGGATTCCACCGGACACTTCTTCAGCTCCCGCAAGCAGCAAGTCTTCTTTGTTCGCCATTGAAAACGACGCCGCGACCCGACACCAAAGGACACCTATGCACCCGGCTTCCCTGGGTGAGGTAACTCCAGCACTACGGTGCTCCTGTGGGTGTGGGCCCTAGAACTACTTACCCTGTAAGTGACTTGCTTGTAGGTTCTCCCGAAGTATCCTAAAACTCTTTATTTCCAACCGCGACTTGTCCCATTGAAGTCAACGTCGATCCGCGCCTGTGTATCCACACTGCACGCGTCCCCCGTGGGTCCTTTACTTACCTGCCTTGGGTGGTTTTGTGAGGCCCCAGCACTTCTGAAGGCCCTAGGCCTTGTCTCCCTGCAAGTCGTTGTCCCTGAGTCTCTTACTTAGTATATGGTCTGGTACGTCCCTAGGGCCCCAGCCATATTTTGTGCTTAACTTATTGTGAAACGTTGATTTGTGCATATGTTTGTCTTCTAATCTCTTAAAGAGATTAGTAGAGAGTTATTTAGAAATAAATACATATATATTTGATATATATACCTGTGTGGTGTCTTTTCATTTGGTGATTCAAGAGATTATATGGTAAAACAAGCTGCTTTACATTCCTCCGAGACTTAGCCTGAAGGCTGCTCTCCACAGCTACCACTAGGATAGCTTTCTTTAAAAGGTTGTCTTAAACCTATCTACCATAAGAGTCGATTTGCCCTGGTGCAAGGTGTCCACTTTAATTAGTGAACAGCATATACCAGGCCAACTTCTCACAATATATATATATATTCACTGAAAAAACCATAGGTTTCAGGGACGTTATAGTTAGCTGGACATTTCACTCTTACAAAACCGTAGAAATTCCACCGTTATAGTTAGTTGAACTAACTATAACTCACGCACCCGCAATGCACTGCTTATGAGGTCACATATTACATCATTCATGACATGGTCAGTGACATCACTGATGACATCATCCAGTGACTGAGTGTTTCTATAAAATTTAAATATGTTTTATATATATGCCAAGGTTTATTGAAGAATGAATGGGTGTATCAGTGTCTGGATGGATGATTTAGTTGGTGTGTGACTGACTGTATAAGTGAGTGATTAATTGTGTCTTACTGAATGCATGTGTTAGTGACTGATACAGACATTCACACAGTTTAGTTTGTCAGTTGGTGTGTAAGCGGTTGCATGGGTTGGTGAGTAGCTAAATGAGGATCTATATGGGTTATTGATTGGTTGTCTGAGTATCTGTATGGGTGCCTGAGTGTCTGTGTGAGTGGGTGGGGGGTATAACTCTGTGCATATATGTGTGAGTGGATGATTCACTGGGTGTATGGGTTCAAGAGTGCATCTGTGAAGAGCTGTATGGGTAGGTGAGTGTTTGTATGTGTGTGTTGGTGAGTGAATGGATGCCTCAGAGGTACATGTGTGAGTAACTGCATATGTGAAAGGCAGTATATGTGAGTGTTGGAGTGTATAAATGACTATATGTGACAGTGAGTGATTGTGAGAGTGGCTGTATGGATCAGTGTGTGCTTGTATTAGTTATTGTAGAAGTGTGTAAGTATGTGTTAATATATGTTTAAATAAGTGAGGTGGTGTGTGTATAACTGTACAGGTGAGTAAGTAGGAGTGTGATTGATTCTTTGCATGACTGACTAGGTGTGTGAGTAACTCTATGAATGAGTGGCGGTGTGTGAGTGTCTGTATAGATATGTGAGTACATATGATAATGCCGTATGGATGGCTGCCTGCATGTATGAGTGACTGTATGGGTGAATAAGTGGATGTGTGTGTAGACGTAGGAATTAGTGAGTGGGTATGTACTAACTGGTATTGGTGTGTTTATGGTTTCGAAAATGATAGTCTGTATTTTAGAGTGGGTGTATCATGGGTTATATGAGGGTGTGATGAGGTGCATCAGATTTTCACGTGGATGATGTCATCAGTGATGTCATCAGTGATGTCATTTGAGATGTCATCAGTGATGTCACTGACCATGTCATGAATGATGTAATATGTGACGTCATGAGCAGTGCAATGCGGGTGCGCGAGTTATAGTTAGCTCAACTAACTATAACAGTGGAATTTCTACGGTTTTGTAAGAGTGAAATGTCTAGCTAACTATAACGTCCCTGAAACCTATGGTTTTTTCAGTGAATTTCTAAGGTTTTTTAAATGCTAATTTCTAACTATAACGTACCTGAAACCTATGATTTTTTCAGTGAATTTCAAAGGTTTTTTAAATGCTAATTTCTAACTATGACATCCCTATTAAGTCCCCTTGAATCCTGAAGGTCCCTGGTGGCCAAGTAACCCACCAGGTACATCCAGTAAGCACCACAGACCTGCGTTTCAGAGAGGTGTTCTGAGGCCACGCCCCTTTTACACCACGCTGCAAGCGCGGCTTCTGGCGCACTGCTGCTCAGAGGATGAAGTCCACTTGTGTCTTGAGGTCCTCAGGACACAAGAGGACCTCATCGCTCCACCAGCAGTGCACCAGAAGCCGCGTTTGCAGAGTGTGTAAAAGGGCGTGGCCTAGAGCACTCTCTGCAACGCAGCCCTGTGGCATTTACAAGAGGTACCTGGTGGACTAGTTGGCCCCCAGGGACCCTCAGTAGTGAAGGGGAATTAATCCCCCAACTTAAAACACGCCACAGGGTGCATTTGCACTGTGGTGCAGGGAGGGGGACGGGGTCTGATGTGACAAGTGTGCAAACGTGCCCTGTGGCGCGTTTTAAGTTGGGTGATTAAGTCTCCTTGAATCCTGAGGGTCCCTGAGGGCCAACTAGCCCACCAGCTACCTCCAGTAAGCGCCACAGAGCTGCATTGCAGAGTGGTATAAAATGGGGGCGTGGCCTTGGACCACCACTCTGCAATGCAGCTCCCTGGCGCTTACTGGAGGTACCTGGTGGGCTAGTTGGCCCCCAAGGACCCTTAGGTTTGAAGGGGACTTAATCCTCTAACTTAAAACACACCACAGCGTGCGTTTGCACACTTGTCAAATCAGGCCACGCCCCCTCCCTGCACCACTTTGAAAACGCGCCCCCTGGTGCGTTGTAAATTGGGGGATTAAATCCCCTTGAGTCCTGAGGGTCCCTGGGGTCCAACTAGCCCACCAGGTACCTCCAGTAGGCGCCACAGAGCTGAGTTGCAGAGAGGTGTAAAAAGGGATGTGGCCTCTGGACCACCGCTCTGCAAGGCAGCCCTGTGGCGCATACTGGAGGTACCTGGTGGGCTAGTTGGCCCCCAGGAACCCCCAGTATTGAAGGGGAATTAATTCCCCATCTTAAAACGCGCCACAGGGCGTGTTTGCAGACTGTTGCTGAGAGGGGGCGGGGCCTCCGGCACAAGGCCGGTCTTTTATTAAAAAATTTTTTTTTAGATGGGGGGCTGGGTGGCCCCCCTTCTTTTTTCTTTTTTGGGGCCCTGGGAACTCCATCCCCCAGGGCCTGACCCCTTTTTAAAAAAATAAATAAAATCTAAACGGGAAGGGGGCCGCGTGGGCCCCCCTCCCGTGGTCAATTCCGGCCCCGGGGACCCCATCCCCCGGTGCATGCCAAAAAAATGTATTTATTTAAGGAGGGGGGCTCCGAAGCCCCCTCCTGAGGCCTCTATTGGCCCCGGGGACCCCATCCCCCGGGGCCGGCCTTTATTTAATTTTTTCTTTATTTTTCTTTGGGGACGGGGACCGCGTGGCCCCCCTCCCGGGCCACTTCTGGCCCCGGGGACCCCATCCCCCGGGGCCAGCCCTATCCATTGGGGAGTGTGGGGGGAGCGCCAATGCCCCCACGGTCCCACCGGCTCCCCGCCTCCTGCGGGAGCCAACATTGCTTTTCCACATGGGAAGCTGCTGACATGCAGCTCCCCGTGTGGAAAAGCAATCTGCTTTGGATTTTGGAAGCGAGAGCAGGAAACCTGCTCTCGCTTCCAAAATCTAAAGCAAGTTTGCTATGACAGGGTGGGAGCCGCACAACTCCCGCCCTGTCATAGCAAACAGCAGTGTCCCGGGGGTGGGCACCCCGGGACACTGCAGGAGCCGGCCCTGGGGGTGACGGTCCCCTGGGCCATGGATGGCTCCAGGAGGGGGGCCGTGCGGCCCCCCTCCCTACTATTTAAAGCCCCGGGGAGGTGGTGGTCCTCGGGGCTCGGGGGTCCGTAACAGACCCCCCAATTTACATAATTAGTGCCCCGGGGAGGTGGCGGTCCCCGGGGCTTGGTGGGCCTTGGAGGGCCCCCACACATTAAAAAGGAAGCCACCGGCCCCCGCATATATTTTTTGGCAATGCCCCCGGGACCTGGCCCACCCGGGGGCCTCAATTAAATGAAGCGCGGGAGCCCGCGCTTCATTTAAAAAAAAAAATTCGGCGGGATTCGCGACCCCAGCGCGAATTTTGCCGAAATGTTTTTTAACAAAATGCTTTTTTTGGCCCTGGGGGTCCTTGTGGGACCCCCTGAGCAGGCCTGGGGGGTCAGGGTGTTTCTACCCTGCCCCCTTTTCTTGTTTTACAGGCTTGTTTTACTGTTTTCTTGTGACTCGGTTCTACCGAGTCACAAGATGGCTGCCAACACTTCCTGGTTTGGAGTGTTGACAGCCAATTAGAATAAAGCTTGTGGTCGGGAGGGTTCGCGAACCCTCCTTGGCCATAGATATCGAAACTTTTATTTTTTGAATTTGTCAGCAACTACTGAACGGATTTGCACCATTTAAAAAAAAGGACGCTTTCTGAACCAAGCATTACCTTTTTGCCAAATTTGGTGTAATTCCGTTCAGCAGTTCGGACTGTAGCCTTGGCTAAAGTTTCCTATGGGAAATTGATTTTCTGACCTCTATTTTTTGAATTTCTCAGGAACTACTGAACGGATTTACACCATTTAACAAAAAGGACTCTTTCTGAACCAAGGGCTACCTTTTTGCAAAATTTGGTGTAATTCCGTTCAGCAGTTCGGGCTGTAGCCGTGTCTGAAGTTTCCTATGGAAAATAACATGGAGAAAACACGTTTTGGGACCCCCCTTTTTTCTCGGCCCCCGCTTGACGAATCACCCCGAAACTTTCAAGACAGGAGCTGACCGGAGCGCCACACTAGTTTTGAAAATTTCGCGATGATTCGTCAAACGACGCCAAAGTTATTGAGAAAACAAAAAATGCTTTTCCTATGGAAAATAGGTCCTAACTATAACTACCTACTGGCGACCGCCAGTAGGTAATATATATATATATATTCACTGAAAAAACCATAGGTTTCAGGGATGTTATAGTTAGAAATTAACATTTAAAAAAACACATTTAATCACTCACTTATACAGTCAGTCACGCACCTACTAAATCATCCATCCAGACACTTATACACCCACTCATTCTTCAATACACCTTGGCATATATATAAAACTTATTTAAACTTTACAGAAACACACAGTCACTGGATGATGTCATCAGTGATGTCATCAGTGATGTCATTTGAGATGTCATCAGTGATGTCATCAGTGATGTCACTGACCATGTCATGAATGATGTAATATGCGACGTCATCAGCAGTGCATTGCGGGGGCGCGAGTTATAGTTAGCTGAACTAACTATAACGGGGGAATTTCTCTGGTTTTGTACGAGTGAAATGTCCAACTAACTATAACGTCCCTGAAACCTATGGTTTTTTCAGTGAATTTCAAAGGTTTTTTAAATGTTAATTTCTAACTATAACGTCCCTGAAACCTATGGTTTTTTCAGTGAATTTCAAAGGTTTTTTAAATGCTAATTTCTAACTATGCCTACAAAGGTAGGACATGTGAAGAAAGAGGAAGAAAAGCGCACAAAGAAGCAAGACAAATGCAGAAAGAGGCAACAGAAGTCCAGAAAGACAAAGAAAAGTGCAAGAAGAAGCAAGAGATGTGCAGAAAGAACCAACAGAGGAGCAGAAAGTCCTCCTGTGCCCCCAACTTTTTGCTGAAGGGTACTTGTGGTAACTGACTCTGACTAACCGGCCCTAGAGCCAGTGCTATGCTAAAAGACACTAAGAATACAGTGAAAACACCTACATACACTAGGGAACACTATGCGTTGGGGTACCCCTGTGATTAGCATGACCTCCTCTGTATTTGCCATGAGTTAGTGCCTGGGTCATTGGATGAGTACATGGGTACTGACTGGATGATTAGAGTACTGCAAGGAGAGTGGAGTGTGAATTTATAAACGCTTGTGTTTTGGCGGAGTGATTGGATAAGGACATGGAACTAGTTGGGTGATTGGAGGAGTGCATGGGTAGTGACAAGGAGATGGCTGGACTGCATCAGTATCCCTCAGGGGATTGTAGCAGTGCATGTGTTAGTGTCTGCGTCATTGCATGAGTACATGGGTAGTGACTGGATGATTAGAGGACTGCAAGGAGAGTGCATGGTGAATTTATAAGTGCTTGTGTTTTGGCGGAGTGATTGGATAAGTACATGGTGCTCGCTGGGTGATTGGAGGAGTGCATGGGTAGTGACAGGGCGATGGCTGGACTGCATCAGTAGTGCTCAGGGTATTGTAGCAGTGCATGAGTTAGTGCATGGGTCTTTGCATGAGTGCATGGGTACTGACTGGATGATTAGAGTAATGCAAGGAGAGTGCATGGTGAATTTATAAGTGCTTGGGTTTTGGCGGAGTGATTGGATAAGTACATGGTGCTCGCTGGGTGATCGGAGGAGTGCATGGGTAGTGACAGGGCAATGGCTGGACTGCATCAGTAGTGCTCAGAGTATTGTAGCAGTGCATGAGTTAGGGCATGGGTCATTGCATGAGTGCATGGGTACTGACTGGATGATTAGAGTACTGCAAGGAGAGTGCATGGTGAATCTATAAGTGCTTGGGTTTTGGCGGAGTGATTGGAAAAGTACATGGTGCTGGCTGGGTGATTGGAGGAGTGCATGGGTAGTGACAAAGAGATGGCTGGGCTGCATCAGTAGTGCTCAAGGGTTTGTAGCAGTGCATGTGTTAGTGCCTGGGTCATTGCATGAGTACATGGGTAGTGACTGGATGATTAGAGTACTGCAAGGAGAGTGCATGGTGAATTTATAAGTGCTTGGGTTTTGGCGGAATGATTGGATAAGTACATGGTGCTCGCTGGGTGATTGGAGGAGTGCATGGGTAGTGACAGGGCGATGGCTGGACTGCATCAGCAGTGCTCAGGGTATTGTAGCAGTGCATGAGTTAGTGCATGGGTCCTTGCATGAGTGCATGGGTACTGACTGGATGATTAGAGTAATGCAAGGAGAGTGCATGGTGAATTTATAAGTGCTTGGGTTTTGGCGGAGTGATTGGATAAGTACATGGTGCTCGCTGGGTGATAGGAGGAGTGCATGGGTAGTGACAGGGCGACGGCTGGACTGCATCAGTAGGGCTCAGAGTATTGTAGCAGTGCATGAGTTAGTGCATGGGTCATTGCATGAGTGCATGGGTACTAACTGGATGATTAGAATACTGCAAGGAGAGTGCATGGTGAATTTATAAGTGCTTGGGTTTTGGCGGAGTGATTGGATAAGTACACACATGTCACATCAGGCCCGCCCCCTCCCTTCACCACTGTGCAAACGCGCCCCCTGGTGGGTTTTAAGTTGGGGGATTAATTCTCCTTGAATCCTGAGGGTCCCTGGGGGCCAACTAGCCCACCAGGTACCTCCAATAAACGACACAGAGCTGTGTTGCAGAGAGGTGGTCCAAGGCCACTCCCCTCTTTACACCTCTCTGCAACGCAGCTCTGTGGCGCTTACTGGAGGTACCTAGTGGGCTAGTTGGACCCAAGGGACCCTCAGGATTCAAGGGGACTTAATCCCCCAACTTACAACGTGCCAGAGGGCCTGTTTGCACAGTGGTGAAGGGAGCGGGTGGGGCCTGATGTGACAAGTGTGCAAACGCGCCCGTGGCGCGTTTTAAGTTGGGAGATTAAGTCCCCTTGAATCCTGAGGGTCCCTAAGGTCCAACTAGCCCACCAGGTACGTCCAATAAGCACCACAGAGCTGCGTTGCAGAGAGGTGGTCCGAGACCACGCCCCTTTTTACACCTCTCTGCAACGCAACTCTGTTGCACTTACTGAAGGTACCTGGTGGGCTAGTTGGCCCCCAGGGACCCTCAGAATACAAGGGGACTTAATCCCCAACTTAAAACGCACCACGGAGCGCGTTTGCACACTTGTCACATCAGGCCCCGCCCCCTCCCTTCACCACTGTGCAAACACGCCCTGTGGTGCGTTTTAAGTTGGGGGATTAAGTCCCCTTGAATCCTGAGGGTCCCTGGAGTCCATCTAGCCCACTAGGCACCTCCAGTAAGCGCCACAGAGCTGCGTTGCAGAGAGGTTTTAAAAAGGGGCGTGGCCTCGGACCACCTCTCTGCAAGGTAGGCCTGTGGCGCTTACTGGAGGTACCTGGTGGGCTAGTTGGCCCCCAGGGTCCCTCAGGATTCAAGGGGAATTAATTCCCCAACTTAAAATGCGCCACAGGGCGTGTTTGCACACATGTCACCTGAGGCCCCGCCCCCTCCCTTCACCACTGTGCAAACGTGCCCCGTGGCGCATTTTAAGTTGGGGGATTAGGTCACCTTGAATCCTGAGGGTCCCTGGGGCCCAACTAGCCCACCAGGTACTTCCAGTAAGCGCCACAGGCCTGCATTGCAGAGAGGTGGTCCGAGGCCACAGCCCCTTTTACACCTCTCTGCAACGCAGCTCTGTGGCGCTTACTGGAGGTGCCTGGTGGGCTAGTTGGACCCCAGGGACCCTCAGGATTCAAGGGGACTTAATCCCCAACTTAAAACATGCCACAGGGCGTGTTTGCACACATGTCACCTCAGGCCCCGCCCCCTCCCTTCACCACTGTGCAAACGCGCCCCGTGGCGTGTTTTAAGTTGGGGAATTAAGTCCCCTTGAATCCTGAGGGTCCCTGGGGTCCAACTAGCCCACCAGGTACCTCCAGTAAGCGCCACAGAGCTGCGTTGCAGAGAGGTGTAAAAAGGGGCGTGGCCTGGACCACCTCTCTGCAATGCAGGCCTGTGGCGCTTACTGGAGGTACCTGGTGGGCTAGTTGGCCCCCAGGGACCCCCAGTATTGAAGGGGAATTCATTTCCCAACTTAAAACGCGCCACAGGGCGCGTTTGCAGAGTGTTGCTGGGAGGAAACGGGGCCTCGGCGCGATGCCGGCTTTTTTTTTTTATTATTATTTTTTTAGAAGGGGGGCTGTGTGGCCCCTCTTCCTTTCCTATTTTATGGGCCCTGGGGACCCCAACCCCCAGGGCCTGACCCCTATTTTTTCAAAAATGGAAGGGGGCAGCGTGGCCGCCCTCCCGAGGCTATATTCGCCCCGGGGACCCCATCCCCCGGGGCATGGCCAGTGTTTATTTAAAAAATATATATATTTGGAGGGGGGCTGCGTGGCCCCCCTCCTCAGGCCATTTATGGCCCCAGGGGACCCCATCCCCCGGGGCCGGCCTTTGCGTGTTTTTAATTTTTTTTTCATTATTATGGGGGAGGGGGACCGCGTGGCCCCCCTCCCGGGCCACTTCTAGCCCCGGGGACCCCATCCCACAGGGCCTGGCCTCTCTGTTGGGGACCGTGGGGGGAGCCCCAATGCCCCCACGGTCCCGCCGGCTCCCCGCGTCCTGCAGGAGCCGGCATTGCTTTTCCACATGGGGAGCTTCTGGCATGCGGCTCCCCGTGTGGAAAAGCAATCTGCTTTGCATTTTGGAAGCGAGAGCAGGTTTCCATGCTCTGCGCTTCACAAAGCTGCCATGCAGCAAACAGCAGTGTCCCGGGGTGGGCACCCCGGGACACTGCAGGAGCCGGCCCTGGGGGTGGCGGTCCCCAGGGCCATCACGGGCTCCAGGAGGGGGGCCGCGCGGCCCCCCTGCCTTCAATTACAAACCCCCGGGGAGGTGGTGCTCCCCGGGGCTCGGGGGTCCGTAACGGACCCCCAAATTTGCATTTTAGTGCCCCAGGGAGGTGGCGGTCCCCGGGGCGTGTGTGGGGGCTCGAGCCCCCACACAGGTTTATTTTTTTAAAAAACAAGCCCCGGGGGTGGCGGTCCCCGGGGCTGCGGGGGGCGTGTGCCCCCGCAAATAATTAATGAAAGCCCCGGGGGTGGCGGTCCCCGGGGCTTGGGGGGGCCTTGGAGGCCCCCACACATTTAAAAATTAGCCCCGGGGGGTGGCGGTCCCCGGGGCTGCGGGGGGGCTGCCCCCGCAGCTCATAAATCAAGCCCCGGGGAGGTGGCGGTCCCCGGGGCAGTGTGGGGGGGATTGGGGCCCCCCCACACATTTTTTCAGTGCCCCCGCTTCGTTTTTTGTTTTTTTCCGGCCGAAATTCGCGCTGGGTGCGCGAATCTCGCTGATTTGTTTTTGAAAAAAAATGCTTTTTTGGGCCCTGGGGGTCCTTGTGGGACCCCCTGAGCAGGCCTAGGGAGTCAGGGTGTTTCTACCCTGCCCCCTTTCCTTGTTTTTAGCGTTTGTTTTTCTCTTTTCTTGTGACTCGGTTCTACCGAGTCACAAGATGGCTGCAAACACTTCCTGGTTTGGAGTGTTGACAGCCAATTAGAATAAAGCTCATGGTCGGGAGGGTCTGCGGATCCTCCGTGCCTCTAAATATCAAAACTTTTATTTTTTGATTTTCTCAGCAACTACTGAACGGATTTACACCATTTAAAAAAAGGGCGCTTTCTGAACCAAGCACTACCTTTTTGCCAAATTTGGTGTAATTCCGTTCAGCAGTTCGAGCTGTAGCCGTGTCTAAAGTTTCCTATGGGAAATTCATTTTTTGCCCTCTTTTTTTAAATTTCTCAGGAACTACTGAACGGATTTACACCATTTAACAAAAGAGTTCTTTCTGAAACAAGGGCTACCTTTTTGCCAAATTTGGTGCAATTCCGTTCAGCAGTTCGGGCTGTAGCCGTGTCTAAAATTTCCTATGGGAATTAACATGGAGAAAACACGTTTTGGGACCCCCTTTTTCTCGGCCCCGCTTGCCGAATCACCCCGAAACTTTCAAAACAGGAGCTGACCGGAGCGCCCCACTAGTTTTGAAAATTTCGCAATGATTCGTCAACCGGCGCCAAAGTTATTGGGAAAAGAAAAACGCTTTTGAATAGAAACAAGGTCCTAACTATAACTACCTACTGGCGACCGCCAGTAGGTAATATATATATATCTATATATCATATATATATATATATATATATATATATATATATATATATATATATATATATATCTACTGGCGGTCGCCAGTAGATAGTTATAGTTACAACCTATTATCCATAGGAAATCCGCGACATTCTATTTGAAATAACTCTCTTGCCGGTTGACGTATCTTCGCAAAATTTTCAAACTTTATGGCCCGCTCCGGTCCGCTCCTACCCTGAAAGTCTCGGGGGATTCGTCAAGCAGGGGCCAAGAAAAAGGGGGTCCCAAAACGCGTTTTCCCCATGCAATTTTCCATAGGAAACTTTAGACACGGCTACAGCCCGAACTGCTGAACGGAATTACACCAAATTTGGCAAAGAGGTAGTTCTTGGTTCAGAAAGAACCCTTTTGTTAAATGGTGTAAATCCGTTCAGTAGTTGCTGAGAAAATCAAAAGTAAAAAGATAGTGATATCTAGGGCCGCGGATCCTCCCGAGCACGAGCTGCATGTTAATTGGCTGTCAGCTGGCTGTCAACATTCCGATTTTGGAAATGTTGGCAGCCATTTTGTCCCTCGGTAGAACCGAGGGACAGAAACAAGTGCGCAAAGTGCACAAAGGGGGCAGGGTAGAAACACCCTGACCCCCTAGGTCTGCTCAGGGGGTCCCACAAGGACCCCCTGGGCAAAAAATATTTTTTTTTTTTTTTTTTTAAATCGGCAGGATGCGCTCAGGGAGCGCGAACCCTGCCGAAAAAAAAAAAAATCGGAGCGCGGTCTCCCGTGCTTCGATGTTAATTGGCCCCCGGGTGGGCCAAGTCCCGGGGGCATGCTGGGGGGTTAATTTTATGTGTGGGGGGCCTCTAAGGGCCCCCAAGCCCCGGGGACCACCACCCCCGGGGCTTTATGTATAATGAAGCGGGAGGGCTCTGAGCCCTCCCGCAGCCCCGGAGACCACCACCTCCCCGGGGCTTCTTTTTTAAAATTAAAAACCTGTGTGGGGGGCTCCAGCCCCCACACGCCCGAGACCACCACCTCCCCGGGGCACTAAGAAAAATTAAAATGGGGGTCCGTTTTGGACCCCCAAGCCCCGAGGACCACCACCTCCCGGGGCTGTGCTGATGTAGGGAGGGGGCCGCGCGGCCCCTCCTGGAGGCCTTGATGGCCCTGGGGACCGCCACCCCCCAGGGCCGGCTCCTGCAGTGTCCCGGGGTGCCTAACCCCGGGACACTGCTGTTTGCAATGACAGGACGGGAGCCTCGCGGCTCCGTCCTGTCATTGCAAACTTGCTTTGGATATTGGAAGAGAGAGCAGGAAACCTGCTCTCTCTTCCAATATCCAAAGCCGATTGCTTTCCACATGGGGAGCAGCATGTTAGCTGCTCCCCATGTGTAAAGCAATGCCGGCTCCCGTAGGACACGGGGAGCCGGCGGGACTGTGGGGGATTGGGGACCCCCACAGTCCCCAACCAGAGGCCAGGCCCCGGGGGATGGGGTCCCTGGGGCCATAAGTGGCCAGGGAGGGGGCCACGCAGCCCCTCCCCAAAGGAAAAAAAAAAAAAAGTGCAAGGCCGGCCCCGGGGATGGGGTCCCCGGGGCCTTAAATGGCCTGAGGAGGGGGCCACGCAGCCCCCTCCAAATAAGAAAAAAAGAGGCCATGCCCCGGGGATGGGGTCCCGGGGCCAATACAGGCCCAGGGAAGGGGGCCACGCGGCCCCCTTCCCGTTTTTTAATTTTATTTTAATTAAAAAAAGGGGTAAGGCCCTGGGGGATGGGGTCCCCAGGGCCTAAAAATAGGAAAAAGGAAGGGGGCCACACAGCCCCCTTCAGGGAGAAAAAACAACAAAAACGATTGGGCCCGCAGGCCCCGCCCCTTCCTTCACCACTCTGCAAACGCGCCCCCTGAATACTGGGGGTCCCTGGGGAGCCAACTAGCCCACCAGGAACCTCCAGTATGCGCCAGGGGCTGCCTTGCAGAGAGGTGTACAGAGGCCACGCCCTTTTACACCTCTCTGCAACGCAGCTCTGTGGCGCTTTTTGGAGGTATATGGTGGGCTAGTTGCACCCCAGGGACCCTCAGGATTCAAGGGGAGTTAATCCCCCGACTTAAAACGCGCCACGGGCGCGTTTGCACAGTGGTGAAGGGAGGGGCGGGGCTTCAGGTGACATGTGTGCAAACAGGCCCCGTGGCTCATTTTAAGATGGGGAATTAAATCCCCTTCAATCCTGAGGGTCCCTGGGGGCCAACTAGCCCAACAGGTACGTCCAGAAAGCGCCACAGAGCTGCGTTGCAGAGAGGTGTAAAAGGGGTGTGGCCTCTGTACATGTCTCTGCAACGCAGCCCCTGGCGCATACTGGAGGTTCCTGGTGGGCTAGTTGGCCCGTAGGGACCCTCATGATTCAAGGGGACTTAATCCCCAACTTAAAACGCGCCACGGGGCGCGTTTGCACAGATGTTACCTCAGGCCCCGCCCCTCCCTTCACCATTGTGCAAATATTCCTCTAAAATCAGCCGAAATACGAATTCCGATTTACTCACCTGTTATCAGGAGAGACCTCAGTGCTGCATCTTTCAGCCCAGTACTGATCCTCAAAAGTAATTTTAACCGTACTTACCGGTAACTTGAATTTCCTTCCATAGGATATCATTGCCTGCTTTTTGCTGAAAAAGTTTCTAAGTGTTGATTTTTGAAACATACAAATATTCCTCTAAAATCAGCCGAAATCCGAATTCTGATTTACTCACCTGTTATCAGGAGAGACCTCAGTGCTGCATCTTTCAGCCCAGTACTGGTCCTGAAAAGTAATTTTAATCGTACTTACCAGTAACTTGAATTTCCTTCCATAGGCTAACATTGACTGGTTTCACTTGGAAATTCTTCTAAGTGTGGAGTTTTGGAACTTTAAAATATTCCTCTAAAATCAGCCGAAATCCGAATTCCGATTTACTCACCTGTTATCAGGAGAGACCTCAGTGCTGCATCTTTCAGCCCAGTACTGGTCCTGAAAAGTAATTTTAACCGTACTTACCGGTAACTTGAATTTCCTTCATAGGCTAACATTGACTGGTTTCACTTGGAAATTCTTCTAAGTGTGGAGTTTTGGAACTTTAAAATATTCCTCTAAAATCAGCCGAAATACGAATTCCGATTTACTCACCTGTTATCAGGAGAGACCTCAGTGCTGCATCTTTCAGCCCAGTACTGGTCCTGAAAAGTAATTTTAACCGTACTTACCAGTAACTTGAATTTCCTTCATAGGCTAACATTGACTGGTTTCACTTGGAAATTCTTCTAAGTGTGGAGTTTTGGAACTTTAAAATATTCCTCTAAAATCAGCCGAAATACGAATTCCGATTTACTCACCTGTTATCAGGAGAGACCTCAGTGCTGCATCTTTCAGCCCAGTACTGGTCCTGAAAAGTAATTTTAACCGTACTTACCGGTAACTTGAATTTCCTTCATAGGCTAACATTGACTGGTTTCACTTGGAAATTCTTCTAAGTGTGGAGTTTTGGAACTTTAAAATATTCCTCTAAAATCAGCCGAAATCCGAATTCCGATTTACTCACCTGTTATCAGGAGAGACCTCAGTGCTGCATCTTTCAGCCCAGTACTGATCCTCAAAAGTAATTTTAACCGTACTTACCGGTAACTTGAATTTCCTTCATAGGCTAACATTGACTGGTTTCACTTGGAAATTCTTCTAAGTGTGGAGTTTTGGAACTTTAAAATATTCCTCTAAAATAAGCCGAAATACGAATTCCGATTTACTAACCTGTTATCAGGAGAGACCTCAGTGCTGCATCTTTCAGCCCAGTACTGATCCTGAAAAGTAATTTTAACCGTACTTACCAGTAACTTGAATTTCCATCCATAGGATATCATTGTCTGGTTTTCAGCAGAAAAGTTTCAAAGTGTCGATTTTCACAAACTACAAATATTCCTAAGAAATCGCCTGTATGACTTAAACACATTCTTTCAACTGTTTACAGGAGATGCACCAGTGCTGGATCCAGGATCCAACACTGAGTAAGAAAAAGTAACGATAACAGTTTTTAACTTCTAAGTGAATTTCCTTCCATAGGATAACATTGGTGATTCTATGAGAAAAAGTTTCTAAGTGTGAACTTTTAAAGTACAATAATATTCCTTAAAAATCACGACTGTAACCAAAGCGCTTTTACTCAACTGTTTACAGGAGATGTCCCAGGACTGAATCTAGGATCCAGTAATGTGGTTAGAAAAGTAATCCATAAAGTAACTAATTGCATTTAACTAGAAATTCACATTGAGCTGAATGTTGCATTGTGTTTGAAAATGTGTTGCCCATTGCAACAACTGTAACTACTGTACTTAAAAGTCTATTGCCTATGTGCAAAGTAATTAAACTAAAGTAATTCATTCTGAGAAAGTATTTTTGTAATGTAATGTATAATGTAATTACAATGTAATTTAAAAAATAAAATATGTTAAAAAAATTGTTTCTAAAAAATTTGGAAATCAGTATGAAAAAAATGTATATAACAATTAATACATTTAAAAATTGTCATTTACAAATCCTTTGAAATTCACTGAAAAAACTGTAGGTTTCAGACATGTTATAGTTACAAATTAGCATTTAAAAAACCTTTGAAATTCACTGAAAAAACCATAGGTTTCAGGGACGTTATAGTTACAAATTAGCATTTAAGAAACCTTTGAAATTCACTGAAAAAACCATAGGTTTTAGGGACAGTTATAGTTAGTTGGACATTGCACTCCTACAAAACCCGTGAAATTCCCCGTTATAGTTAGTCCAGCTAACTATAACTCGCGACCCGCAATGCACTGCTGATGACGTCACATATTACATCACTCATGACATGGTCAGTGACATCACTGATGACATCACTGATGACATCTCAAATGACATCACTGAGGACATCATCCACGTGATAATCTCATGCACCTCCTCACACCCTAATATAACCTTTGATACACCCACTCTAAATTACAGACTGCCATTCGCAAAACCATAGACACTCCAACACCAATAAGTACATACCCACTCACTGATTCTTAGGTCTACGCACACATCCACTCACTCACCCGTACAGTCACTCATACTTACGGTCACTCAGTACAGGACTATCATATGCACTCATACTCCTATATAGACACTCAAACACAGCCACTCATCCATAGAGGTACTCACACACCTAGTCAGTCATGCAAATAATTAAACACACTACCATTTACTCACCTATACAGTTATACACACACCAGCTCACTTACTCATACAAATAGTAGCACATTCTTACGCTCTTATACAATCACTGATACAAGCACACACTCATCCATACAGCCACTATCACAATCACTCACTCTCAGCTTATAGCTATTTATATACTCCAACACACATATATACTGCCTTTCACATATGTAGTTACTCACACATGTACCACTGGGACATACATTCACTCACTAACACACTCTTACACACACTTACCCACCCATACAGTCTATCACAGTTGCACTCTTGAAACCATCCACCCAGTGAATCACCCACTCACACATCTATGCACAGAGTTGCACACACCCCTCCCACACAAACACTCAGGCACCCATACAGATACTCAGACAAGCATTCAATAACTCATATAGACACTCATGTAGCTATTCACAAACACATGCAGCCACTTACACAGCAACAGACAGACGGATACAGACATTCACCCAGTTTAGTCACTAACCCATGCATTCAGTAAGATACGTTAAATCACTCACTTATAGTCAGTCACGCACCTACTAAATCATCCATACAGACACTTACACACCCACTCATTCTTCAATACGTCTTTTCCTATATATATTAAAAATATTTAAACTTTACAGAAACACACAGTCACTGGATGATGTCATCAGTGATGTCATCAGTGATGTCATTTGAGATGTCATCAGTGATGTCATCAGTGATGTCACTGACCATGTCATGAGTGATGTAATATGTGACGTCATCAGCAGTGCATTGCGGGGCGCGAGTTATAGTTAGCTGGACTAACTATAACGGGGGAATTTCACGGGTTTTGTACGAGTGCAATGTCCAACTAACTATAACTGTCCCTAAAACCTATGGTTTTTTCAGTGAATTTCAAAGGTTTCTTAAATGCTAATTTGTAACTATAACGTCCCTGAAACCTATGGTTTTTTCAGTGAATATATATATATATATATATATATATATATAGGATAATCAAAATCCATACGTTGCCTTCTTCCTCAGCAACAAAAACAGGTACAGACCACAATGTGGGTTGAAGATGCTGTGCTTTTTATTGCCAAATTAGTGCATATTAGAAAATAAAGTAGCGAGTGCTCAGCCTGACGCGTTTCGACCGCGTATATATATATATATATTGTGTTTCTAGACTTGAATGAACTGTAATGAAAAAATTATCAGCAAATGACAAGCTGTGTGACCGTGTCCCTGAAAGGAATAGAAATAGAGTTATTCCTGATCTTGCTACTTCTAAGACACCTAAACCTATAAGACCTCAGTCCCTACAGGATAAATCATCTGTAATGGGCCTGAACCTGTAAGATCTGATTAAGATAAACAAGAATTATACTGTCAGAAGCACCATTCTTCAAATATGTGTACCTCGATGGGCAGCTTTGTTATCAAAAGTGTGAGCCTGTGGGTTTTGTCAGAGCATATAATATCTGTGCAAGGTGTGAGGCAGCTGCCAAGTAAGAGGCTTGTCCCTGGAAGATCTCGGGAACCTGTGTACACTGTTAAAAGCCTGCGGATGGTAGATCTCTGTAACCTGAAGGGCACCTTTGTCATTGGAGGCATAAACAGGACTGTTTTGTGTACACTGTGAGATAGCCTTTCTATCAGGTTGGCAGCCTACAACATTTCTTTAACCTTGAATATAGATTTGTTCTCATTGGCCTGAAACAGTAAGCTCTAAATGACTTGGGGGATCACTCGACAGTCAGAGAACTGATCCTGTAAAAACTTTGTAACATGAAGAACAGATTTGATGTCAGATGCCTGAACCTTTACAGTCTCAGTAAATTAAAAAAATCTCTGTTGTCTGAGGTCCAAACCGGTAGGATTTGAGTGACCTGCCCTAGCCTTGAACCTGTAAGTCTGCGTTATTTAGGGCCTTTGTAAGATGCCCAAGACTCTAAGATCTTTGTAACATGAAGGACAGATTTCAAGTCAGATGCTTGAATCTTTAAAGTCTTTGTAAACTAGTAAACATCTCTGCTGCCAAAGGTCTAAACCTGTTGGATTTGAGTGACCTTAATGACAGTATTTCTGTCCTAACCTTGAAGCTGTAACATCTGTATTACTTAGAGTTTTGTAGTTCGGTTGTCGGGGATCTGAACCTGTAAAATGTGGGTAACTTAAGAGACCGCTCTTCTGTCTGGTCTAAAAAACAAGTAATACATGTTTAATCCAGGGCATCACCTTCTGAAGCTTGAACCTGTGAAATATGTGTAACGAGCTCTGCTGTGTGAAGTCTGAGATGGTAGAACATCACATTGATGTCTGAGCTTATAACCTGCCTGTCATCTGACAAACTGGTGCATGAGCATGTCATCTCTGTAGGATACCTTTACTCTGTAAAGCCTGAGTTCATATTATAATCTGAGCACTCTGTATAATCTGTATGCTCTGTCTTAAAAGTTAGAGTGGGCATGATTTCTCAAACTTTAGTCATAGTTCAGTATTCTAAAGTGATTGTCTGAATTCTTTGAAATTAGAGTGTGACATCTCTGCTGACTGCAATATCTTAGATGCGACTCAGTTTGGTTTCCACAGTGGTCACAGTACAGAAACATCTCTTATCGTAGCCACTGAGAAAATCAGGTCCATACTTGATGGGGCCAGTAGAGCAGCCTTCAACAAGGTCGATCATACTTGTTTGGTCGACTGGTTGAGAAGCTGAGGATTAAGGACACAGCCTTGGCCTTGCTTCATTCTTTTCTGGATATCAGGATTTCACATCTGAACCATATACGGTGTCCTGTGGTGTTCAGCAGGGCTCATCGTTGTGCCCTACTTTATTCAATCTATACATTGCTCCTCTGGCTGCTTTAATTAAATCTTTGGATTTTCGTTAGTGTCATACGCTGACAATACCCAAATAGTTGATTCGCTTTCTAAATCGGATAACAGTATAGATTAGACTTTTCGAGACTATATGTCTGCAGTTAATGATTGGATGGGCAGCAATTGCCTTAAATTGGACTCATCCAAGACAGAGGTGATGTTGTTTGGGCATGACACTTCCTTTTGGTCCTCATGGTTGTGGACGCAAGAACTAGGGACCTTACCAGTCCCCAAGAAGACAGTAAAAAAGATGGGTGTCACTCTTGGTGACAGACTTACGTATAAGAATCAGGTGACTGCAGCTATCTCTACATGCTTCTTTGTTTCAAAAACCATAAAAAAGATTTCCATCTAATTCCATTCAAGTTACTTAAGATAGTAGTCATTGCCTTGATCCTTTCTCGTACCGACTATTGTACTGGACTGTATTTAAATGCACAAAAGGGACTGTTAATCAAACTACAAACTCTGCAAAACTCAGCTACTGGAAGGTTGTTGAACCTCCCTAAATTTCATTCGCCATCTTAGGCTCTTAATGAACTTCATTGGCTTCCGGTGAAAAAACATTCTATTTTTAAAGTGCTATGCATAGCATTTATATCCCTCAATGGGATAGGTCCAGACTACCTAAAGAGGAACTTTAGGTGGTACATTCCAGGCAGAGCTCTTCGCTCCAGTACTGTCACGAATCTGGCGGTCCCCTCTCACAAGTTTGTTTCATCAGAGGCACTGCCATACAGTGGAACACTGCCTCCTCATAGCATAAAGTCTGCTTTGACTCTTTAGACTTTTAGGAAATCGCTAAAGACGTGGCTATATAGCAATTAATCCGAGCTTTACTCCAAGTCAGAGGCTAGCACCAAGATGCCTCCGGGCATAAGAGCGCTCTACAAGACCCCCAAAACTAATCAAATCAAACTACCTCTAAAAAAGATCTAGAATATCTGGGACATTTATGTGATGTATACATTTCACATATAATGTTCGGGAAATGTCAGCTTTAGGCCACATCTTGGTTCAATGAATTAAAGACAACTCCCACGCCCTGACCATTCTATTACTACCTCTATTTACCTTGGCAGACATTCCAGTTTAGCTTTTATGTCAGTTATCCTGATTTTGTAGCCTTGTATGTCACTAGGATCTTACATGTTGGAGTCTTTATTCAATACCCTGGAATCCGCATGTTGTAGGGGGTCATTGACATGTATAATTCTACGGCTTATAAAGTCTAAAGAGTTTAAAGTGTAGAGGAGGGTGATAAGGTAACTTCCACCACCAAACACCGGAAGTCCCACCCACCTTCCTCTGCCTTACCTTGAATAATTTTGAGAGTGGGGAAAGGTTATGATCACTAGTGGCAAGAGCACTTTTAGCTTTGTTATGGGGATAACAGTTTAGGCTGATGTGAAAAGGCCCATGCCTTTTTTATGAGATGAATCTTGCATAAATCCCCACTATTGGTCAATGTGTAAAATACATAATTTATGTTTTCCTTGGACCTTACCTTAGGCTGACCATGTAAGTTTGTCCCTCAAGGCACCCGATTTGAGCAGAAGATGTCTTGTGTTTGCTGTGAAACTGGATGTGTGTCACGGCCAATGCACTAGAAATGTTCAACGCATTTCTTTAGAAAATGTATAGATCATACATTGAGCTCGTATCTCATGTGTCCTTTGTACATGCAGTTAACTCAGGCATAATTTGTAGAAAAAGCCATAATTCTCTTGAAAAATTGCGTAACACTTGGTGAATAAAGTAATCAGTTTTTACCACCCCTACTCATGATACCACATAAATGGCACAGGATTAGCTGTGTAATTTATGGTTGCAGGTCCGCCATCATTACCCGCACTCTCACTTCTGCCCAATATCACCGTCCAAATCATATGGATCTTTTCACAGAAAGCCATAAAATGCTCTTGATGTAAGGAGAAGGACCTCCACTGCATGTATGGGACATTTAAAGGGGGGTACTGGCTACATGGTGTCCCCGTTGTGGGTAGCATTGAAGAGCCTACATTTGTAACAGCACTTATACCTTGCTGTCTTGGAAAGGTGGACCTGCAGCCGTGGTGATTTGCTCCCCATGCGACTCCCTCCATCTTGCTGAAATGTGCTCCCTGTCTCTATGGCAGGAATCTATATTTATGGCAGATAGTCCACTTTGGTGAGACGGACGCGTTTGCTCTGCTGCTTCAGCGGTTCGGTGTGCCTGCGACCAAAGCTTAAATGAGGTGCTAAGTGTCTTCCATATAGAGGGCACCAAGCTATATCTGTGCCTCGGACCTTAGAAAATGTAAGATTAGCAAACCCTTTTGGTTGATTTACATTTTGCTGTTGCTCTGTTCCTTCCTATCCTCCAATTATCTGTTTGTCTCCGTCTTTGGCTAGTATACTGTATGATGCGGTCCCCAAGGGGCATATTTACAAGCCCCTTACGCCGCTAGTGTGTCACTTTTTGTGACGCACCATCGGCGCATTTTGCTGCCCCATATTTACAAGGGCACGTAAAGCTAACCTGTGTGGCTTTTCGTGTCCTTGTAAATTTGGGCCCTTAAAACGCATCACTTTGCGTGAAAGGGGTGTGCCATGGGTGTTGCTGTAGGTGTTCCCATGCAACACTCATGGATTCTGCCGCATTTCCAGATTTACAAGAAATTGTAAACCTGGAAATGTGTCAGAATTCTACGCATCCCCAGGGGAGGCGTAGGGAGGCAAAACAGGAGAAATGTTTTCATTTGTCCCTGTTTTTTCCTCTTTCTATGCAGCACACATAAAAAGAGGAAAACACCTCTTGTGATTGTTTTTGTGCAGGAAGGTATCCCTTCCTGCATACAAACAATCATCCCCGCAATGCAGGCACCCTTGCACCACGGTGCAAGGATGCCTGCGTCGGCACATGGCAGCCAATTGTGCGCCAGCACATGGGAGAGCAAAGGGAGGCGTCATATAGTTGTACATATAATGAATCCCTTTGCTTCCAAAGTAATGCAGCGTGTTGCAGCCAAATGGCTTGCGGCACCGCGCTGCGTAACTATGTCGTAAATAGGGCCCCAAGTTCTCTTCTGTAGCTAAGCATCTCTCTCTCAAAAGTGAGTTACGAAGGGCAAAATCCTCATGTTTAAGGAGCTACAGGAGAAGTATGAACTAGTCCAAGGGGAGGTTTTTCGCTATCTGCAGGTCCGTCATGCACTGACAACAGCACTCCCGGACTTAAGCAACATACCGGAATCATCCCCTTTAGAAGACAGATTGCTTTCCGAACTGATTTTAAACAAAGCTATATCTCTAAAGTACCGCAAACTATGTAATAACCTGCCGGACCCGTTCCACACTCTCCGAAACAGATGGCAGGAGGGCGAAGGACACATCGAAGATGATGATTGGCAAACAGCGCTCATGTCCCCAAGAGAGGCGGCTATCACTTTGCGCCTCCGTGTGATCCAGTTAAAAATCCTACATAGGACATATCTTACTGGGGTGACTCTAGCGAAGATGGGTGCCAGGCAGGATACACTATGTCTACGTGGCTGTCACCAAGAGGCAACCTTTTACCATATGATATGGGACTGTCCACTAGTGAGACCCATGTGGGACCGAGCGACCACACACATGCAGGATGCACTAGGGAAAAAGATAACCCTTACACCGCCGCTGGGGCTCCTCAACATCTGGGAGGCCACTGACCTAACGGAAGTGGAACAGCAACTGGTCACATTGGGGTATACCTTGGTGAAGTGGGCAATAGCGATGAAGTGGGGAGTCGCAGAGAGGCCACTGATAGGAACCTGGACACGCGACTTAGATAAGCGTATGATTGCAGAGAAGGAGGTGTTCAAATCTTGAGGGTGTCCCAAGAAGTGGGATAAAAAATGGAGCAAATGGAATGCGTACCGAGGAGACTTGTGTGTCTCCCCGACTAATGAAATGGAAATGTCAAGACACAGTGTGTATTCTCTTGAACCAAATGACTGAATACCTATATCAGGTCCTGTATTTGTATACCTGATGTAATAAGGCTGCGATATATGACTACGAATGTATGTGATTTGTTGTTTAAAATCAATAAAAATATTTTCAAAAAAAAAAAAGTGAGTTACGATATCTTAAGTAACCTGCACACAGAGGGGCTTATTTATGAGCCCTTGCGTCACTTTTACGCCGCCGGTGCGTCACTTTTTGTGACGCACCAGCAGTGTAAAAAATGCGCCATGTTGCGTCACATTTACAAAGTGACGCATCTAGGTAGATGCGTCACTTTGTAAACCCCTGCGCCACATTATACCTGCGCCAGGTATAATGTATGCAGGGGGTGGGGCGTTCCGACGCAAGTAAGCCTCGTAGAAGTGACGCAGTGAAATCTATGAGATTTCACTGCGTCACTTCTAGGACGCAAATGCGTCAATGTCTTACGCCTGCCTCACAGCAGGCGTAAGAATGACGCAGGCACATCTGAAAGGGGACTTGGCCATTTGAAATGACCAATTGCTGGAGTTGCGTCACTTTTGTGACACACTCCAGCAATGCGTCATTTTTGCGCCTACAGATACGTCAGAAATACTGACGTATCTGTAACTCCTTGCGACATGATGTGTCATATTGTAAATATGACGCATCCAGCATGTCACAAGGAGGGCGCAATGAAAAGTGACGCATCGCTGTTTTCACGCAGCGATGCGTCACTTTTCATAAATGAGGCCCAGAGTATTGCCACTTTATTTATTATTTAACTTACTCACATATTTCTTTACTTCTTAAGTTCAACGGTTTTGTGCAGTGAGATAAGAGAATTTTGGTACTATTAGAAATTATGACTATCAATATATTGTTAATATATAGAATTATAGATGGGTAGCAGGAATAAAGGTCATTTTTTACACGAAGGAGTTCTGAATTACATCAAATAGACAATAAGAGTGAAGCTTGAATTGTCTTTGATATTACTTAGAACCCCGAAGTGAAAAACATCCCTGTTATTCACTTTTTACCTCTCTATAATTTTATGTTAGGTATGGCGTCTTTAATCACGTGCCCCGGCTTTCATCTGCTGTGCAGTGATCAACACTCAGAAAATAAGATATTCCAAAGCAGGTTTGATGCTGTTTATCTCATAGTAAAGTAATTCATAAAATAGCCCTGGGCAAATGTGACAAAACAATTGTGATGTTCTTATTAGTGCCTATTCAAAAAAGCATTAAAGAGAAGGTGGAGTAGTGTTTCGCTAGAACTACTGCATATACCCTTAAATGCCTAAAGGCCTGATGTGGAGTTTGGTGTTTTTACTCTGCCTTATAGGGGGAGGAAGACATTACATCAGCCACCCTGACGGACAGAGGACACCCATGTTTAGAGATCACCGCCAGCATATTGCAGGCCTCATTACAATTGTCTCCAAAACGCTTTTGCAGGTCTTTCGCCAGTTGTGCCCAAAGCAGCTGTCTGACCCGAGGAATTTGTGCAAATCAGGAGCAATTGCAAGCAATTTCAATTTTGCACCTTCAATTTGAAATATAATGAGGGCGGAAGAGTACAGATAACGTGATAAGATCCAAGTCTACCCTGAAATTCCTGGGATCAGACACAGCACACCAACCAATAAAACAGTAGTCAATCAGATTATTTCCTAATGCTCGCTTGCATTTACAATTGTTCTGTCAATGACACTTCCTGCCTAAACTGATCACATGGATGAATTCAAGATTAGACAGGTTCATATGTTTTGAACTTTGCCGAGAAGCAATCTCATCAAATATTAACCTCTTCCCAGGACAGGAGGAAAAGAAAAAACAAAATTAAATGACGAACAAAATGGTGTCAATATTTTTTACATGATCAAAAAAACATTGAAACTATTTGCACAATAGTATAAACCTAATACAAAAACTGAAATAATAGTTTTTGAACCATATTCAAAATACTGACACACCACAAAATGTTATCAATTTATTGACAAACTTCACAATACTTTTGCTGAAACGAGGAAGGTGGTGCTCTTCCAAGACCCCTGCAATGGTATTGTGGCTTAATTTCAAGATTGAAAAAAAACTGCTATGTTGGGGTATAGACCATAAATGATCTTCATGTTCAGGTGCTGAAACTCTTACTTTACCATCGTCGGCAGTGTTATGTTGGGGTATAGACCATAAATGATCTCCACAGCCTGCGCAGACACCCTGGCTCCTCTCAAGCCAACAAAGCCACGAGAACCAGACTGCAAGCATGCTCAACCTTAGAAAAGCTCAGGCTCACCAAATGCCACTGCAAGCAACTTGAACACAGATGGAGACAAAATCAGAATGACACTGCCAACAGCACTTACAAATCTACTCTGTGACATTGCCAGCAAATCTAAGCCACCAATTGCTCTGTGTTTATCACCCACATCGAAAGCAGCAAGCTCCACCAGCGTAACCC
Source organism: Calotriton arnoldi (assembly GCA_963921515.1). Classification (NCBI taxonomy): domain Eukaryota; kingdom Metazoa; phylum Chordata; class Amphibia; order Caudata; family Salamandridae; genus Calotriton; species Calotriton arnoldi. The sequence goes on along the minus strand of CAWUFW010014694.1, from coordinate 269,579 downwards.
CCTGTCTGGAAGTTTGCATCCAGCTGTCCCTATTCTTCAGCAACAAGATCCCTAGCACCTCTGAAAAGATCGAGCCCCAGCTGGGCCCTTCCACCCTCGCAGCTCACCTGCCCATCTCAACCAACACTCAGAGGACCACTCTGGCCACCTGGCCCACCATCACCACTCAAGAAACCGCAATGACTAAGCAGTCCTTACACTCCAGAGCACCCTTGACCCCTGCCCTCACCACGTCTACATCAAAGGACCAGACCCCATCAGTGTAGCCCTCACCACTATCCTAAATGATTCAATCATCATAGCACCTACCCAGTTGCTTGGAAACACACCACAGTACTCCGCCTCCTCATGAAATTCTCAGCAGGCCCAAAGTTGCTTGTCCATTGCGGTCTATCTGCCTGCTATCCTACCAGCAAAAGCAATGCAAAGAGATGATAAAGAAACGCCTAGCCACGTACCTCAACGATAACCACCTCTTTGACAACACTCAATCCTGATCAGGCCCAACCATGGTAGAGAGACCACCCTCATTGCAGCAACACAAAACATCCATATGATCATGGAAAGAAGTAACACCACAGCCCTCATCCTACTGGACCTTTCTACAGTCTTCAACACCATCTCCCACCCTATTCTTATCCAATGACTGTATGAGACTGAATTTACTCCTTCTTGACAGGCCTCACCCAGCTGGTCAGCCTGACCACTTTCACTTTGGACAACATTATCTGCGGGATTCCACAAGAATGCTCCCTCAGCCCCACTCTGTTCAACGCCTACATGACCCACTTGCCAGCATCATCTGCACTCATGGAATAAACATCATATCTTACGCTGACAACAACCAGCTCATACTCTCCGTCTCCAAAAATACTCCAAACACAAGGACCAGTTTCTCCATCTGCATGACCCAAGTAGCTAGATAGATGAAACCCAACCGCCCCAAGCTCAACACAGGCAAAACAGAGGTAGTGATCTTTGCCAAAGACACTGCACTCTGAGACTCCACATTTCGGCCTGCCGAACTGTGACCCACACCCCTCCCAGCAACTGACATAAAGAACCTCAGACTGGTACTCGACAGCCAACTTACCATGACAAGCCAAGTGAGTGCCATCTTCTGCTTCCACACACTCAAGATGATCAAGAAGATCTTTAAATTGGTCCCCGCCAACACTCGCAGAGCCATCACCAGCAAGTTTGACTACAGCAACAAGCCCTATTCTGGGATCAATGCTCAACTGACAAGAAGACTCATGTCATAAACCACCTACCTGGATCCCAGATGATTCCAATGGGGTGGTGACGCTAGTTCCCGAATCCTCCCGATACTTGCCCTCGGTTTACAGGAGGAGACACTGCTCTGGTGGTAAATCCCAGAGGGAAGGGGGTTCGGATGGAGAGAGCGGTAGAGTCAAAGATGCTGTGGCTCATCTACTCAACAGCAACACAGTATCCACATCAGTCTGCTGAATGGTACCGGCAGATATGGTACCTATAAACATACAAATAATAAGGCTTTAGTCTAGTATTAACTCTATCTCTTAAGGTATCACCTCACGAAAACTTTTCAAATCACAACCAACCTTTATTTTTTTGTATTTTTTTTAATTTATCTTTTTATGAAACATTGGCAGTCATATATCAGTGCCACAATAAACACATTGGATTGTCACATTACATAATACATTCATAGTGTTACAGACTTGATGTGTCTATTCACCCACTATCGTCATCGTGGTCTCTGACAGAGTATCCTAACCCACGTCTTTTGAATTCTCTCATGGGAGATATACATAATTCTCCTCTATGTGTATTCCACTTTCCCCATTTTTTATCCCTTTTTTACAGGACACCCTCTATTTTTGTAGACATCTTTCTCAGCAATCATGCATTTATCCATGCCGTTTTCCCATCTCTTCACTGTTGGTATTTCTCCCACTCCCCATTTTTGTGCAATATTACGTTTGGCCAAAGTCATCCCTAATGTAACCCAGGACTGTTCTACGGTGTTTAAATCTGTGGCCTCCCATATGTTGAGCAGCCACAGTTTGGGTGTTGGGAGGATCTCTTTTTCACACACTGCTTTCATCTTGGCAGTTATCGCCATCCTGACTGTTTGGATACCTGGGCATTCCCATATGTTGTGGTAAAATGTACCCTCGGACATACACAACCGTAGACATCTTGAGTCCTCTCTCCTCCCCAACTTAGCCAGAGTGCTCCGGGAGAGATAGGTTATGTGTAGGATCTTAAGTTGGATTAATCTAAGTTTCTGCTGGATTGCTGCCTCTCGTGGGGAGGCCAGTGCCTGTTGCCATTCCTCTTCTTCCAGATTGCCGATGTCTCCTTGCCAGCGCGTCCGCAGATGTTGGAGTGGGTCTGGTAAGTTATTACTTAACTTTCGATAGACCATAGAGATTGCCTTACGGTTCAGGGGCTCAGTTAGGAGAATATTTTCAAACGGGGACGACTCCGGTACCGCCTCATCTCTTGGAATGAGCGTTATTAAGGCATGTCGGATTTGGAGGCACCTGTATATTTCTTGATTTGCCATTTTATATTCTCTCTGCAGCTCTGCTAATGAGACTGCCTTTCCTTTTTTCCAGAGGTCACCTACCACTGAGATGCCAATAGTGTCCCATTTATCAAACCTGAGGTATCCGTTTAAGTTACCTAATTGTTCTGCTTCCCATGGGGGCATTGCTTGCGTTATTTTCCGGTGCCAGCCAAGTTCTTTTGTTACCTGGTGCCATATAGTTACTGTTTGTGCAATTGGGCTCGTGAGTTTTTGGCGTTTAAGATTCGCATACAATGCTGGTTTGTACTCTCTGTGGCCCTTTGAGTGTCTATCCAACCAATAAGTGGGGTCATCCTGGGGATGGTAAATCCAGTGATTAATGACCATCAGTTGAGATGCCCAATAATATAATATAATATTCAGGAGTGCGATTCCCCCCTCATACCAGCTTCTTGTTAATTTCTGGGCGGCTATACTTGGGGGTTTTCCATCCCATAATAACAGTCTCACTTTGCTCTCAATACTTGCAAAGTAGGCCTCAGGGACCTTGTACGGGGTGCTTTGTAGTGCATATAGAAAGCGCAGCAATGCCAGCATTTTGTACAACGTTGCCCGGCCCAGTAGGGACAATGGCAATGTTCTCCAGTGGCGCACCTCGTTTTGTAGGGGATTCAATGAGGCCATCAGATTGTTTGTATAAAATAGGGCTGGGTCAGGCGTAATAAAGATCCCCAGATACCTGAATCCCTCCTCCACTATTGATGCCCCCATTCAGGTCGCAGTGGTGGTGGCGGTCCATACAGTAGGTAAACTACTGATTTGGACCAATTTATAGTGAAGCCAGAGTATTTACCGAAAAGAGTGAATATATGGAGTGTTCTGTTAATGGAGGTCTTAGGAGAAGCAACGTATAATAGTAGTAAATCGTCTGCGTAAAGTGAGATTTAATCTTCATTTCCTTCTGCCCATTTTAGCCCTCTTATCATTGGATCGCCCCTCACCCAGGTTGCTAGAGGTTCTAGCATTAATGCAAAAATTAATGGTGAGAGAGGAAAGCCCTGGCGAGTTCACCTTCCCAGTTTGAGCTCCTGCGAGGAATGGCCGTTTACTATCATCTGTGCCATCGGGTTGGTATATAGAAGCTTAATCCACTTCAGAAAGTTAGGGCCAACCCCCATTTGTCCCAGAACTGCGAAGAGATAAGGCCATTCTATTGTATCGAAGGCCATTCGAGTATCTAAAGAGAGTATCACTGCCTCCTCCCTGATTGTATCTTTTTTCCCCATCACATTATGTAGACAGCATAGGTTTAAAGCTGTATTTCACCCGGGCATAAAGCCAGATTGATCTGGGTGCACTAATTTTGTTATTATTGGAATCAGGCATGTCGCAAGAAGCTTTGCCAAGATCTCAGCTTTGGCGTTGAGCAAAGATATGAGCCGATATGAGCTAGAGCTCTTAGGCAGTTTGCCAGGCTTATGGATCACCACGATGGAGGCGAGTCTTTGATCAGGAGGCAGGAAACCCTTCAGACAACTATCATCATACATAGCTCGCAAATATGGGGCTATCTTCGTTGCGGTTAACTTGTAGAATTCTATTGGTACGCCATTTGGACCCATCGCCTTCCCTGACTGAATATTTCGGATTGCAGAGAGCAGTTCTTCATCTATTAAATCTCCCTCTAAGGGACCTCGGTCTTCAGGGGATAGGGTCGACACTGGGATGTTGACTAAAAGCTCACCTGAGTCGTCTGTTGTGTTTGTAGTTGTGGATGTGTATAATTGTTCGAAGTGGTCTGCAAATGACTCTGCTATTTCTTGCGGATCACGTAGGATTGCACCCTCACCATTGATCAGTTCTGTGACCCAGTGGTTCGTCTGCTCACGTTTCTCAAGCCAGGCTAAGAGTTTACTTGCCCTATCTCCCATTTCATATACTCTATGTTGTGAAGCCGTATGTTTCGCCTTGTAGTTCTCTGTTACTGGAAGTTTATATTCCAATCTTTTGATGTCTATGGCATGTTTAGATGAGTCATCTAGGGGGTCTAAGTTCTGTTTCTCACCTTCCTATATCTCCTTCTCAAGTGTATCTATTTTGGCTCTTTGCTCCCCTCTATGACCCACAGCAAGTGTGAGTGCCTGTCCATAAGAAAAGAAGGTGCACTCTAAGTGAAGTCAGTCAGGAAACATGTATTATCCAAAATTCTTCTCTTTATTTACGTTGTTTGGTTAAAACCGGCACACAGCCAACGCGTTTCGTTCCCTAGTGCCACGGGAACTTCGTCAGGGCTTACTCGTAGTATAAACGGGACGTACACAACCCAAGCGCAAATCCAATTGTTATCAGGGTGTACCGTCTCAAAATCAGAATCGTCTCATACGTATAATCCAATCAAGTCTCAAATGTAGTCCACACTATTAAGACATCAATATCCCAATCGTGGCCATGCTTCCCCCGGGTTCTGAACGTCAAACAAAGGCTCTGCACTGCCCCGATGCCGGTTACCATGCCGTCTGGAACTTTTTACGCTGGAAAATAGTTGACTTCTTGAAATTTAAAGACTAGTGCGCTTCCTGGGACTCCTCATTTTCGGACTCCCTTATTACACTGAATCTATCTAAAGGAATATTCTTTAAAGACTCCTTTTTTTATAAGTTGTTTTGCCTATATCAGAGGACCATTACGTGCGCCCTGGGGGGTTTTTCTACACGTGAAGAGCCTTTGTGATACTATTTTCCATTCTTCTGGACAGATCCTTTCCTTGTCTACTTCATCATCCTTCCATCTTCCTTACTTTGTGAAAAGCAAGATTCTTCTTGCACAATTAGAAGTAAAGGTCTTCCCCAGACAAAATAGATGCCTTCATCACTAAACATGCAGACAATTGCATCAATCTAAAACTGCCTGAAGGATTTATCAGTCTCTGAGACTCCTACTATACTGAAGACTTCAACCTATTGGCTTGAGGTTAGTGTGTAACAACATTGAAGGAAACTATCTCTTTTATATACATATATAAACTTTATTTGGTTATTCGGTTATTGCAACCATAAAAGTATATATTCACAGTAGACATAAAAATCCAGATCATAGTTTTAAAATTATTAAAAAAATTATTTAAAAAAAACATAAAATACATTCCGATTAATTGATTACCTAGTATGTCACAGCCCTAATGTAATTACAACATGTCAGAATATAAAGTGACCAGTGCTTTAGAAACAGTGCATTTGCAATCAACAGCAATGAACCCATAGCAAAAGTGCAATAAGTACACTGACTATTTCATCACTAAAGTCAGTGCTACAGTAAATGTAAAGTGCGCATTATTATAAAAATCCTTAAACTGCCGCTTTAAAAATGATTCTTCTCTTGTACCAGGTCGTCTCTAAAAATCTGCTTACAGCTAGTACAATTTTAAAAGAAGTGTCAGTTTTTAAAATCCTAAGAGCTACCTAGTATCGGGTTATTCCCATAACACGACACAAGGGATGAATCCACTTGTGAGGATAATTTAAGTACTCTGAGCAGAAAAACAATAAATGCGATTCATTTTCATCACCTTGACCACACATAGGTCAAGCAAAGGACTCCTGTTCCGTGCCTCACTTATGGGTGAACAATTTCAACGGGAGAGTCCCAAAGCGGAATTGTAGGTACAAGCTCTTGGCTAAGGGAGACAGTATTAAATCTAAGTATTGTTCAAAGAACGGTATGAATTTATATTCAAGAAACGCATTAGTTAGGGGGCCATTTGAGCTACTATTTATATGTTCTTCGTTGATATAAGCCCAATAGTTAGCATTCAATACATTCATATCGTTTTTTTATTCCTGCAGGGTCAGCCCAGTAACTTAAAAGCCCCAGCTTCCCCAGCCACATACGCACACATTTTACCCAGGGTAGCTAGCTCCTACAATCTGTTATTTCCCACTGATAGTAACAAATAAAAACTGAAGTTCAAGTTTCAGAATCCAAATGCTCAATAAAGCAATGGACAATGCTTACTTCAGAGCGATACTTTCGATCTATCACAAGGGGATCTTTGTAATTAAACAACCTTTTCTGCAATAATGTTCGTTACAATGTTAACTCTGTGAGAACCTTATTTATCACTTTAAATTTTATCAATAAATCACCAACTGTCATGTGTGAGGTTTTATCATCTCAGCCATGTTTCAAGAATATTTCCATGTGATTTTCGGATAAAAAATAAGTGCAATCTTGCCTGTGACAGACAATCAGTAAAAGCTCCCACTAAGCATTGCACCCCTTCCTTTCCAATTCAGTCTCGTTCTCATTCCTGAATTTTTGCTGGTTGGACAACTGGAGTATACAAAAAAGTGATGGGTGGAATGCCTAAATTGATCTCAACCACTGCAAATTACTCGGGCCACCTCCCAGTCCATTGTTATTTTGCACACCTTGCCACCACAATTTGGATCCAGTCATATGCAATTCAGTCTTGAACCTGCTCCAGTGAGAACAGTCCAGCCGGAACTGCCAGGCCAGGTCCTCCCTGAACCACAACACAAGCAACCCCGGACCGGTTTTGCCCTTATTCGGACTCATCAGCTGGGCATAGCTCAGTTCTAGTGGTACAGTGTGCACGAGTCCCACATCTGTGCATTACTGAATTAGTTATGTTTACAGTTTCTATGAAAGTTATAGATCAAATGGTGATTATAATAAGTCTTACCTGATGACATCTGTTTATTACTTACAGGTCATAAGTTTGAATTCCAGCAGGCTGGACTCACAGAAGACACTCTTATGTACATACACATTAGACAGTAAAGTTATTAAAATAGTGCATAGTCCAAGATCATCATTTGTGTTCTGTATACTATGTTCTGAGGCGAAATCTTCAAATCAGATATTCATGACAGTTTTCCAAAAACTGATGATACGTTTCGTGGTTTGATACAATATCACTTTGTGATGTCATATTAATAGTAATGGAACTTTATACAGAAGAATAGGATTACATCTTTATCAGACATAGAGCTATACAACAATAGTTGTAGGTCTGATAACTTTTGATCATTGAAATGAACAGTCCTAGTTTAGGTCTTTTGTTTAAAACTCAGATAATTGCTGGAATAAGTAAGACAAGCCCATGATATGGCATCAAAAAATGAAGGCTGTGTTTGGTAGGTCCGCTAGGAGACATACATGAAGAAACTACCCAGCTCTGGGTCATAGAGCTCCTGATTTTTCAATATTTTAATTTCTACCTACATTTTATGTAATTCGTTTAGAAACTGTGGGGCATATTTACAAGCCCTTAACGCCACCGGAGCGTCACTTTTTTTGACGCTCCGATGGCGACGCGCCATTACTCATATTTACAGGGTGGTGTTAAGCCACTTAACGTTGCTATATACATTGTAAATATGCCCCTTACCGCAGTCTGCTGCGGCAAAGGAGCAGGCAATGGGTGTTGCTGTGGGCGTTCCACTGCAACTCCCATTGCTTTTTAACGGTGCCCCAGATTTACAAGGTGGGGGCAGCGCCAAAAACGAAGGCCAGGTAATACCTGGTCTTAGAATGGCGCTGCAAGGAGAAATTATTAATTTCTCCTCATTTTTTGCTCTTTCTATGTATGCTGCAGAATGCAGCATACATAGAAAGAGCAAACCACCATAATTGATTGTTTATGTGCAGGAAGGCGTCCCTTCCTGCACATAAACAATTGCCCCTGCAGTGCAGGCACCCTTGCAACATGGCGCAAGGGTGCCTGCGCTGGCGCTAGGCAGCTTTTTAATCACCAGCGCTAGGGGAAACGCAGGGATGCACCGTATTTTTGTAAATAGGGCGCACCCCTGCAATTTAAAAATGACGGAGCGCAGTGTTGCCAAATTGGGCGTAACACCACGCTCCGGCATCTTCTTGTAAATATCCCCTTAAATCCTGACTGACTGACTGACTGATATCTTATAAAGCGCACTATTGCCGAGGCGTCTTGGCGCTAAGGTGAGTGGAAGCCGAGCTAGCGCTGAAAGATCTAGGGCTTAAGGAAGTGCCATGTCTTTATCAATTTTCTAAAAAGATCCCTGTTCGGCTGTAGTCTGAACAGAATGGGGAGGGAGTTCCACAGTTTGGCCGCTTGATACGAAGCCCTTTCCTCCCCATCTGGCTCTTTACCATCTTAGGGACAGGACCAGTCCTGCATTGGCGGACCTGAGACAACGTTGCGGCGAGTACCGGGGAAAAAGGGGTTGAATGTCCGCGGCTCCTCCTCCTCATACAGAGCCTTATGCACTAAACAGAGTGCCTTAAAATCCACTCTCCCGAACTGGAAGCCAGTGGAGCTGCTTAATACTAGCAGGCGTGGGGTGATGTTTAGGTAAATCAAGCAGAACTCGAGCAGCCGCATTTTGCAAGTGACTGAAGTTTGGTAATGTGCCCTTTATCAGCTCCTAAGTATAAAGCGTTGCAGTAATCAACTCTGGAAAGAACCGGAGCTCCGACTACTGTTTTCCTGAGTGGTAATGGGATAAATGGCAGAATTTTCACGCAAAACTTTCAGCGTAAAGAAGCAGGCAGAGGAAACTTGATTTATTTGTGGAGCGAGCTTTAGATCCTTGTCAAACATAAAACCAAGGTTCCTAGCCTTGGACACGGGGACAGGACAGTTACCAGCCTCAGGGGGCCACCATGGTGGCTCCATACAGAGGTTTCTGACCAAACTCGATGGTCTCAGTTTTTGGATTGAGCTCAAAAATTCGAGTTCATCCATGCCATCACATCAGTAAGGCAATTGCGGAACCTGAGCAGCTGTAGTATCCACACTTTGCGTAACGACACCACTAACTGGGTGTCAAGTCACATACTATTTAGCATAAGACCGTGATCTTTAATTAGTCTTGCTAATGGTGTGACATATAGATTGAACAGTGTCGGGGACAGGGCCGACCCCTGTGGGACTCCACACGGGGAGGTAGAAATTTCTGACTGAAGGCCGTCCCAATGAATCAGTTGTTCCCTGGATGCCAGGAAGGATGTAAGTAAAGTTAGCGCCTTATCTCTAATACCTGCTGCCCTCAACCGCTGCAGCAGTGCCGCATAGTTTACGGTATCAAATGCTGTGGTCAGGTCAAGCAGGATGGGGAGGCGGCTCTTCCCCTCCATCCATCACTTTACGGATCTCTTCAGTGGCCATAATCAGGCTGACTCGGTGGAATGTCGAGATCTGAAGCCGTGTTGGGTGGGGTCAAGAATGTTATTGCGATCCAGGAAATCTGTGAGTTCCAAATTCATAGCTTTTTCAAGGATTTTTGAAGGTAGAGGAAGACAGGATATTGGGCGATAATGTTTCGCCTCCGTGGGATCTGAGTAGCTTTTTTCAAGACAGGTCTAATACAGGCCTTTTTCAAAGGTGTGGAAACACCCCCAAACTAAGTGATCTCATTTGTCAGGAGTCAGGAAAGCACTGACCTCCTCGGGAACCAAATGCAATATGTAAGTGGGACAAGGGTCATGGGGAGAGCCTGACTTAGTTTGTGACAGCAAGTCTGCAACTTGTTCTGCCGCTAGAACAGAAAAACGTGACAGACTACAGAGTTAGGATGTCCTCAATAAATCTTCACTGTTCCCCACAGGATCATGTGCTGTGTTCAGGAGTTCATTATAGAAAGTTTGGACTTTGTTTTGAAAAAGGAGGCAATTTTGTCCACAAAGTTTTGATCAGGCGAGAATAGACTGTCTCGCGGACACTTTGTTAAGGCTGTCACAGTTTTAAATAGCTCCTTCGAGGAGTTCTTGGCCGCCCGAATTTTAGCAGTGAAATATACTATTTTAGCATGTTTTATAGCTGCCTTGTATTACTCTAAGGTTATATTATAGTCCTTTTTATGTTCAGCACTGTAATCCGATCTCCAAATACACTCCTTACGTCTGCATTTGGCTTTGATCTGTCTGAGCTCAGCTGAATACCAAGGTGAAGCAGCTTGTTTTCTCCGGGAGTGCTTGGTGACTTCAGGAGCAAGCCTGTTCACTGATAAACTGAGCCAGTCTTCAAAGTTCCTAGCTACAGCGTTGGAGTCTGATACCACATCAGGGGGATTCCTCGCCAGAGCTGTTATCAGATCGTTTTTTTGGATTGATTTCCAAGGACGTGATTTGACCATACAAGGTCTGTTCCAACGGCACCTACTGGTTATGGGAATCTCTACACTAAAATAGACTGCGGAATGATCAGACCATGGTAATGGTCGCATGCTGACTATCTCAATGTGTTGATTGTTGGTAAAAGTGCCATCCAACGTGTGGCCAGCTAGGTGTGTTGGCTCAGATACGATCTGTCTCAGCCCATAGCTTGCAGGTTATCTATCAGGCGGGAGGTGTCAGAGTCATTATTTTCTTCCAGATGGAAGTTAAAATCCCACAATACCGTGAAGGTGGGAGTATCTAAACAAGATTCCAAAAAAGTCTGAAGTGAGCTAGTGAAGGAGGTCTCGTCCTGGTGGCCTATAAATAAGTAGCCCGGGAAGAGTTCGAAGTTGTTAGTTTTGACACTAGAGGGCGATTCCGATCTCGGCCGGTGGGCACCAAATCGGTTCGGCAACGGATCCGATTCGGGCCCTATTTCCCGACCCGAGTCGTACGTGCATCCGGGCGGCGAGTACGATGCGTGCGCTCGCGAAATCTCCGACCGACTCGTTCGCAGGACCCGACCGCTCCGACCGACTCGCACGGGGACGGCGCGCACCTCGCAATGGAGGCGTTTCCCGGCCGGGTAAGTACGATGCGCACCTCGGCCGCTCCGACCGACTCGCGCAGCCCGGCTCCAAGGAGCTGTCGGGCCGCACTTCAGGGGTCCGTGTCGGACCGCCCTGGAAGCGTGGGCGTGCGAGTCGCACACAGGGGGGGACCCATGGATCCCCCCTACACGTGCATGTACGGTGCGACCCGCATCGGCGCGAACACGCTGTAGAGGGCGCCCTTGTTCTGCGTCGTGCCCATTGAGTCAATGGGAGCCTGTGTACGCGTCGTACGGCCGGCTCCCATTGACTTCAATGGGAGTCCGACCCGAATCCGAGTCCGATAGCATGCGTGCGCATCGTACTCGTTCGGTCGGACTGCTAGGAATCCCGATTCGGTCGGAAATCTCTCCGGGTCCGGCTCGGTCGGGAGAGATTTCCGGCCCACGAGATGAATCCCTATAATGTCATTGCCTCAGCTTCCAATGATAGTGCTGGCAGGATCCTAACCGTGTAGTGGGATCGGTAGATTATGGCTATCCCTCCCCCTTTTGTCCCAGCCCTGTCTACATGTGCTACAAGGTAACCTGTCGGAACTGCTGCGTTCCAGTCCGGCTCCGAAGCACAGTTTGCCCAAGTTTCAGTAAGGAACACGAGAAGGAAATCCTCGGAGACAACACCTATTGTGAATTCTTATTTTTTTCTCAGTTTCATTTCTTTATGAAAACTTAATAGAAGAAGTTGTGTCAATACAGTAATCAGGAGAATGAAAGGTATAAAAACACTTTCATATATCGTCCTTGCATGAGTTATTTATTTCCCTGCCTGTCCCTCACCCGAAAATAATGCTTATAGTGCGAATACCTTTAAGCCCGAGTTTTCTAGTCTAACGCATGAATGGATTTCCATGACCCCAAAATAATGTCCTCATATTATCCTTGAAAAATAAAAGTGAACGTCAAGCTGTGAAACGCTTGGCCATTGACGTGTTTCTTGAAAACAAATGTGAAGAATGCATTACGTTGAAGTTTTTATCTATTTCTCCGAACCGCTGGGCTGGCGAGGCTTCCGCCTTATAACTTGATTCTTCCTCACTTGTTAATAACTCGGTCTGGAAAAAGCCCAAGCTTAGATATAATAATATGAAAATATATGACTTCCTGGGACTCGGAGGTAAGTTTTCATTGAATAAATGGAGATGTTACGCACCAAGTGGGAGAGGATGTGGTCTTGCGGACAGGGCCGGACAGGGAACCCAAAGCAGCCCTGGCAAATTTTGTCAGACCAGCCCCAGTGCGGTGCGCAACAAGTGAGCGCAGCAACCGATCTTGACCAATACAAAGGGGATTTGTGCCCCCTCCCAAGAAATTTTAGGACAAAAAGGCAAAATGGTGCATTCTACAACTCATTTTCTATTACATATTCAATTGTATTTGTTTATAAAGTATAGTAAATGGTCACCTTACAGTGCAGCAGGATACAGCAGTCTGTGTTGGGTGCCCTTCAATGATTCCCTCAATGTTACCCCCTCATCTCTCCATCACCCCCTCTCATATGTATTTAATTTGTTTTATAGTGACTTTCATACTGGTGTAGGGGGTCGAAGCACTTTACACCACACACACATACAGAGATAATGAATCATACGTGTGTAAATCAGTGTAATGAAATTGTTATTTAAGAGAAAGGGGACTGCAAGATGTACGATTCACATGTCATCCATACTGGTAGGCATTTTTAATGCTAGGTCTGGGGAAGCACAAACTCAGGATTCAGAACGTAACACAGTGGTTAGGGTTGGCTTTACTAATAAGAATTTATTTCTACCCAAACAAATCCTTTTTAGCAACATTAGGATAGTGAAAGACTGTAGAAAAACATAACTTTCTACCTGTACCATGCAGTTTGCATGCAGTTCTTTGATGGTAGCTCATAGCTCACTGTGATAGATTAAGATTGTAATTTATGAACTACACTGTAACAAATGGATCTCTGTGAAAAAAGCAGTAACCCGCTGAGCTATGCATATAAAATGCAGTTCTGTGATTTCTCATGGAACATGTCCTTTGCAGCAGGCATATTGACCCTCTGTGCTACATTATATGAGTCAAAACTGCCACTAGCCAAAATTCCGATCTTTCTCTAGCAGGAAGATTAATCACCAGAGAGACTTTTATTGTTGCATGAAAACTGCTGGATTTACAAGGAACTCTGCAGCAGACGCTTTTAAAACCGTAACATATTTCAATAGATATGGGCCTTTTAATGAGATGATTTGCATCGCTCTTGCACCATGCAATGTGGTGCTTGAGCAACGCAAACCTTAAGTCAGATTTATGAAGCCACGTGAGGACACTTTAAGTGGCCCCGAGTGGCTCCATAAATGTGGAGTAAGGCAACGCAGCGCAAATTGCTGCGTGGCCTTCAGTGCTTAATTTTTGAAAAAATAAGTGCCAGGGCCCTCAGGAGTCCACTGCAGCTTCAACCAGTCCATTGCCTGTGCCATCACTGCCAATGCCAGTACCAACCAAACTACTAAGCATCACACTCCTCCAAGTGTGACAATTCAGACTATTCAAGGCCCCAAAGCTATTAGAATGGCTTGAAAAGTAGGTATTAGCCATTTTAAGGTGTAGTGAACTAATAAACAACTGTTGTTTTGCTCGTCTCTATATTAGACAAACAGTGCCACCATGTGGCAGACTGTCATAAGTGCCAGTGCTGACAACTAAGTGCTGTGGCTGAGCCCCGGAAACCACTGGCTCAAATTAAGCACTGGTTGACTTACTCTGCCATGGGAAGGCATTCCATGGGCGTTGGGTGGGTGTTCCCATGCAGCTCCAATGGTTTTGACACATTCCCAGATTTGCAGAACTGGTAGACCTGGGAATGTGACACGCCTTCCCAGGAGACGTAACAAGGAGAAATATATTTATTTCTCCTTGTTACTTCCTCTTACTATGTGTGCTTCATTCTGCAGCACACATAGCAAGAGGAAATTGCCTCTAAGGATTGTTTTTGTGCGGGAAGGGACAATCCTGCATGCTACGCAGGCACTCTTGCACCATGATGCAAGGGTGCCTGCATTGGCGCTAGGCTGCCAAAAGGGCACCAGCACATGGGAAAAGGCAGGAATGTGCTGGAGTGCCTTAAATTCGACACATTCCTGCCATTTCTCTCTCCCTTGCTTGCTGCACTGCACTGCTTGACAACTTTGTAAAATGGCCTCATACTGCCTGCCCGAGCCTATGGCTCAGTGCGTTTGAGGTGGCACCGGTCACATTGCCATAAAGCCGGCCCTGGATAAGGCAGCCGGGGCCACATGATGCGCTATGCTGGCAGTGCACCTTTAAGTAACAGGGCTAAGGGCAAGCAGGCCATGGGGAAACAAGGAAGAATGGTGGGTGTACACAATCCTTCCTCCAAGGCATAGTCACATGAGCAGAAAAGGGAAGGGAACCAAAAAAGTCTTGCATGCAGCTCTCTGATGGCAGTTCAATGCCTACTGTGCTAGATTACGATAGTAATTTATGAACTGCAAAGTAACAAAAAGATCTCTGTGAAAAAAATAGTAACCCATTGAGCCATGCATATAAAATACAGTTCTGTGATCTCTACATGCTCTTTGAGGCAGGCATTTTAACCCTTTCCAGTATATCATGATGAGACAAAACTTCCACTAGACAAAACTATGATCTCTCTCCAGCAGGAAGTTTATTCACCAGAGATATATTGACACTTTTATTGTTGCCAGCAGCCACGGGGCCCACTGGCATGCAGCACCATCAGCATAAATTTAAAACTGAAACTGGTCGCACATGCACACTGTCAGCACTTACCACTCACTGGTAGGTGCCTGCGCTGTCTGATGTTGATTCTAGTGGCTGGCCCGGGCATAGCTACTAACCTGGGCCTGGCTGACTGGCTGTCTACAGGAGTACATTGACTCTGTGCCGAGCACCACCACAAGATCTCAGGAGAGGCCATGTGTGATGAGGTGAGGGAGGGATGAAAGGGCGAGGGTGCGGAGGCAGGACACAATAATTATAATAGGGCCATCATTGGTAGAGTTTAGCGCGCTACTACAGATTAACAGCCCTATGAGCAAGGAGTGGTCACCCAGTGCTCATTGTGTATTTTTATTTTGTAGGGTTTTTTTTTTTTTTAGCAGTTGAGTGCACCTTTGAAGCCTGGTTGCACCCCGTAGGCTGGTAACGAACGTGAGTGCTGAGTAGATAAGGCTGGCCTGCTGGCTTTGTTACTGGGGGTCGATATTGCAGCACGGCTGCAAAATTTCCCCCCCTCTGTAACAAAACCAGGCCCCACCCTTCCAGCCTCCCAGGGAAATGCCTGATGCTTGGTACAGCCAGTCTGCCTTTGTTGCGGTCAGAGCTTCTCGCTTTGGAACTAGGGAGTCCGGTATGAGTCTGGGCGTCAACTCAACATCCTATGATTCTGGGCAAATCACTTAATCTCCCCAATGTCTTAAAAAAAGATAAAGTATCTGATCTTGTGTAATGTAACTGTAGACCTGCAAGCACATTTTCACTTTGTGAAGAACGGGCTTGTGCCGGGAAGTAGTTTTGCCCTCTTCCCCACTGCAAAAAAAGAAAAAAAGCTTGCTAAGGCTGATGCCGAGCTAAAAATCTACTCTTTGCAGTGGTTACCAACACGTTTTCCCTGCCACCCTGTGATATCAGCTGCTCACCGGGTGATCATGTTGAGGGAGCCGATATCAGGTGACACAAGGTGGCACTGTGTGAGTTGATAGGTCTTTAACTGCTGCTTATGTAAAGTGCTCCATATTATGAGCTTGCACTACATAAAACTGCAAACAAAAGTGAAGGTCCTGTCGCAGTAAACAACATCAATGCTACTGCTGACTGTATCCTATAATCAGCTCCCAGATGGGAAACAGCATTTACAATGCAGGAATTAGCATGCAGTGCCTTTAGCAGGCAGCCTTTACCATGCAAATTTTTATCATGCATATGCCTCTCTGCAATCCAGCTATGTGGCGCATATTGGAGGTACCTGGGGGGCTGGTTGGCCCCCAGGGACCCTCAGCATTCAAGGGGAATTAATTCCCCAACTAGCGCCAGGGCGTGTTTGCAGAGTGGTGGAGAAAGGGGGTGTGGCCTTTGTCTACCTCTCAGCAATCCCACTGCGTGGGGCTTACTGGAGGTAAGAGGTAGGCTAGTTGGCCCCGAAAGGACCCCCAGCAGCGAAGGGGACTTCAATCCCCATCCAAGAGTGTGCCAGGGAGCGCGTTTGTAGAGTGGTGGGCGAAGGGGCCGTGGCATGCTCTTCGAACTTAGCAATGCTGCTGTGTGGGACTTACTGGAGGTAATAGGAGGGTAGTTGGCCCCCAAGGATGTCCTTTCCCCCTTTCTCCACCATTCTGCAAACGCGCCTCCTGGCATACTATGGGATGGGGCTAAAGTCCAATTTACTCCTGAGGGACTTTGGGGGCAAAGAAGCCCTACTGGTACCTCCTGTAAGCCCTGCGCACCAGAATTCCTGAGCGCTGGTCGGAGGCCCACCACCCTTTCTCCACCACTCTGCAAACGCGACTACTAGTTAAAGAAGTGTTTGCAATGTATTAGGTTTTGCATTTGCGAGAATTAGAGCTATTGACGTTGTAAATGCAAACGTTTTTTACTAATGTTTTTTGGAGTGGAGTGGATGTACGTTGTGTGTAGTGTAATTATGTGGTATGTTGTGCAGTGAAATTATGTGGATAGAAAGTATGTGGTATTTAGTGTATAGGAATTATGTAGAGTGGGATTATGTGTTATGGAGAGTAATTATGTGGTATGGTAGTCTGTGTTGTGGAGTGGTAACCTCAGGTTTAGTATTCCTCGTTTCCATAGAAGCTCAACTATGAACTCAGTGAGACAAAAAAGATGGAATCACTGAGGAGCACTTGTGGACCTAGTCAGAGGTATGAGCAGGGCCACTGGAATTATGTGACTGTTTGGCTGCACCGACTTTCGCACAATTATACATTTTCTGCATTAGCCACATATTCATCATCCGCACCCTAATCTGCAGATTTGAGCAAAAAAGCCTTGTATCTAGCTGAAATGGGTCAAACGTTACCAAAAATGCAGCAAAAAGTGTTACAGAGTGGTGGAAGGCCCTTTGCAAACCTAGAATGGTCACATGTTACTTATTGCTAAAAGTGGGTGTTAAATTGGTACTAATGGTGTGCAAGCCACTCTTGCTTCCCTCTGCGCCTCTCTTGCCTCTTTCTGCATTTCTGTTGCTTCTTTCTGCACGTTTCTTTTTTTTTCTGCACTTCTCTTGACCTCATTCTGCAAATCTCATGTACTTTATGCACCTCTCTTCCCTCTTTCTGCACGTCTGTTGCCTCTTTCTGCACCTCATTTGCTCCTTTCTGCACCCCTGTTATCTCTTTCTGCACTCGTCTTCCATCTTTCTGTACTTTTCATGCCTGTTATTGCATCTCACTTGCTACTTTCTGCACTTTTCTTGCTTCTTTCTACACCTCTGTTGCTTCTTTCAGCAATTATCTTGCCTCTTTGTGCAGTTCTCTTGCCTGTTTATGCACTTCTCTTGCCTCTTTCTGCACACCTGTTGCTTCATTCTGCACTTTCCATGCTTCTTTCTGCACCTGTCTTGCTTCTTTCTGCACCACTGTTGTCTCTTTATGTACATCTTTTGCCTCTTTCTGGACTTTTCTTGCCTTTTTCTGCACCTCTCTTCAATCTTTCTGCACGTCTGTTGCCTCTTCCTGCACCTCATTTGCTTCTTTCTGCACCCCTTTTGTCTCTTTCTGCACTCGTCTTCACTCTTTCTGTACCTTTCCTGCCTGTTTTTGCATCTCACTTGCCTCTTTCTGCACTTTTCTTGCTTCTTTCTACACCTCTGTTTCTTCTTTCAGCAATTCTCTTGCCTCTTTGTGCACTTCTCTTGCCTGTTTCTGCACCTCTCTTGCCTCTTTCTGCACCTCACTTGCTCCTTTCTACACTTCTCTTGCCTCTTTCTGCACCCCTGTTGCTTCATTCTGCACTTTCCATGCTTCTTTCTGCACCTGTCTTGCTTCTTTCTGCACCCCTGTTGTCTCTTTATGTACCTCATTTGCCTCTTTCTGCACTTTTCTTGCGTTTTTCTGCACCACTCTTCCCTCTTTCTGCACCTCATTTGCTTTTTTCTGAACCCCTGTTGTCTCTTTCTGCACTCGTCTTCCCTCTTTCTGTACCTTTCCTGCCTGTTTTTGCATCTCGCTTGCCTCTTTCTGCACTATTCTTGCTTTTTTCTACACCTCTGTTGCTTCTTTCAGCAATTCTCTTGCCTCTTTGTGCACTTCCCTTGCCTGTTTCTGCACTTCTCTTGCCTCTTTCTGCACCCCTGTTGCTTCATTCTGCACTTTCCATGCTTCTTTCTGCACTTGAATGCTTCTTTCTGCACCCCTGTTGTCTGTTTATGTACCTCTTTTGCCTCTTTCTGCACTTTTCTTGCCTTTTTCCGCTCCTCTCTTCCCTCTTTCTACACGTCTGTTGCCTCTTTCTGCACCTCATTTGCTTCTTTCTGCACCCCTGTTGTCTCTTTGTGCACTTGTCTTCCCTCTTTCTGTACCTTTCCTGCCTGTTTTTGCATCTCACTTGCCTCTTTCTGCACTTTTCTTGCTTCTTTCTACACCTCTGTTGCTTCTTTCAGCAATTCTCTTGCCTCTTTGTGCACTTCTCTTACCTGTTTCCGCACATCTCTTGCCTCTTTCTGCACCCCTGTTGCTTTATTCTGCACTTTCTATGCTTCTTTCTGCACCTGTCTTGCTTCTTTCTGCACCCCTATTGTCTGTTTATGTACCTCTTTTGCCTCTTTCTGCACTTTTCTTGGCTTTTTCTGCACCTCTCGTCCCTCTTTCTGCATGTCTGTTGCTTCTTTCTGCACCTCATGTGCTTCTTTCTGCACCCCTGTTGTCTCTTTCTGCACTCGTCTTCCCTCTTTCTGTACCTTTCCTGCCTGTTTTTGCATCTCACTTGCCTCTTTCTGCACTTTTCTTGCTTCTTTCTATACCCCTGTTGCTTCTTTCAGCAATTCTCTTGCCTCTCTGTGCACTTCTCTTGCCTTTTTCTGCACCTCTCTTTTTGCACCTCTGTTGGCTCTTTCTGCACCTCACTTGCTCCTTTCTACACTTCTCTTGCCTCTTTCTGCACCCCTGTTGCTTCATTCTGCACTTTCCATGCTTCTTTCTGTACATGTCTTGCTTCTATCTGCATCCCTGTTGCCTCTTTATGTACCTCTTTTGACTCTTTCTGCACTTTTCTTGCCTTTTTCTGCACCTCTCTTCCCTCTTTCTGGACGTCTGTTGCCTCTTTCTGCACCTCATTTGCTTCTTTCTGCATATCTGTTGTCTCTTTATGCACTCGTCTTCCCTCTTTCTGTACCTTTCCTGCCTGTTTTTGCATCTCACTTGCCTCTTTCTGCACTTTTCATATTTTTTTCTACACCTCTGTTGCTTCTTTCAGCAATTCTCTTGCCTCTTTGTGCACTTCTCTTGCCTGTTTCTGCACTTCTCTTGCCTCTTTCTGCACCCCTGTTGCTTTATTCTGCACTTTCCATGCTTCTTTATGCACCTGTCTTGCTTCTTTCTGCACCCCTGTTGTCTCTTTATGTACCTCTTTTGCCTCTTTGTGCACTTTTCTTGCCTTTTTCTGCACCTCTCTTCCCTCTTTCTGCACGTCTGTTGCCTCTTTCTGCACCTCATGTGCTTCTTTCTGCACCCCTGTTGTCTCTTTCTGCACTCGTCTTCCCTCTTTCTGTACCTTTCCTGCCTGTTTTTGCATCTCACTTGCCTCTTTCTGCACTTTTATTGTTTCTTTCTACACCTCTGTTGGTTCTTTCAGCAATTCTCTTGCCTGTTTCTGCACCTCTCTTGCCTCTTTTTGCACCTCTGTTGGCTCTTTCTGCACCTCACTTGTTCCTTTCTACACTTCTCTTGCCTCTTTCTGCACCCCTGTTGCTTCATGCTACACTTTCCATGCTTCTTTCTGCACCTGTCTTGCTTCTTTCTGTACCGCTGTTGTCTCTTTATGTACCTCTTTTGCCTCTTTCTGCACTTTTCTTGGCTTTTTCTGCACCTCTCTTCCCTCTTTCTAGACGTTTGTTGCCGCTTTCTGCACCTCATTTTCTTCTTTCTGCACCCTTGTTGTCTCTTTCTGCACTCGTCTTCCCTCTTTCTGTACTTTTCCTGTCTGTTTTTGCATCTCACTTGTCTCTTTCTGCACTTTTCTTGCTTCTTTCTACACCTCTGTTGCTTCTTTCAGCAATTCTCTTGCCTCTTTATGCACTTCTCTTGCCTTTTTCTGCACCTCTCTTCCCTCTTTCTGGCATGCCTGTTGCCTCTTTCTGCACCTCCATTTGCTTCTTTCTGCACCTATCTGTTGTCTCTTTATGCATCTCTGTCTGTCCTCTTTCTGTACCTTTCCTGCCTGTTTTTGCATCTCACTTCCCTCTTTTTGCACTTTTCTTATTTTTTCTACACCTCTGTTGCTTCTTTCAGCAATTCTCTTGCCTCTTTGTGCACTTCTCTTACCTGTTTCTGCACTTCTCTTGCCTCTTTCTGCACCCCTGTTGCTTTATTCTGCACTTTCCATGCTTCTTTCTGCACCTGTCTTGCTTCTTTCTGCACCCCTGTTGTCTCTTTATGTACCTCTTTTGCCTCTTTCTGCACTTTTCTTGCCTTTTTCTGCACCTCTCTTCCCTCTTTCTGCACGTCTGTTGCCTCTTTCTGCACCTCATATGCTTCTTTCTGCAACCCTGTTGTCTCTTTCTGCACTCGTCTTCCCTCTTTCTGTACCTTTCCTGCCTGTTTTTGCATCCTCACTTGCCTCTTTCTGCACTTTTCTTGCTTCTTTCTACACCTCTGTTGGTTCTTTCAGCAATTCTCTTGCCTGTTTCTGCACCTCTCTTGCCTCTTTTGCACCTCTGTTGGCTCTTTCTGCACCTCACTTGTTCCTTTCTACACTTCTCTTGCCTCTTTCTGCACCCTTGTTGCTTCATTCTGCACTTTCCATGCTTATTTCTGCACCTGTCTTGCTTCTTTCTGCACCGCTGTTGTCTCTTTATGTACCTCTTTTGCCTCCTTCTGCACTTTTCTTGGCTTTTTCTGCACTTCTCTTCCCTCTTTCTAGACGTCTGTTGCCTCTCTGCACCTCATTTTCTTCTTTCTGCACTCTTGTTGCCTCTTTCTGCACTCGTCTTCCCTCTTTCTGTACTTTTCCTGTCTGTTTTTGCATCTCACTTGTCTCTTTCTGCACTTTTCTTGCTTCTTTCTACACCTCTGTTGCTTCTTTCAGCAATTCTCTTGCCTCTTTATGCACTTCTCTTGCCTTTTTCTGCACCTCTCTTCCCTCTTTCTGGATGTCTGTTGCCTCTTTCTGCACCTCATTTGCTTCTTTCTGCACCTCTCTTGCCTCTTTTGGCACCTGTGTTGCTTCTTTCTGCACTTCTCTTGCCTCATTATGCACCTCTTAGTTAGAGGTAGTTTTAATCCCCATGCCCTGTTTTGTACTAGGGCCATACAGGGGAGGTCATGCCAATCACAGGGGTACCCCAACCCACAGTGTACCCTAGTGTATGTAGGTGTTTTCACTGTATTCTAAGTGTCTTTCAGCACAGCACTGGCTCCGGACCTGGTTAGTTAGAGTCAGTTACCACCAGTACCCGTCAGCAAAAATTTGGGGGCACAGGATGACTTTGCAACAAGGCTTCTTTCTGCTCCTCTGTTGGTTCTTTGTGCACATCTCTACCTTCTTTCTGTACCTTTCTTCGTCTTTCTGGACTTCTGTTGCCTCTTTCTGCATTTCTCTTGCTTCTTTCTGCGCCTTTCTTCCTCTTTCTGCACATGTCCTACCTTTGTAGGCATAGTTAAAAATTAGCATTTAAAAACCTTTGAAATACACTGAAAAAACCACAGCTTTCAGGGACGTTATAGATAGAAATTAGCATTTAAAAACCTTTGAAATTCACTGAAAAAACCATAGGTTTCAGGGACCTTATAGTTAGAAATTAGCATTTAAAAAACCTTAGAAATTCACTGAAAAAACCACAGGTTTCAGGGACGTTATAGTTAGTTGGACATTTCACTCGTACAAAACCAGAGAAATTCGGCCGTTATAGTTAGTTCAGCTAACTATAACTCGCGCCCCCACAATGCACTGCTGATGACGTCACATATTACATCATTCATGACATGGTCAGTGACATCACTGATGACATCACTGATGACATCTCAAATGACATCACTGATGACATCACTGATGACATCATCCACGTGATAATCTGATGCACCTCCTCATACCCTAATATAACCTTTGATACACCTACTCTAAAATACAGACTACCATTTTCGAAACCATAGACACACCAATACCAGTTAGTACAAACCCACTAATTCCTAGGTCTACACACACATCCACTCATTCACCCATACAGTCACTCATACATGCAGTCAACCATCAATACAGCACAATCATATGCACTCACACATCTATATAGACACTCACACACCGCCACTCATCCATAGTTACTCACACACCTTGTCAGTCATGCAAAGAATCAATCACACTTCCATTTACTCACCTACACAGTTATACACATACCACCTCACTTATTTAAACATATACTAACACATACTTACACTCTTATACAATAACTAATACAAGCACACACTCATCCATACGGCCACTCTCACAATCACTCACTCTCACATATAGTCATTTATATACTCCAACACTCACATATACTGCCTTTCACATATGCAGTTACTCACACATGTACCACTGAGGCATCCATTCACTCACCAACACACCCATACACACACACACACACCCATACAGCCGTTCACAGATGCACTCTTGAACCCATACACCCAGTGAATCACCCTCTCACACATCTATGCACAGAGTCACACACCCCCACCCACCCACACAGACACTCAGGCACCCATACAGATACTCAGACAACCAATAAATAACCCATATAGACCCTCATTTAGCTACTCACCAACCCATGCAACCGCTTACACACCAACTGACAAACTAAACTGTGTGAATTTCTGTATCAGTCACTAACCCATGCATTCAGTAAGACACATTTAATCACTCACTTATACAGTCAGTCACACACCTACTAAATCATCCATTCAGACACTTATACACCCACTCACTCTTCAATACACCTTGGCCTATATATATATATAAAACATATTTAAACTTTACAGAAACACACAGTCACTGGATGATGTCATCAGTGATGTCATTTGAGATGTCATCAGTGATGTCACAGTGAACCACTGTCATGAATGATGTAATATGTGACGTCATCAGCAGTGCATTGCGGGCGTGAGTTATAGTTAGCTGAACTAACTATAACAGCTGAATTTCTCTGGTTTTGTACGAGTGAAATGTCCAACTAACTATAACGTCCCTGAAACCTGTGGTTTTTCAGTGAATATATATATATATATATATATTCACTGAAAAAAACAGAGGTTTCAGGCGCGTTATAGTTAGAAATTAGCATTTAAAAAACCTTAGAAATTCACTGAAAAAACCATAGGTTTCAGGGGCGTTATAGTTCGTTGGACATCAGTGATGTCACTGACCATGTCATGAGTGATGTAATATGTGATGTCATCAGCAGTGCATTGCGGGGGCGTGAGTTATAGTTAGCTTAACTAACTATAACAGGGGAATTTCTATGGTTTTGTACGAGTGAAATGTCCAACGAACTATAACGCCCCTGAAACCTATGGTTTTTTCAGTGAATCTCTAAGGTTTTTTAAATGCTAATTTCTAACTATAACGCGCCTGAAACCTCTGGTTTTTTCAGTGAATTTCTAAGGTTTTTTAAATGCTAATTTCTAACTATAACGTGCCTGAAACCTATGGTTTTTTCAGTGAATTTCAAAGGTTTTTTAAATGCTAATTTCTAACTATAACGTGCCTGAAACCTATGGTTTTTTAAGTGAATTTCAAAGGTTTTTTAAATGCTAGTTTCTAACTATGCCTACAGAGGTAGGACATGTGAAGAAAGAAGAAAACGCACAGAAAGAAGCAAAAGAAATGCAGAAAGAAGCAACAGAAGTCCACAAAGACGAAGAAAAGAGCAGGAAGAAGCAAGACATGTGCAGAAAGAACCAACAGAGGTGCAGAAAGAGGCCTTGTTGCAAAATCATACTGTGCCCACAACTTTTTCAGACGGGTACTGGTGGTAACTGACTCTGAGTAACTAGGCCTAGAGCCAGTGCTATGCTAAAAGACACTTAGAATACAGTGAAAACACCTACATACACTAGGGAACACTATGCGTTGGGGTACCCCTGTGATTAGCATGACCTCCTCTGCAAGTCCCTAGTACATAATAGGGCAGGGGGATTAAAACTACCTCTTAAAACGCGCCACGGGGTGCGTTTGCACAGTGGTGAAGGGAGGGGGGGCCTGAGGTGACATGTGTGCAAACACGCCCTGTGGCCATTTTAAATTGGGAGATTAAGTCCCCTTGAATCCTGAGGGTCCCTGGGGTCCAACTAGCCGACTAGGTACCTCCAGTAAGCGCCACAGAGCTGCGTTGGAGAGAGGTGTAAAAAGGGGCGTGGCCTGGACCACCTCTCTGCAACGCAGGCCTGTGGTGCTTACTGGAGGTACCTGGTGGCCTAGTTGGCCCCCAGGGGCCCTCCGGATTGAAGGGGTATTAATTCCCCAACTTAAAACGCGCCACAGGGCGTGTTTCCACACATGTCACCTCAGGCCCCGCCCCCTCCCTTCACCACTGTACAAACGCGCCCGTGGCACGTTTTAAGTTGGGGGATAAAGTCCCCTTGAATCCTGAGGGTCCCTGGGGTCCAACTAGCCCACGAGGTAGCTCCAGTAAGCGCCACAGAGCTGCGTTGCAGAGAGGTGTAAAAAGGGGCGTGGCCTGGACCACCTCTCTGCAACGCAGGCCTGTGGCGCTTACTGGAGATACCTGGTGGTCTAGTTGGCCCCCAGGGGCCCTCAGCATTGAAGGGGACTTAATTCCCCAACTTAAAACGCGCCACAGGGCGTGTTTGCACACATGTCACCTCAGGCCCCGCCCCCTCCCTTCACCACTGTGCAAACGCGCCCCGTGGCGCGTTTTATGTTGGGGGATAAAGTGCCCTTGCATCCTGAGGGTCCCTGGGGTCCAACTAGCCCACCAAGTACCTCCAGTAAGCGCCACAGAGCTGTTTTGCAGAGAGGTGTAAAAAGGGGCGTGGCCTGGACCACCTCTCTGCAACGCAGCCCTGTGGCGCTTACTGGAGGTACCTGGTGGGCTAGTTGGCCCCCAGGGACCCCCAGTATTGAAGGGGAATTAATTTCCCAACTTAAAACGCGCCACAGGGTGCGTTTGCAGAGTGTTGCTGGGAGGGGTGTTGCTTTTTTTTTAGAAGGGGGCTGTGTGGCCCCCCTTCTTTTCCCTTTTTTTGGGCCCTGGGGACCCCATCCCCCAGGGCCTGACCCCTTTAAAAAAAATTTTTTTTTTTAAATGAACGGGAAGGGGGCCGCGTGAGCACCCCTCCCGTGGCCAATTCCGGCCCCGGGGCCCCCATCCCCCGGGGCATGGGCAAATATTTTTTTTTTTTTATGGAGGGGGGCTGCGTGGCCCCTCTCCTCAGGCCATTTATGGCCCCGGGGACCCCATCCCCCGGGGCCGGCCTTTGCTTGATTTAAAAAAAAAATATATATATTATTGGGGAGGGGGGCTGCGTGGCCCCCCTCCTGGGCCACTCCTTGCCCTGGGGACCCCATCCCCAGGGGCCTGGCCTCTCATTGGGGACCGTGGGGGGAGGACCAATGCCCCGACGGTCCCGCCGGCTCCCCGCATCCTGCGGGAGCCGGCATTGCTTTTCCACATGGGGAGCTGCTGACATGCAGCTCCCCTTGTGGAAAAGCAATCTGCTTTGCTTCATTGAAGCGAGAGCAGGTTTCCCTGCTCTCGCTTCAATGAAGCAAAGCAGTTTGCAATTACAGGGCGGGAGCCGCGAGGCTCCCGCCCTGTCTTTGCAAACAGCAGTGTCTCGGGGTGGGCACTCCGGGACACTGCAGGAGCCGGCCCTGGGGGGTGGCGGTCCCCAGGGCCATCACAGGCTCCAGGAGGGGGGCCACGCGGCCCCCCTCCCAACATTTTCAAAGCCCCGGGGAGGTGGTGGTCCCCGGGGCTCTGGGGGTCCATAACGGACCCCCATATTTAAATATTTAGTGCCCCGGGGAGGTGGCGGTCCCCAAGGCGTGTGGGGGGGCTCGAGCCCCCCCACACAGGTAAAAACATTTTTTTTTTAAAACAAGCCCTGGGGGGTGGCGGTCCCCGGGGCTTGGGGGGGCCTTGGAGGCCCCCAATATTAAAAAAACCAAGCCCCAGGGGGTGGCGGTCCCCGGGGTTGCGGGGGGCCCCCCTGGGCCCCCCAATTATATTGAACATGCCCCCGGGACCTGGCCCACCCGGGGGCTAAATATTAACGAAGCGCGGGAGCCCGCGCTTCGTTTTTTTTTCCCCATCGCGGGATTCGCGGATCGTACGCGAATTGTGCCGTTTTGAAAAAAAAAAATGCTTTTTTGGGCCATGGGGGTCCTTGTGGGACCCCCTAAGCAGGCCTAGGGGGTCAGGGTGTTTCTACCCTGCCCCCTTTTCTTTTTTTTCGTGTTTTTTATTCTGATTTCTTGTGACTCGGTTCTACCGAGTCACAAGATGGCTGCCAACACTTCCTGGTTTGGAGTGTTGACAGCCAATTAGAATAAAGCTCGTGGTCGGGAGGGTCCGCGGATCCTCCGTGCCTCTAAATATCGAAACCTTTATTTTTGATTTTCTCAGCAACTACTGAACGGATTTACACCATTTTTAAAAAGGTCGCTATCTGAGCCAAGCAGTACCTTTTTGCCAAATTTGGGGTAAATCCGTTCAGTAGTTTCGGCTGTAGCCTTGCATAAAGTTTCCTATGGGAAATTGATTTTTTGACTCTTATTTTTTTAATTTCTCTGGAATTACTGAACGGATTTACACCATTTAACAAAAAGGTCTCTTTCTGAACCAAGGGCTACCTTTTTGCCAAGTTTGGTGTAATTCCGTTCAGCAGTTCGGGCTGTAGTCGTCTAAAGTTTCCTATGGGAATTAACATGGAGAAAACACGTTTTGGGACCCCCCTTTTTTCTCGGCCCCCGCTTGCCAAATCACCCTGAAACTTTCAAGACAGGAGCTGACCGGAACGGGCTACGATTTTTGAAAATTTCGCGAAGATTCGTGAACCGGCGCCAAAGATATTGAGAAAACAAAAAACGAGTTTCCTGTGGAAACTAGGTCCTAACTATAACTATCTACTGGCGACCGCCAGTAGATAATATATATATATATATATATATATATATATGTATATATATATATATGAAGCTCGAGTCCAGACATCCAGGCAGCATTTTATTAAACATCAAAGGCGGCAGTACCACTAAAATCTTGATGTGTTTTGACTCCAGGTGAAGAGGTGGTCGCAATACCCCTATAGCATCCCTCTTCTCGCTACCATATTAATTGCCATTGAGGTGTCCTCATACTTCTCCACGGTGGTGAGCAGGTCAGGCATTACCAATTGTAACACATAAGAACCAAATCCTCCATCTGGGAGCCCAAGACCACAACAGGCGGCTATCAGCACGACGGGAACGGAGCATTGCGAAATGAAACTGCAACAAAAGAAAAGCTGAAGCTCGAGTCAGGACATCCAGGCAGTCTTTCCTGAAACATCAAAGGCAGCAGTACCACTAAGATCTTGAACATTTTGGCTCCAGGTGAGCATTGTTCACAAGAACGAGCAACCATCATGCAAAGTGGCTTCTGATTTATACCACTCACGTGCTTCCCACGGCTATGAAGTCCTCTGTTGACCATAATGTACCTCAGGTAATGTTCAATAATTTGTATTGCAGCACACAGTACAAATTCACCTCCATGTTATTCACACGCTGCATTCACATATTTGAATATTTATGTCCAAAGCGCACAGCTCATGAGGGTACTATAATAAATCAAGTCTATCATTGCCCTTAAGTCCCAACTCAGCAAGAGGTGGTCACAATACCCCTCTTGCATCCCTCTTCTTGCTACAATATTAGTTGCTGTTGAGGACTCCTTATACTTCTCCATGGTGGCGAGCAGGTCAGGCATCACCAGTTGTAACACAAAAGAACACAACCTCCATCTGGGATCCCAAGACCACAACAGTGTGGCTTTCAGCAGGACGGGAATGGAGCATCCTGTAAGGAAACTGCTGCAAAAGAAAGGCTGAAGCTCGAGCCGGGACATCCAGGCAGCGTTTTATTATACATCAAAGGTAGGAGTACCACTAAAATCTTGACACATATATGTGTGTGTGTGTGTATACAAAATGTTCTCAAAAAAGTGGCTGGTGATTCTAGTTGTGCATGGAAAGTTTTGCGGTGATTGGTCAAGCGGGCGCTAAGAAAAAGGGGAGGGGGGGTCAAAAAATGTGCCTTTCCCATGTTAATTCCCATAGGAATTTTAGACACGATTACAGCCCAAACCGCTGGATGGAATTACACCAAATTTGGCAGAAAAGTTGCTCTTGGTCCAGAAAGCGTCCTTTTTGTTATTTGGTGTAAATCCTTTCAGTAGTTTTAGAGTTAATAAAAGAAGTCCAAATTTGTACGTCTAGGGACACAAACCCTCCTGATCTCGTACAGAGATCTGATTGGCTGCCAACACTTCAACCAGGAAGTGTTGGCAGCCATCTTGGGACTCAGCCTCAACCAAGTCAGAAACAAAAGCCTAAATAAAAGAGAAAGGGGCAGGGTAGGAATACCCTGACCCCCAGGTCCTAGAGGGACACCGACAGGGCTAAAAAACCTTTTAAAAACCTTTTTGCAGTGATACCTCCAGTGGATTCACAAATTTGCAGCAAAATGTTTTAAAAAACCAAGTTTGGTCTCCCGCGCTTGTTTTCAAATAAGCTCCTGGGTGGAACAGGCCCCGACGGCATGCACATATATTTAAAAAGTAAATGAGGGGGGCACAAGGGCCCACCTCCTGAGGCTCTTATGAGCCCCTGGGACCTCTACCTCCCTGGTGCTTCAATTAAAATAAAGGAGGGGGCCTCACGGACCATCCCTCCTGTTGCTTACATATGCCCCAAGGACCACCACCTCCCGGGGAAAAATAAATACTAATGGTCAAATACATATTAAAGAATGGGAGGGGGGTCCCCGGGTAACATCACCTCCCCGGGGCCGGCCCATGCCAATTAAAGGAGTGGGGCTGTGCAGCCCCCCCCTTCTGGAACCTCTAATGCCCCTGGGGACCACCAACCCCAAGGCCCGCTATCTCCGAGGTGCCCACTCTCAGGAGATAGCAGTTTGCCTTTGCTTGGCTGGAGCTGTGACAGCTCCTGCCAAGTGAGAGCAAACACTAAGGGCTTTATTATGAGTTTGGCGGTGCAGGTGCAGGACCGCCCCACTCCAGGAACCGCCACACCCATGTACAAACTGCCTGCCAGATCAGGAGTTTTCTCCTGTGAGGCGGACAGTTCTTTGGCATTCCTAGGGAGTTGCATATGAAATAGGCACCGCAATGGGAATGTCAAAGACAGTACCTGCACTGTATGGACTGCTGCAGGCCATTCCGTGCAGGTACTGGTGTGCATGCACACAGGGGGGCACATGTTGTGCCCCCCGTGTGGATCCACATGGTGTGCGGCACAAGGGGGCTCTGTAGGGCCCCCTTTGTTTCCTTACCACCACACTTATCACGGCAGTCGTACCGCCATGAAATGTGTGGCTTTGAGGAAACTTGTAATATGCTGCCAAGCATATTACTTTAGGAAAGCCAGTGGTTCAAGTGGTGGCCACAAAGGGTCCGGAGCAAAAGTGTGACCCCAAAAGGGGCACTAGGAATCTTAATTAAACTAGAGCATTAATCATGCTGGGAGCACAGAAGTAGGGGAACATATTTCGTGTAAAATAGATAGTTTATTTTACACAAGTAAAACTTAGTACTCTAAGTCATATTCAGGTGCTCACAAAGGTGAAAAGTGGGCGTGATGTGACAAGGTGATAGTGTATTAAAAGACATAACATCGCATTGACAACATGACAAATGGAACTCCACGTAAATGTAAACAATGGAAGGAGTTCCTGTTGTAAGGGTCGAGGGCGTTTCGATCTTATAAACTTAAGATCATCTTCAGGACATATAGTGAGCAATCTGAAATCTCATTGGTCAAGGGAGTAGACCTGGGCGGGGTCACGGGCGCGGACTCTACAGTCGTACCCGGGAGGCCTCTTGAGTGGGGCAGCTGTATCAATTAATAGAGCCTTGGAGAATTCGCTGGTCTTGGACTACCTCCGGCCGGAGGTAGTGCAGGGGCGAGCGTAGAAACCTTAGTCTGGGGCTGTTCAGGAACAGCAATGCAGTCGGGGGTAATAAAGACGAATTCAGTGTTGTCTGAATTTGTATCCGATCGCAGGTCGGGAATCAAGCACCTTCCTGGTGGCGGCTCAGCAATCGACTGGACTGGAGCGGCGGCCGCCCCACTCAAGAGGCCTCCCAGGTACGACTGTAGAGACCGCGCCCGTGACCCCGCCCGGGTCTACTTCCTTGACCAATGAGATTTCAGATTGCTCACTATATGTCCTGAAGATGATCTTAAGTTTATAAGATCGAAACGCCGTCGACCCTTACAACAGGAACTCCTTCCATTGTTTACATTTACGTGGAGTTCCATTTGTCATGTTGTCAATGCGATGTTATGTCTTTTAATCCACTATCACCTTGTCACATCACGCCCACTTTTCACCTTTGTGAGCACCTGAATATGACTTAGAGTACTAAGTTTTACTTGTGTAAAATAAACTATCTATTTTACACGAAATATGTTCCCCTACTTCTGTGCTCCCAGCATGATTAATGCTCTAGTTTAATTAAGATTCCTAGTGCCCCTTTTGGGGTCACACTTTTTGCTCCGGCCCCTTTGTGGCCACCACTTGAACCACAGGCTTTCCTAAAATATCTGATCACCCCAGGTTCGCATATTGGGGTACCCTTGTTCTCTCATTCTGCCAAGCATATTATGGCATCAATACTGCCACGCCAACGCCAGGGATCTGTGATCCCTGGCTGTTTGCTATGGTCTCAGGGTGGCCCGACCACCCTGGTCGTAATGGGGCAGTCAGAAGACCGCCACCACTGCGCCCTGTGAGTCTGGTGGTCCGTGGACCACCAGACTAGTGATAAAGACCTTTGTCTGCTACCAGCAAGCGGGAGCTGTCAAACTACTCCTGCTTGCTGGGAGTGGAGTTTTCATCTGTTTCCCTGCCCGCTGTCATGGGAGCAGGGAAACAGATTAAACAATTGCTCCTGCACCCAGTGGGCTGTATTTCTAGCCGCTCCCTGCATGAGGGAGCAATGCCACCCCTTCCCCCATTACATTCTGGCTGGGACCCAGGGTATAGGGTCCCCGGGGGCCAAAATAGGTCCAGAGAGTGGTGCCGCATTGTCCCCCTCCCCCATAGAATTTTGACCAGGACCTGGGGGGATGCTCATTTTACAGAAATTAAACCTAGGGAAGCACTTACAAATATAAACATCGCAGGTGCCCCAGTTGAAGCTCCACGTTAGTAAAGCACAAACAATCCTTACTTCTTGGGCAATGCAAGTGTGTTTCCTTTCATATTTCACGTTGAAAAACTGAAATCATTAATGGAGGTGACTTCATAGTTGATCTATTGGAGCGCAATCTAACCTGGGGTGAATGTGATGAGTGTTTTCTTTTTTGTCCTTTCCTTGTAAAAGCAGAGGCATGATTCTCCCTTTTAATTACCCTGAGTATGCAAATGCCCCAAATCATCTGCAAAATCCGCCCATTAGGCCATGCCCCGTTTTCCTTAGTAGAGTGTAAAGGTTTTGCTGCCTTTTCCCACGATGATGGACAGCTTACCAAAAGGCCCTCGATCGCATTTCCCGCCAATTTTGGTGACACGTTATTGATGCAGAAGAATACAAGGACATCTCCACCAAACAAAGAAGCACTTTCTTTCATTTAATTAAGGAGAAGTACCCCTGTTTGGTGGAGATTCACCTCTTTGTAGTTTTGTTGTCTTCTTTTGATGAGGGTTCACGTTATCACAGATTTGTGGATGAAGATGCTCGAGGAACAATCACATTGCCGAAATTAGATGCACACCTTGTGGTCCTTTACACAGTTTTATTATAGAATGTGCCCGAGACATTTACCCAACGAGGTAGCACTTACTAATTAACTAAATGAAAGTACTCCAGTTGGGTAGATGTTTTTGGCAAAACTGGGGACTCTTCTTGGAAAAAATTAGGTTTGAGTCTGGGCCTGGTGCTAATTTCACAGAAACTAAACCTCAACGAGAAGCACTTACAAATATAAACATAGTAGGTGCCCCAATTGATGATCCTCTTCAGTAAAGCACAAACAATCCTAACTTCTTGGGCATGGCAAAGGCAAAGCAAGTGTGTTTCCTTCCATATTTCACGTTGAAAAACGATATGAAATCATTAATGGAGCTGAATTAATCATTGATCTATTGGAGCACAATCTGATGTGTAGTGACTGTGATGAGTGGTTTGTTTCTTGTTGTCTCCCAGTGAGAGCACAGTCCATAATTCTCCCTTTTAAATACCCTTAGTATGCAAATGCTTAAAATCCAAAGCACCACTCACACACCCATTTAAAGACATACACAGGTACTCCCACACCCACTCATAGACCCATACAGGCACTTACAGACCCACTCACAGGCCCACACACTCAGACACTCACACAGGCACTCACACAGGCACTCACAGACCCACACAGGCACTCGCAGACCCACCACAGGCACACACAGGCACTAACACACCCACTCACGCAGGTACTCACACACCCACTCACAGACTCACACAGACACTCACACAGGCACTCACAGACCCAGTCTCAGACCCACACAGCCACTCACACACCCACTCTCTAAGGTGACAGGTTACAGTTAGGATTAAAAAGTTAAAAAACCATAAACATTTTCTGAAAAAAACAAAGGTTACACGAACGTTATAATTAGGAAATAGAATAAAAAAACTTATAAATTCACTGAAAAAAACAAATGTTACAGGGACGTTATTGTTAGGCTCAGATTTCACATGCATAAAACCATTGAAATTCAGCAGTTATCATTATCTGAGCTAACTATAACTTACGGCCCGTAATGCACTGCTTATGACCTCAAATATTACATCACTCATGACATGGTCAGTGACATCACTGATGACATCACTGATGGCATCTCAAATTACATCACTGATTACATCATCCAGTGAGTGTAAGTGTTTTGTTAGCGTTTCTGTGTCTTAAAGATATATATACTAAGCTACTGCATAACTTAAATTACTATTCTTTTTGAACTACTAGTGAGTGATACTATTTTTGACATATGTCATCTGAGAGGCTGTGAGACTGTCTGCATTTCTGTGTGAGTGGTTGTCTGAGTGGCTGTATGACTGTATGTGTAAATGGCTACATGAGTGAATAAGTGGGTGTGTGAGTAGCTGTATGGGTGAGTGAATGCCTGTGTGAGTGGCTGTATTCATGAGTGCATGTGTGTGTTAGTTGCTGTATGGGTGGGTGAGTGGGTGGTTGTATGGGTGGGTGAGTTACTGTGTGAGTGACTGTATGGGTGAGTGAGTGGCTATATGGTTTAGTAAGGGTGTGTGTGAGTAACTGTATGAATGAGTGAGGGGGCGGAGCTTGCCTATGCTCAAGATGTCCGCTTAATCTGTGTGCTCCGTCGAGCCGTCTAAACTATCCGCCAATAATCCTGCATCGTGGCGATACTGCCTCAGATAAACCAAATGCCTGCACGTCGGAAGAGGAGCTGCATGTAAGGGCGAATCCCGAGACAGCGGAGACGGCTCCTGTACGGAGTAAATTGCTTTGGACGCGGAGGCCCGGAGACGCCTCATCAGGTCGGGACATGCTGAGATCGGCCGGCGGAGGCTGGAGCGGCAAGCCCTGTGCTCTTGGCCCACGGACGAGCGGCTGCACCCGGCATGGGGCCTTGGTGGTGCTGGTGGATCTGAGTGAGGGCGGGTTCCCGGCCGGACGCCCACAGTGAGTACAGTGGAGGGCGTACGGACGCAGCAGGGCCCTTCCAGGCTGAGGCGATTACTTGTGCCCCCCGTCCATGCCACTGGGTGTAGGGTGACAATCAACAGGGCGTGCTCTGCCAGCGGCGATCCCCCCGGGTGCACGAGACCTGCCTGTCTGCCGCAGCTGACGAGGTCCTCGGAGGAGCCCAGAAGCATTGGATTGAGCGACATACGCGCATCTCTTTGGACGGCTAGAACGGGCCTGGGGCGTGGTCTTTTTGCTAAGTGACACACGAGGGGAGAGCGCGAGATCGACGTGCGACCTTCTGCCTTTCCTGGGGAGACGCATTACCGGATCTCTCTCCACGCTTCTCGATCCGGGTATTGGGGAGGAAAATGCGAGCTGCGCGCACTGCCTAAAAGAGTTGAGCAACGTGGGAGCTGCAGTGGGCTGTGGTGGGCGAAATTGACCTCATAAGTCTTTCTGAAGGATGTACTGCGCGGACGGGGGTCCTAGAACCGGAGGGACTGCAGGAAACACCTACTTGGAGAAATCGGTGAGTGCGGGGGAGCCACTGCTGACAGCCTGCCCGGGTCTGACATAGATTCCCTGCCTACTGGTCCAGTTACAGCCCGCATTGGGTCGGGACGTGTGACATCTGAGGATACCTACAGTGCGTCCCTCTAGGCTGTGGCATACCTACAGGAGGGCCTGACCGCAGCGAGTGTTATAACTCCTAGTTGCTGGTTGGAACTGTAGACACTGACCCCACTCACGCAGCCCAAGACTGTAAGCACACCATGGGCAAAGTCGACAGGGCACAGCCCAAGATCTCCTTTGAGCAACGAAAATCAAGGGTACGCAACGACACTCCTGAGGGTCCTTCAGGCGAGCAGGGGGAGACGCCTGAACAGGTGGAGGGAGACATCCGGGCCATATTGGCAGCCATGCAAAAAAGTCTATCCGCTATTGATACTAAATTGGACTCCTTGACGTACCGCATGGACCGCATGACGGAAAGAATGGATAAACTAGTAGAACGGACCGACATGACGGAGCGTAGAGTCACAGAAGTGGAAGAAGCCCAAACAGAAATGGACACTGAACGTAAGCGGAT
Organism: Calotriton arnoldi; assembly: GCA_963921515.1. Classification (NCBI taxonomy): domain Eukaryota; kingdom Metazoa; phylum Chordata; class Amphibia; order Caudata; family Salamandridae; genus Calotriton; species Calotriton arnoldi. The sequence goes on along the minus strand of CAWUFW010014694.1, from coordinate 234,093 downwards.
GGGTATAGCGCTACAACACCTGCAAGATAAAGCCGAGGACCTTGAAGCGCGGTCTCGTAGAAGTAACATAAGAATTATGGGCCTTCCGGAGTCGACTTCAATTGGGAATATGGAGCTATTTGTGGAAAAGCTGTTGGTCACCCTGCTGGGCACAGAAACATTCTCAACAATGTTTGTGGTAGAAAGAGCGCATCGCTCGTTGGGCCCGCGACTTAACCCTGGAGCTCCCCCGAGGCCTATAATCGCAAAACTACTTAACTACAGGGACAGAGATGCTGCGTTGAAAGCAGCACGAGAGAAGCAGACACTACAATATGAGGGCTCTGCCATTTCCCTTTACCCGGACTTCACAATGCGAGTCCAAGAGGCACGCAGACAGTTCGCACCCCTTAAACGCCAATTGCGTGAACAAAGACTTGACTACGCCATGCTGTATCCGGCGAGACTGCGAGTCAATAGACAGGGCAGATCCAAGATCTTCACGGACCCTAAACAGCTGCAGAAAGCTCTAAAGGAGTGGTCCAAGGAGAAGCAGCATAACCCTGAGCAACACGACACAGAGGGTGCGTCCGGAGGCGGTCTTGACGAACAGGACTAATGCTCGAGATGGACATATATGCAGATAAGAATATTGGACTCTTAAGGGGGGCATGATGTGTAGGCAGGATACTTCTTTAGCTGCTGTGGGGAGAGAGTGTAGAGGGGAACTGGGGGGCCATGACGGGGTGCTAAGATTGGATGTATTATGCTGTGCGGGGAGAGGGAGGTGAATGGGACTGCACCAAAAGGGAAACACTAGATGGGAAGTTTAGAGCACCTCTATATGGCAGGTAGATCACCTGATGCACAAGATGTGTACGATGGCAGACGGATTGGGTGGATAACCCAATTAGTTTTAGTTAGAAGAAAGGGCTGGCAACATTCGCCCACGCGTGTGAACCACAACCTGGGGTCCACCTTTTGTATTTAGTGTTCAACACAGTTGAATGCAAAGTTTGGTTATGATATACGGGACTTGTGGGGGGGGGAATTCGCCAATGCAGAGTTGGGAGTTGCTTGGTGTGGGTGGGGGGAGGGGGGTAAAGAGACTAAAGAATTGTAAGATGTTTTGTTTGACAGCTGCGGTGCAGGAGCAGAGTAGAATGTACGGCAAACACAAGGCAGGGCACAAACTGCAACAGCTAGGACAGCTCACAAGATGACGGACCATATCACTGGCGACACGAACACACTCAGTAGGATCAGAGCCATAACGTGGAACGTTAGAGGCCTCAACGACCACAGAAAGTTGAGGAAGGTCATGGCATATATAGCGAGACATAATATTGACATTGCGCTGCTGCAAGAGTCGCACTTACCCATCACTAACACTATGCTACGAAGTAGAGGACTGCAGGGCAATGTGCATGCAGCGGGCTATACCACACATGCACGTGGAGTTATTACTTGGGTGAACCCCAAATCAAATCTAAAACTGGAAACACTAGAAACAGATCAGGAGGGCCGGTTTGTGATATCTAGATGTCGGGGGAAAGGGGTTGACCTGACAATAGTGAATATATATGGCCCCAACTTCGACAATCCGAAATATTATGCTTTACTGCTAGACAAGATGAGACGATACGAAGGGGGCAACCAACTTTGGGGGGGGGGACTTTAACTGTGTATTGAATCCACAGCTAGATAGATCAGGAGGCCCAGCACGACGCCCTACAGCGTCAGCGCGTACTATAGCAGATATCATTACTCAACTTGCTTTATATGATGTCTGGCGGCAACGCCGACCGAATGATGGCGGATACACACACTTCTCGGCTTACCATGACCTACACACCCGGATAGACTACTGGCTAGCCGACAGGAACACGTATGGTCGGATCCGGGAATGCGTAGTACTCTCCCGTACCCTATCAGACCACTCACCGGTGTTATTGGTACTGGATACCCCTCAAAAACATATCCCGCCCTTCACATGGTGCTTTCCTCCGTACTCGCTACTGGACCCAGCCTTTAAAGCCGAAATGGCAGAGTCTATAGAAACCTTCTTTGCATGCAATGTGGGTTCAGTAGATAAGTTCACAGTTGTATGGGAGTCATTTAAGGTATATATTCGGGGGATAGCCATGTCCAAGCATTCTGGTGTCCTTAGAGCTATCCGCGGGCGCCTGACGAATTTAGAGAGATCGCTCAAAGTACTAGAGCGACGACTCCAGATTGGGGCTGATGAGGGAACCTTGGAGGAACTTAAAACACTCCTTGCAGAGTACCATGAGGCAGCAGACTCAGAACTTAAGCACCTTGGAAAATACGCCACGGCCCGTACCTACGGGGAAGGTGAACGCCCCGGCGCGGTCTTGGCCTCCCTTTTGAGGAAGTGTAGAGAAGCTATGGTAGTAACAGAGATACACAGTGCAGATGGAGAGGTGCTGACGGACGAGGTAGCAATAGCAGAACGATTCAGGCAGTACTACTCGACCCTATACAGTTCCCAGAGTGTTGGCACGGAAGAGGAAATACTTGACTATTTGACATATATCAAGCTGCCCTTGCTCACCAATGCGCACCGGGAATATCTTATGAGACCACTGGATTTGGAGGAGATAACGGCGGCACTAGCAGGGATGAAAGCGAGCAGTGCGCCAGGAGTAGATGGTCTGACTGTCCAATTCTACAAAGAATTCAAAGACCTGCTGGTCCCGCACCTGGCAACACTGTTTGAGGAGATGTGCGAGGAAGGGATTATGCCGCCAACTATGAGAGAGGCAGTTATAGTGGCCATCTTAAAACCTGATAAGATGCCCACCGAGTGCTCATCGTACCGGCCACTGTCATTGCTTAATGTAGACACCAAAGTCTATGCCAAGATATTAGCGGCTCGTCTAGCGCTGCTGATTCCGATGCTAGTGGCCCCAGAGCAGGCGGGATTTGTCCCCAGTAGAAGCTTAATTTATAATTTAAGAACGGTATTTGGGGCAATGCAACATACTAGACCAGAAGTGCAGGCAGTGACTGTGGGGCAGATTTACAAGCCCCCTGCGCCACCAGTACGTCACTTTTCGTGACGTACTGGTGGCGCAGGGAGCTCCTCGATATTTACAAGGAGAGGAAAAGCCACCATGCGTGACTTTTCCTCTCCTTGTAAATACCGTCCCTTCACACGCAGCACTTTGCGGTGAAGGGGCGTTCCATGGGTGTTGCTGTGGGTGTTCCCACGCAACACCCATGGAACAAGACACATCTCCAGAATTCACGAAATCGTAACTCTGGAGATGCGTCTGAAAGCTACGCCACCCTAGAGGTGGCGTAGCGAGCGCACCGAGGAGAAATGTTTTCATTTCTCCTCGTTTTCTCTTTCAATGCGTGCTGCATTCTGCAGCACGCATTGAAAGAGGAAAAAGCCTGTACTGATTGTTTTTGTGCAGAAAGGTGCCCCTTCCTGCACAGAAACAATCTTCCCCATGGCGCAGGCATCCTTGCACCATGGTGCAAGGGTGCCTGCGCCGGCGCTTGGCAGCTGTTTGTGCGCTAGCGCAGGGGAGAGCACAGGAATGCGACATATTCTTGTAAATATGTCGCATTCCTGTGCTCTGAAAGTGCCGCAGCGTGGCGCAGCCAAAGGGCTTGCAGCGCCACGCTGCGGCACTTTCTTGTAGATCTGCCCCTGTGTTCCTAGATATGGAAAAAGCGTTCGACTCGGTCGAATGGCCGTTCATGAAGCAGGTCCTGACAAGGATGGGTCTTGGGAGCATTTTCTTGCAAATGACAGGAATACTATATAATTCCCCCACAGCTCAAATCAAAGTGGGTGACTTAGTCACGGCCCCAATACATTATCTAGAGGCACACGGCAGGGATGCCCACTATCCCCACTACTATATGCTCTGGTGGCGGAGCCATTGGCCTGTGCACTTCGGGAGTATCATAAGCACAGGGGAATACGCTTTCCGGGGTACGAGCTCATAGTCTCCACATATGCTGACGACACGTTACTTTACGTTAGAGACCCTGATAGTAACCTGTCAACAATTCTGAGGGAAGTAGTGAAATTTGGCATAGTTTCGGGTCTGAACGTCAACTGGACAAAATCCATCATATTCCCACTCACTCCGAATACGAAAAAGTTCACACCGGATTACCCGCTCAAATGGACGACAGACCCTGTACGATACCTAGGTGTCAAAGTGCATACCGACTCAGAGCTGGTGTTCAGAGAGAACTATGGGATTGCTATTGGTAAACTGGAGGACGATATAGACAAATGGATCAGGTTGCCGCTGTCACTGACAGGTAAGGTTGCGATAATGAAAATGGTGATTCTTCCCCGTTTCCTCTTCCTCTTCGCCAACATACCACTGGTACTGCCTGGAGTCTTCTTTCGCACACTGACCTCACTAATGATTAAGCTAGCCTGGGCGGGGAAACAGGCTCGGGTTAAGTGGGACATCCTCACGCTACCATATAGCATGGGGGGACTTGGGGCGCCTGACCTCGATTTGTACTATAGGGCGGCGCAATGCGCTCATGTCCATGTTTGGATACATGGCCCGCCTGATATACCCCACCTGCAGATAGAGCACGTGGTGGCGGCCCCGCACCCACTACCAGCACTGCTGTTTAAGCCGCCAGATCGCCGAATGGGCATTATGGACTCCATTAATGCGACTACGCAGGCTTGGCAGCATTTGCTGAAGCTACAGGCCGGAGCCATATTATATTCCCCGCTGACCCCAGTAGAATGGAGCCATTGGTTGCCCCCGTGCAGGGATAGAGGGGTTGTCCGAGCTCTCCACGCTCTTAATGTGCTGTCGATAGGAGATATGTTTGTAGAAGGCATTGCAAAAAATTGGGAAGAGATAACGGCCACAGCGGAAAATCCCACACTGCTACACAAATTCCAATACTACAGAACTAGGCATGCTATGACGAACATCCTGGGCAGAGACCTAGCAGAACCCCCTGAACTAACTCCCCTTATGTATGTGATTAAAGCTGAATCCCCAGCTCGAATGGTGTCTAAGATTTGCAAACTATCCCAGGAATACCGGGAAAATCATTACACGAGGGCACGCCTCGCTTGGCAGATAGACCTAGGTGGGGAGCTTGATGACCCGACGTGGAAATACTGTTGTGAGAGTACTAAACGGATCTCTCTGAATGGTAGGCACAGGCTGATACACTTTAAGTTTTTGAACAGGGTGTATTATACCCCAGAGCGACTATGCAGATATGGGCTGCGTGACACAGCGGAATGTGAGCGTTGCGGGGAAAGCATAGCAGATTTTATACACTTAGCCTGGCTATGTCCAGGAATTGCTGATTTCTGGATTGGGGTATTTAAGGAGCTGGGGGAGATCACAGACACAACATTGACACCGGACCCCCTATTGGCCCTGTTGGGGTATTCCAAACCCATAGCAAAGGCAGTCAGACGATTAGTAGACATGGGACTGCTAATAGCTAAGCGCAGAGTAGCGATAAGCTGGGCTAAGGGCCCTCCTCCCACGACTGCTAGCTGGGCAAAAGATATGTTATATTGCAGCACCCAGACCGAGAACTATAGTGAACTGCTCCCGCCGCGCAGCAGACCCAAAAACTTCTGGGCACTTTATGTGACATATCTTCAGACTAAGCAACCTGAGGCAGAGGGGGAAAATGCTCCCACGCGAGTTGTTGCGGGACAACAGGATAGAAGAGATTCACACACTGCTGCGCTGCTAGATAACGACATTGAGACAAGTGCGACTGAATGTTGAGGTCGGTTACGGGAATGTATGGGGGAGGCGGGTAGCATTGAGCGAGTAAATTAAGGATGGTACTGGTACTGACCTACGAAAATGCACTACGATGTGGTGGGGCAGAAAGTAGGGGCTGCAGATGTGCCGGACAATAAGCCTGCCAGAACGGCCGTCAAACTGTGACTTGTGAAGGATTAATGTAGTATACTATTATTGTACCTAAAAATATGATTTCTCTTTGTCTTACGGAAAATGTTAATAAAGAATTTAATTTAAAAAAAAAACTGTATGAATGAGTGAGTGGGTGTGTCAGCAACTGTATGGGTGAGTATGGGCTGTGTGTGTGGCTGTATGGATGAGTGAGTGGTTGTGTGAGTAGTTGTATGGGGTAAGTGGCTTTATCAGTGACCGAGTGCCTCTGTGAGTGGCTTCATGGGTGAGTGATTGTGTGTGTAAGTGGGTGCATGGGTGAGTGAGTGACTGTTTGAGTGAGTGCATGGGTAAGAGAGTTGGTGTGTGAATGCATGTATGGACGTTTTGTGGATGAGTGAATGGATGTGTGAATGGCTGAATGGGTTAGTGAGTAGATCTGTTAGTAGCTGTATAGATGTGTGAGTGACTGTATGACTGGCTGTATGGGTGAGTGGCTGTTTGGGTGAGTGGCTGTATGAGTGAGCAAGTTGGTATGCATCAGTAGTTCTATGGGTCTGTGAATGGGTATGTGAGTGGTTATGCGGGTGTGTGAGTGGGAGTTTGAGAGATTATATGGGAGTGTTAGTGAGTGTGTGAGTGGTTCTGTGGATGATGTCATCAGTGATGTCATTTTAGATGTCATCAGTGATGTCACTGACTATGTCATGAGTGATATAATATGTGAGGTCATAAGCAGTGCATTGCGGGATTGTAAGTTAAAGTTAGCTCAGGTAACTAAAGCTGCTGAATTTCAATGGTTTTGTTCGAGTGAATTCTGAGCCTAACTATAACACACCTGTAACCTGCAAATCAGATGAGTAGTCTGCTCCGAGCGGGCGGGAGCCATTTTTCTTCTTCCGCCAGCTGGGAGCGGACTTACTGTTTGCTTTTGCTTGGCAAGAACTGTCAAAGCTCCCACCAAGCGATAGCAAACAGCTATATCCCAGGATACAGGCAACCAGCCCTGGGGTGTGGCGGTCCCCTGTGCCATTAATGACTCCAGGAGGGGGCCACGCAGCCCCCTCCTCTCTATTGCACAGGGCCAGCTGCAGGGAAGTGGTGGTCCCTGGGGCTGAAAACAGCCCATGAGGGGGGCAACACAGCCCCCTACCACTTTTATTTAACCCATGCCCAGGGGAGGTGGTGGTCCCCGGGGCCAAATTTGGCCTGGGAGGGAGGCTGCGCAGCACCCTCCCCCTAGCTCCAGTCTTCTGCCCCAGGGAGGTGGCAGCCCCGGGACACTTTTAAACATCGGAGGGGGCTCCGCGTGGCCCTCCTCCTCCTCCTGGGAAGTGGCAGTCCCTGGTTCCTTTAAATACTGAAGAGGAGGGCTGTGTGCCCCCCTCCCATATTGTAAATAAACCCCAGGAAGGTGTTGGTTCCTGGGGGTGAAACTACCCTTGGGAAGAGGGGTCTGCATGCGCACCCCACCTCTTTTCTTTACTAACTAAGCAATGCCCTGGGGACCTTGCCCACCTAGGGGCCTTAAAAAATGAACAAGCACAGGAGACAGCGCTTGGTTTTTTTCCTAACTTTTGTAGCAAATATGTCAATATGCATATTTTCGCTGCAAAAATGTTTTTAAAAATGCTTTTATCCCTTGCGGGGTCTCTGGGGGACCCCAGCACCAGGGCTAGGGTGTCAGAGCATTCCTACCTTGCCCCTTTTCTTTATTTTTCACTTTTGCTTTGGGACTCGGCTGAGTCCGAGTCAAAAAATGGCTGCCAACACTTCCTGGTTGAAGTGCTGGCAGCCAATCTGGTCTCTCCACCAGATCGGGAGTATTTGCTAAGTCTTTGCGACCCTAGATATACAAATCTGTTTTTCTTTAAATATCTTGAAAACTACTGAAGGGATTTACACCAAATAACAAAAGGGGCTCTTTCTGGACTAAGAGCTGCCTTTCTGCCGAATTTGGTGTAATTCCATCCAGCGGTTTGGGCTGCAGTCATGTCTAAAATCCATATGTGAATTAACATGGGAAACACACTTATTTTGACCCCTCCTTTTCAGCCCTCCTTGACCCATCACCCCGAAACTTGGCATCCAGAATAAGAATCAAGAGGAGACTTTTTTTGGGAAAATGTTGTGAAGATTATTCAAATGGCGCCAAAGTTACAGGCAAGTTAAGACATGCTTATCCTATGGAAACTACGTCCTAGCCATAACTCCCTACTGGTGACCGCCAGTAGGTGATATATGATATAAAATATATATATATATATGGAGAATAAAAATGGAACGCGGCTGCTCGAGCCGCGGTAACAAGAGTTGCACCATTTCGGACTGAAAGGCTGGGGAAGGTAATATTCCTTTCTGTGGCACGATGTTCCTTTGCAAAGGATAGCATGCAGCCCCAAAGTCCCTACCTACTAAAGGATGTTACAAAAACGTTTTACTGCACACAGAGGCATGGAGCCTACTAAGGATGGATACTAGAACTTACCTGTATAAACTGCAAGTACCATCATGCAAAGTGGCGCTTACTGTAAGCCACGCCCACTGTGGGCAGACTCTTTCAATAAATTAAGAGTAAATCAACCGGTGAGCTTCCTGTGCCTCTGTGTACTCATGATTAAGAGGTGCTTGCCTCGAAATGCGTCGAGTATCAGTCTTGCACTTTTGGACAGAGAGGAAGCATGCTGCATTGTTAGACTTGGCTTTTTCAGCGGGTTTACCCCCAGACTTTTTGCTTTTTGGCCTCCTGTTTTTGACCCTGTGTGTGTTGGTTTTAGGACTCTGGGCACTTTACCACTGCTAATCAGTGCTAAAGTGCATATGCTCTCTGTATAAAATGTGTTATGGATTGGCGTTTCCATGATTGGCCTATTTGGTTTATGTGTCAGTCCCTTGTAAAGTGCACTGCGAGTGCCGGGGCCTATAGACCAAATGCTGTTGGTGGGCTGCAGCACTGGATTGTGCCACCCACGCAGACAGCCCGTAAAGTGTAACTCGGGCCTGCCATCGCAGAGCCTGTGCGCAGCCTGGGGCTGCCATGTCGACTTGGCAAGTGCACACACTTGCAAGTCCCTAAACCTTCCCTTTTCTACATGTTAGTCACCCCTAAGGTAGGCCCAAGGTACACCTGTGGGCAGGGTGCGTTGTATGCGAAAGGTAGGACATGCCCTGGTGTGTGTGGCATGTCCTGATAGTGAATTACAGCCTAGTTCGTTTTTCACTATTGCAAGGCTACCTGTTCCCCCTAGGCCAGAACGGGCCGTTTTGATTATTACAGCTTATAATCCTAACTGACCCCGGGAACATGGTAGAAATTCGAGTTTAGTATGCCTGGACTCAGAATGATAAAATGCAGCTTTTAGTGAAGTTGGTTTTAACATTCTGTGTTTGAAAATACCACTTTTAGAAAGTGGGTATTTTCTTGTCTAACCATCCAAGCCTGCCTCTGCGAGTGTTGTGTATTCCTTGTCTGGAGTGTGAGTGACAGGGGCTGGGGGATGCCAGGAGACAGGGTGAGTCAGCACAGGGCTGAATAGCAAGATCTACATGTAGATGGGTGGGAGGAGTCGCACCTGGGCCCTGAATAGGACAGTGCCGTCCCTCCACAATGCTGGCTCCACCTCCTGTGGTGCGTCTGATGTCCCTGGCCTACTCACTGAAAGAAGGGACGGAGACTTGTCAACAAAGTGCTCCAGAACTGGTTTGGACTAGGCAAAGGCCTCTCTGCCTTCAGAGAACAAAGGCATTTGGGATATAAATATTGGGGCCCTGACCCCATGAATTTAGATCTCGCTGGAATCAAGGAACCTGCCAAGACGAAGAGCTGGAAGAGCTGCCAGGAGGAGTACTGCCCCTTTGCTGTGTTGTTGCTTTGTTGGGTTGGCCTGCAGCTGCTGCTTCTGCCTTGGGCAGTGAAAGGACTGGACTGAACTTTCTACAAACTTGTGCTGAGTATCTCCAAGGGCCTGAAACCGAGCTGGCCTCCTGTTAAGAAGTCTCAGGGACTACAAAGACTTCACAAGCCTCTGGGTACCGCTTCTGGGCAGCTGTTTCAGTTGCCACAGAGGAAGGGAACCACAACCGACTCCGTCAACCGAATCCATCCCTGGCCGGTGACCTGTTTGCACCGCAGACCGCATCGCCCCGCTTCGCATCGCTACCCTGGTCTCACCGTGGCGGCGTCCGACGCCGCCAACATCGAGCCGCTGCTTGCACAGTGACCTGTGGGCACCGCAGTTCGCATCGCATCGCTTCACTGAACCAACCCGGACCCGACCGGCGAAGTCGCTGCAACTGGCTCAAGTCGTGACCGCACCGCATTTGGGGCACCGCTCGCACGTCTGCGACGCACCGCTCCGACTCGCACCGCTGTCCGACGCCAGCTCCGCACTCCGGCAGGTCGCCTGCATCGCAACCTGTCAGCACCGCATCGAGCATCGTCTCGCCCTGCATCGCACGCCCTGGACTCACCGACTCCGTCTGCACGACGCTCATCGAGCCGCTGCCTGCACCGCATCGAGGGACACCGCACCTTGCATCGCTCCGTCTTGCACCGCAACCGCGACGAGCGCCCGACCGGCTCGTACACTCCGTACCAGCCACAACGAGAAAGGTACTGTAACCGGAGTCTGTTCATGACTCTGCTGGCCCGTATCGACGCGGTCGGCTGGAACTGTTAGACTCTGTGGCTTTCAGCATCACGGTAGGCTCGGACGGAGCTACCGACTCGTACGAACTTTGCTTTTGTGCTATTCCTGCAAAGAAGAAGTTACCGTATCAAGTATTCATTCGTAAAGTATAGTATTGTGGATTTTTGTCGTAATTGGTCTTGTCTTGAGTATATAAAATATTGGTTATTTTTCTAAACTGGTGTGGTGTCCGTTTGTAGTGCTTACACTGTATTACTGTTGGTTATGTGCAAATGCTTTACACACTGCCTCTGAATTAAGCCTGACTGCTCATGCCAAGCTACCACGAGGGTGAGCAGGGGTTACTTCATGAGTGTAACAACCCTTACCCTGACTAGGAAGAAGGGTCCCTACTTGGACAAAGGTGCAAGCCCTTGCCAACTAGAGATCCCATTTCTAACATTGGTGGCAGCGGTGGGATTCGAACCCACACCTCCGGAGAGACTGGAGCTGGATTGGGAAGCCGGTAGGGCTTTGTCCAGCCCAGATGGTGGCAGCAAAAGTGTAGTGTCCAGTACTGAGGATGAGGTAGACACACACACAGATTTGGGGCCCTACTTCAAGGAGGGGTTGACATACACCAGGGGGTTCAGGATTGTGAGGTTACTCCAATTGTGCGTAGTGTCCCTGAGGTAGATTGGGGAACTGGCACAGGGGATCATATTCCTGGTAGTGGGAGGGACACTCTACTGACTCTAGATGAGAGGTGCAGGAGAGGGGTTCCCCATGGTAGAAGCCCTGGTAAGTGAGTATGAAGACCAGCCAGAAGAGTATGGGTTGAGGGACAGCAACAGTCAGACACTGTCTCGCCAGTCTTGTGAGAATGTTGTGGGGTACTTTTCTGAGGCACTGGATGGTTGGGTGAAGGGTAGTTTGGTTAACACCTGTGTGGGGCTGTGTGATTCAATTGTTGGAGAGCATATTTTAAGTCCCTGTTTTCCAGAGCTATGCCAACACCCAGTGGAGTGTGAGTTCTCTGACCCCAGGGAGCTTGCACTGGAGGCAGCCCTTTTGGTGGATTCCAGAGGGTCTGGAAAAGCATCTGGGGGTGATCCTGGAGGAAGTGGCTTAGGTATTTCCCAACCAAGAGTGGTGGGAAAGGTTTGTAATAGCCCAGATAGGTCCCGGTGTCATGGGAAGGGTGTAGGGACTCACGTCCTGTCTCTGCGGAGAAGGAGTGAGAATGGGCCGCGGCCCAAGGTGCCCAAAACCCGGTCCCGGGCCTGGGTGGTTCCAGGAGGGAACCCCAGGCGGGGAGCCTAGACTGTACTGGTAGGCCATCTGTTGAGGGATATCTCCTACTGACAGGAGAACCTGGAGCCTCTGTAAACAGAGCCCCAGTGGTTCTGGTGTCTGGCAGTACCGCTCCAGTTGGGAGGGTGCATGAGTCCAGAGAAAAGGGTGAGGGGGCGCTGTCCCCAGTGGAAGGACCAGTGGGTCAGGGGTTGCCTGCTCTGAGGTCAGAGCACCCCAGGACTGACCCTGGTGAGGCCACTTCTGGCCTGGGGGGTCTTCATGCTCTGTCACGTGGACAGGAGGCTGAAGACCTGCACCAGGCAGACTCTCGCACGACTCATGAGGAGTGTGTTTCCCTTGGGGAGGGTTGGTGTACTCCCCCGGAAGTCCGGGGTTGCCAGGCACAGGTTCAACCTAAGGGTACAGACCCTGGGTTGAAGGACCAGGTTCAGGGTGTCCCCCCTGACCTGGAGGGAGGGGCGACTGCTAACAGTGCCCCTACCAGTTTGTCTTTTGGGGGTACAGCTCCAGGTGGGAGGGTACAGAGCCCCAGGGAGGAGGACTGGGTGAGGGGGAGGCCACCCCAGTCCCCTGTCCAGCCTAAGGGTACAGACCCTAAGCTGGAATCCCAGTTGCAAGGATAGAACCCCTGAACTGGTGTGCAAATTGTACAGGACACCTGCCACAGGTGCCCTGACAATTCTGGAAGAGAGTACCGCTCCAGGTGGGAGGGTACAGAGCCCGGGGAGGGAGGACCGGGTGTGGGGAGGCCACCCCAGTCTCCTGTCCAGCTGCCGGGTACAGGCCCGGGGTTGGTGGGTCAGTGTCAGGATGTCATACCTGACCTGACAGGAGGGAGAGTGGACCAAGGGTGCCAGGCACCTGGGGCTACCGCCCCCCACTCTCTGATGCCACAAAGGTTAGAGAGCCCAGAGAGGCATAAGGCCTGGGTCTCCCCACTGACAACTGTCGGTAGCCACTGTGGCTTACTGTCCTGGGGGACAGCGTTGCCCCTGAGAGGGGGACAGGACTCACACCCCGGGGGTGGACTGGGCCACACCACTGTGTTGGCCATGTGGGCACTGTCGGCCTGTTGGGACACATCTGTGATCAAAGTAAGTTTAGGCGCTGCACAGATGGGGTTCACAGGTGAAGAGAAAGGTGCCCCATGGGTCAGCTTAGTGGGCCCTGAGAGTATGGATAGAGGGATCCAACTGGGTTTAGAAAGGCGTAGAACCAGAACGTGCCCCCGCTGTTGTGGGCCAGGTCTATGTTCTATCGCCCCAAGCAGGGAAGTCCATCAAGGGATTGATTAGTCTACCCTGGCTTTAGGCTGGGAGGGGGTTGTGTTAGACTTGGCTTTTTCAGCGGGTTTACCCCCAGACTTTTTGCTTTTTGGCCTCCTGTTTTTGACCCTGTGTTTGTTGGTTTTAGGACTCTGGGCACTTTACCACTGCTAATCAGTGCTAAAGTGCATATGCTCTCTGTATAAAATGTGTTATGGATTGGCGTTTCCATGATTGGCCTATTTGGTTTATGTGTCAGTCCCTTGTAAAGTGCACTGCGAGTGCCGGGGCCTATAGACCAAATGCTGTTGGTGGGCTGCAGCACTGGATTGTGCCACCCACGCAGACAGCCCGTAAAGTGTAACTCGGGCCTGCCATCGCAGAGCCTGTGCGCAGCCTGGGGCTGCCATGTCGACTTGGCAAGTGCACACACTTGCAAGTCCCTAAACCTTCCCTTTTCTACATGTTAGTCACCCCTAAGGTAGGCCCAAGGTACACCTGTGGGCAGGGTGCGTTGTATGCGAAAGGTAGGACATGCCCTGGTGTGTGTGGCAAGTCCTGATAGTGAATTACAGCCTAGTTCGTTTTTCACTATTGCAAGGCTACCTGTTCCCCTAGGCCAGAACGGGCCGTTTTGATTATTACAGCTTATAATCCTAACTGACCCGGGAACATGGTAGAAATTCGAGTTTAGTATGCCTGGACTCAGAATGATAAAATGCAGCTTTTAGTGAAGTTGGTTTTAACATTCTGTGTTTGAAAATACCACTTTTAGAAAGTGGGTATTTTCTTGTCTAACCATCCAAGCCTGCCTCTGCGGGTTGTGTATTCCTTGTCTGGAGTGTGAGTGACAGGGGCTGGGGGATGCCAGGAGACAGGGTGAGTCAGCACAGGGCTGAATAGCAAGATCTACATGTAGATGGGTGGGAGGAGTCGCACCTGGGCCCTGAATAGGACAGTGCCGTCCCTCCACAATGCTGGCTCCACCTCCTGTGGTGCGTCTGATGTCCCTGGCCTACTCACTGAAAGAAGGGACGGAGACTTGTCAACAAAGTGCTCCAGAACTGGTTTGGACTAGGCAAAGGTCTCTCTGCCTTCAGAGAACAAAGGCATTTGGGATATAAATATTGGGGCCCTGACCCCATGAATTTAGATCTCGCTGGAATCAAGGAACCTGCCAAGACGAAGAGCTGGAAGAGCTGCCAGGAGGAGTACTGCCCCTTTGCTGTGTTGTTGCTTTGTTGGGTTGGCCTGCAGCTGCTGCTTCTGCCTTGGGCAGTGAAAGGACTGGACTGAACTTTCTACAAACTTGTGCTGAGTATCTCCAAGGGCCTGAAACCGAGCTGGCCTCCTGTTAAGAAGTCTCAGGGACTACAAAGACTTCACAAGCCTCTGGGTACCGCTTCTGGAGCAGCTGTTTCAGTTGCCACAGAGGAAGGGAACCGCAACCGACTCCGTCAACCGAATCCATCCCTGGCCGGTGACCTGTTTGCACCGCAGACCGCATCGCCCCGCTTCGCATCGCTACCCTGGTCTCACCGTGGGCGACGTCCGACGCCGCCAACATCGAGCCGCTGCTTGCACAGTGACCTGTGGGCACCGCAGTTTGCATCGCATCGCTTCACTGAACCAACCGGACCCGACCGACGAGGTCGCTGCAACTGGCTCAAGTCGTGACCGCACCGCATTTGGGGCACCGCTCGCACGTCTGCGACGCACCGCTCCGACTCGCACCGCTGTCCGACGCCAGCTCCCGCACTCCGGCTTGGTCGCCTGCATCGCAACCTGTCAGCACCGCATCGAGCATCGTCTCGCCCTGCATCGCACGCCCTGGACTCACCGACTCCGTCTGCACGACGCTCATCGAGCCGCTGCCTGCACCGCATCGAGGGACACCGCACCTTGCATCGCTCCGTCTTGCACCGCAACCCGCGACGAACGCCGACCGGCTCGTACACTCCGTACCAGCCACAACGAGAAAGGTACTGTAACCGAGTCTGTTCATGACTCTGCTGGCCCGTATCGACGCGGTCGGCTGGAACTGTTAGACTCTGTGGCTTTCAGCATCACGGTAGGCTCGGACGGAGCTACCGACTCGTACGAACTTTGCTTTTGTGCTATTCCTGCAAAGAAGAAGTTACCGTATCAAGTATTCATTCGTAAAGTATAGTATTGTGGATTTTTGTCGTAATTGGTCTTGTCTTGAGTATATAAAATATTGGTTATTTTTCTAAACTGGTGTGGTGTCCGTTTGTAGTGCTTACACTGTATTACTGTTGGTTATGTGCAAATGCTTTACACACTGCCTCTGAATTAAGCCTGACTGCTCGTGCCAAGCTACCACGAGGGTGAGCAGGGGTTACTTCATGAGTGTAACAACCCTTACCCTGACTAGGAAGAAGGGTCCCTACTTGGACAAAGGTGCAAGCCCTTGCCAACTAGAGATCCCATTTCTAACATTGGTGGCAGCGGTGGGATTCGAACCCACACCTCCGGAGAGACTGGAGCTGGATTGGGAAGCCGGTAGGGCTTTGTCCAGCCCAGATGGTGGCAGCAAAAGTGTAGTGTCCAGTACTGAGGATGAGGTAGACACACACACAGATTTGGGGCCCTACTTCAAGGAGGGGGTTGACATACACCAGGGGTTCAGGATTGTGAGGTTACTCCAATTGTGCGTAGTGTCCCTGAGGTAGATTGGGGAACTGGCACAGGGGATCATATTCCTGGTAGTGGGAGGGACACTCTACTGACTCTAGATGAGAGGTGCAGGGAGAGGGGTTCCCCCATGGTAGAAGCCCTGGTAAGTGAGTATGAAGACCAGCCAGAAGAGTATGGGTTGAGGGACAGCAGCAGTCAGACACTGTCTCGCCAGTCTTGTGAGAATGTTGTGGGGTACTTTTCTGAGGCACTGGATGGTTGGGTGAAGGGTAGTTTGGTTAACACCTGTGTGGGGCTGTGTGATTCAATTGTTGGAGAGCATATTTTAAGTCCCTGTTTTCCAGAGCTATGCCAACACCCAGTGGAGTGTGAGTTCTCTGACCCCAGGGAGCTTGCACTGGAGGCAGCCCTTTTGGTGGATTCCAGAGGGTCTGGAAAAGCATCTGGGGGTGATCCTGGAGGAAGTGGCTTAGGTATTTCCCAACCAAGAGTGGTGGGAAAGGTTTGTAATAGCCCAGATAGGTCCCGGTGTCATGGGAAGGGTGTAGGGACTCACGTCCTGTCTCTGCGGAGAAGGAGTGAGAATGGGCCGCGGCCCAAGGTGCCCAAAACCCGGTCCCGGAGCCTGGGTGGTTCCAGGAGGGAACCCCAGGCGGGGAGCCTAGACTGTACTGGTAGGCCATCTGTTGAGGGATATCTCCTACTGACAGGAGAACCTGGAGCCTCTGTAAACAGAGCCCCAGTGGTTCTGGTGTCTGGCAGTACCGCTCCAGTTGGGAGGGTGCATGAGTCCAGAGAAAAGGGTGAGGGGGGCGCTGTCCCCAGTGGAAGGACCAGTGGGTCAGGGGTTGCCTGCTCTGAGGTCAGAGCACCCCAGGACTGACCCTGGTGAGGCCACTTCTGGCCTGGGGGTCTTCATGCTCTGTCACGTGGACAGGAGGCTGAAGACCTGCACCAGGCAGACTCTGCTCACGACTCATGAGGAGTGTGTTTCCCTTGGGGAGGGTTGGTGTACTCCCCGGAAGTCCGGGGTTGCCAGGCACAGGTTCAACCTAAGGGTACAGACCCTGGGTTGAAGGACCAGGTTCAGGGTGTCCCCCTGACCTGGAGGAAGGGCGACTGCTAACAGTGCCCCTACCAGTTTGTCTTTTGGGGGTACAGCTCCAGGTGGGAGGGTACAGAGCCCCAGGGAGGAGGACTGGGTGAGGGGAGGCCACCCCAGTCCCCTGTCCAGCCTAAGGGTACAGACCCTAAGCTGGAATCCCAGTTGCAGGATAGAACCCCTGAACTGGTGTGCAAATTGTACAGGACACCTGCCACAGGTGCCCTGACAATTCTGGAAGGGGGTACCGCTCCAGGTGGGAGGGTACAGAGCCCCGGGGAGGAGGACCGGGTGTGGGGAGGCCACCCCAGTCTCCTGTCCAGCTGCCGGGTACAGGCCCGGGGTTGGTGGGTCAGTGTCAGGATGTCATACCTGACCTGACAGGAGGGAGAGTGGACCAAGGGTGCCAGGCACCTGGGGCTACCGCCCCCACTCTCTGATGCCACAAAGGTTAGAGAGCCCAGAGAGGCATAAGGCCTGGGTCTCCCCACTGACAACTGTCGGTAGCCACTGTGGCTTACTGTCCTGGGGGACAGCGTTGCCCCTGAGAGGGGGACAGGACTCACACCCCGGGGGTGGACTGGGCCACACCACTGTGTTGGCCATGTGGGCACTGTCGGCCTGTTGGGACACATCTGTGAGCAAAGTAAGTTTAGGCGCTGCACAGATGGGGTTCACAGGTGAAGAGAAAGGTACCCCATGGGTCAGCTTAGTGGGCCCTGAGAGTATGGATAGAGGATCCAACTGGGTTTAGAAAGGCGTAGAACCAGAACGTGCCCCCGCTGTTGTGGGCCAGGTCTATGTTCTATCGCCCCAAGCAGGAAGTCCATCAAGGGATTGATTAGTCTACCCTGGCTTTAGGCTGGGAGGGGTTGTGTTAGACTTGGCTTTTTCAGCGGGTTTACCCCCAGACTTTTTGCTTTTTGGCCTCCTGTTTTTGACCCTGTGTGTGTTGGTTTTAGGACTCTGGGCACTTTACCACTGCTAATCAGTGCTAAAGTGCATATGCTCTCTGTATAAAATGTGTTATGGATTGGCGTTTCCATGATTGGCCTATTTGGTTTATGTGTCAGTCCCTTGTAAAGTGCACTGCGAGTGCCGGGGCCTATAGACCAAATGCTGTTGGTGGGCTGCAGCACTGGATTGTGCCACCCACGCAGACAGCCCGTAAAGTGTAACTCAGGCCTGCCATCGCAGAGCCTGTGCGCAGCCTGGGGCTGCCATGTCGACTTGGCAAGTGCACACACTTGCAAGTCCCTAAACCTTCCCTTTTCTACATGTTAGTCACCCCTAAGGTAGGCCCAAGGTACACCTGTGGGCAGGGTGCGTTAGTAGCAGAAAGGTAGGACATGCCCTGGTGTGTGTGGCATGTCCTGATAGTGAATTACAGCCTAGTTCGTTTTTCACTATTGCAAGGCTACCTGTTCCCCTAGGCCAGAACGGGCCGTTTTGATTATTACAGCTTATAATCCTAACTGACCCCGGGAACATGGTAGAAATTCGAGTTTAGTATGCCTGGACTCAGAATGATAAAATGCAGCTTTTAGTGAAGTTGGTTTTAACATTCTGTGTTTGAAAAATACCACTTTTAGAAAGTGGGTATTTTCTTGTCTAACCATCCAAGCCTGCCTCTGCGAGGTTGTGTATTCCTTGTCTGGAGTGTGAGTGACAGGGGCTGGGGGATGCCAGGAGACAGGGTGAGTCAGCACAGGGCTGAATAGCAAGATCTACATGTAGATGGGTGGGAGGGGTCGCACCTGGGCCCTGAAAAGGACAGTGCCGTCCCTCCACAATGCTGGCTCCACCTCCTGTGGGTGCGTCTGATGTCCCTGGCCTACTCACTGAAAGAAGGGACGGAGACTTGTCAACAAAGTGCTCCAGAACTGGTTTGGACTAGGCAAAGGCCTCTCTGCCTTCAGAGAACAAAGGAATTTGGGATATAAATATTGGGGCCCTGACCCCATGAATTTAGATCTCGCTGGAATCAAGGAACCTGCCAAGACGAAGAGCTGGAAGAGCTGCCAGGAGGAGTACTGCCCCTTTGCTGTGTTGTTGCTTTGTTGGGTTGGCCTGCAGCTGCTGCTTCTGCCTTGGGCAGTGAAAGGACTGGACTGAACTTTCTACAAACTTGTGCTGAGTATCTCCAAGGGCCTGAAACCGAGCTGGCCTCCTGTTAAGAAGTCTCAGGGACTACAAAGACTTCACAAGCCTCTGGGTACTGCTTCTGGAACAGCTGTTTCAGTTGCCACAGAGGAAGGGAACCGCAACCGACTCCGTCAACCGAATCCATCCCTGGCCGGTGACCTGTTTGCACCGCAGACCGCATCGCCCCGCTTCGCATCGCAACCCTGGTCTCACCGTGGGCGACGTCCGACGCCGCCAACATCGAGCCGCTGCTTGCACAGTGACCTGTGGGCACCGCAGTTCGCATCGCATCGCTTCACTGAACCAACCGGACCCGACCGACGAGGTCGCTGCAACTGGCTCAAGAGTCGTGACCGCACCACATTTGGGGCACCGCTCGCACGTCTGCGACGCACCGCTCCAACTCGCACCGCTGTCCGACGCCAGCTCCCGCACTCCGGCTTGGTCGCCTGCATCGCAACCTGTCAGCACCGCATCGAGCATCGTCTCGCCCTGCATCGCACGCCCTGGACTCACCGACTCCGTCTGCACGACGCTCATCGAGCCGCTGCCTGCACCGCATCGAGGGACACCGCACCTTGCATCGCTCCGTCTTGCACCGCAACCGCGACGAACGCCCGACCGGCTCGTACACTCCGTACCAGCCACAACGAGAAAGGTACTGTAACCGAGTCTGTTCTTGACTCTGCTGGCCCGTATCGACGCGGTCGGCTGGAACTGTTAGAACTCTGTGGCTTTCAGCATCACGGTAGGCTCGGACGGAGCTACCGACTCGTACGAACTTTGCTTTTGTGCTATTCCTGCAAAGAAGAAGTTACCGTATCAAGTATTCATTACGTAAAGTATAGTATTGTGGATTTTTGTCGTAATTGGTCTTGTCTTGAGTATATAAAATATTGGTTATTTTTCTAAACTGGTGTGGTGTCCGTTTGTAGTGCTTACACTGTATTACTGTTGGTTATGTGCAAATGCTTTACACACTGCCTCTGAATTAAGCCTGACTGCTCGTGCCAAGCTACCACGAGGGTGAGCAGGGGTTACTTCACGAGTGTAACAACCCTTACCCTGACTAGGAAGAAGGGTCCCTACTTGGACAAAGGTGCAAGCCCTTGCCAACTAGAGATCCCATTTCTAACATGCATCGAGGCTAATACGGGCCAAGTGGTCAGAGCATCGTCGAGTGCATTCTTGAGCGCAAGGGCGTTTTGGAGAATAAAAATGGAACGCGGCTGCTCGAGCCGCAGTAACAAGAGTTGCACCATTTTGGACTGAAAGGCTGGGGAAGGTAATATTCCTTTCTGTGGCACGATGTTCCTTTGCAAAGGATAGCACGCAGCCCCAAAGTCCCTACCTCCTAAAGGATGTTACAAAAAAGTTTTACTGCACACAGAGGCATGAAGCCTACTAAGGATGGATACTAGAACTTACCTGTATAAACTGCAAGTACCATCATGCAAAGTGGCGCTTACTGTAAGCCACGCCCACTGTGGGCGGACTCTTTCAATAAATTAAGAGTAAATCAACAGGTGAGCTTCCTGTGCCTCTGTGAACTCATGATTAAGAGGCGTTTGCCTCGAAACGCGTCGAGTATCAGTCTTGCAATTTTGGACAGAGGGGAAGCATGCTGCATCGAGGCTAATACGGGCCAAGTGGTCAGAGCATCGTCGAGTGCATTCTTGAGCGCAAGGGCGTTTTGGAGAATATATATAGTTTCCAAACATGTTGCGTCAATCCCTCCAATGAGACGTCGTTACACAGACATCAGAATTCTGGGCAATTGCTTTATTTCACACAGTCCACCATGACCCATTTCTGCCAAGCCTTGCCTTGATCAAATGATGCACTACAGAGCTCACAATGTTATTTAAAGTATCCACGTGATTACTGCCCCTCTAAACATGAAGAACAGACTACCATGTAATTCGCGGTGATATCCTCCAAGTTCAATTAATTCTTTTTGCACTTCTTAAACATAAAATTCTCAAAAGGACAAATTTATATCAGTATTTGTATTATAAAAAAACTTTTTACCATTACTATGCAAAAAACACTTCATGAATAATTTAAATATTTCCTCCCCCTCTATGCAATTCTGATTGAGACATATTGCTTAATGTTTTAGCAACAAGGATTGGGTCCCATATTTTATGGGCCCATGTGCAAACAACACATTTGTGCAAAATAAGCACTATTTACATGTAGCAGCAAAGAATCTCACCCAATCAAATTCGGGTCTCAGTGCAAAAGAACCCCAGTTGTGCAAATTTCACTTATTAAGTGCATAGTGCATTAACTGTCTCATTTGCTTGCTGTTGTTGTTTGTCATTGCAATTCAGGCCCCATTGAGCTAATTTTAAGACACATTATGTCTACTTTCCCATCATTTTTTAGAGTTTTATATTACGCGAACTAGACACGAGAAATCGGGTATCAGAGTGCTTTACATGAGCACCAGTTTCATTACAGAAGGACACATTCATTTTTGTTAGGCATGGGGAGATTAAGTGATTTGCCCAGAATCACAGGATGTTGAGCATCGTTGCCGAAACTCGAACCCGTTTCCCCAGCTTCGAGGTCGACCGCTCTAGCTGTAAGACTACATCCTCTCCCCATATTTATAGAGTTCTTTCAATCTGACTTGTAGTATTATATTAAAAACACAATTAGTTTTTTACCATCAATGAATTCACTCAATATGTGATATTGGCAACCAAACATATGTGCCCATGTGGGCAATGTTGAATCATATAGCCACATCTATAAACCCTATAAAGAGACGTTTTGCAGAAAGGTGCAACATACAAAGTTTTCAAAAAAAGGAATAAAATGAAGATATAGAGATATTACTGCAGATTGTGTTAAAACCCCTCTCTAAACCCCACATCTATAAACCCTATAAAGTGACGTTTTGCAGAAAGGTGCAAAATACAAAGTTTTCAAAAAAAGGAATAAAATGAAGATATAGCGATATTACTGCAGATTGTGTTAAAACCCCTCTCTAAAACATAAATTATGTTTATTTGGATATCACAAATCCTGATCACAACTATGTATGTACAGTTTTTATATCGAGGCGTGGACCTAATGTGCATCATAGAGAGGTCCCTAAGGTCCTTTAGTATCCAAGACAACTTTATTCTCCAACCAGTAGTGTGCCAGGAGATGTGTTTGCAGAGTGGTGCAGAAAGGGGGTGTGGCCTCCGAAGACCTCTTAGCAAACTGATTATGTAGAACTTGCTGGAGGTAACAAGAGAGATACTTGGCCCCCAAATACCCTCAATAGCCAAGGGGACTTCATCCCCCAACTAGTTCTATATCAGGAGGTGCGTTTGCAGAGTGATGGAGAAAGGACGTCCTTGATGATTGCACAGGTAGTGCATGTATGATTCTAAGAGTGCCATTGCCAAGGAGAGACTGCGAATACCGGGTGTTTTTAACAAAGTGTAAAACACATATATAGACATATTTTACATAAGGTTTCAGTGTAGCTATTTAGTAAGATACTAATTTAACTTTCCCCTTTGTATTCATTTGTCAAAATAAATAAATAAAAAATGCATTTTCCTTCTTCACAGCAACACCAGAGGTCGCAGTGACATGAGTAGTAATGAATACAAATGACAAAGTGAAAAACAGATATGTAGACATAATTTAAACAACGTTTGAGACTAACTGTTTAGTAACATTGGATTAATTTTATTTCAACAACACATTTATAAAAAAATAAACAGTTTAAAAAAATAACTCAACATCTGAACTCACAAATAGAACATAACTACCAAACACCCATCAAACTACCCATTGTTACCCAAACTCATGGGGAACTAAAAACTGCTGCAAAACTAGAGCAATGCACAATCTGGAAACATCACATGACCGGGAAAGTAAGGAATATCATTGGATAATATACTTTTCAGTAAAATGAATAGGAAGTATACACCCACTCCTCCTTCTTGAATCTTCTTTTCCAGAAGTTTATTGTGAGCAGGTGGTAGATTTTGGCTGGAGACTTTTTAGACTCATGTGGGATGATGTTCATGTTATATCATCTTAAAACTTATCATATAAAATGTCTCCAACCGCTGATGAAGCAGAAGGAAGCTGGAGTACCATCTACATCAGTGGCAGCAGCAACAATTCCCGGCCTGAAAGTCGCTTCAGAGGTACAGACTACTACAGATATGGCTCCAAAGTTTTCAAGAAGGGCCACGTATTGCATGGACTGTAGTGTTGTTAGTGTTGTTATAAAAGCTGGTGAGCAATGTGTTACAGCTATTCGCAATGCTGTCAAAAATAATACATGGTAATGTTTTCCCCCTTTTATATTTTTTGCACATTTCATAACATGAGTTCATAATGAGCATCAAGAAGGCAACACAAAGCTGAAGGACCCTCGACTTCAATAGCAGCACAACAACACCGAAGCAGAGAGTCCATTCAAAAGTCCAATCTCAACTTCACGATTGGGGTCCACAGTTTTCCCCTATGACATCATACTGCATGGATTATGGAGTTGTAGCGAGTGCTGGAAAGGAGTCCATAATGGCCCTTCACAATGCTGCAGAGAATAATAAATGTTGATTTATTTTTTTGGGACCTTCATATCTTTTCTACATTAGCAGGCATTTTATTATCTTACAAAATGGGTATCTAATATCTATGTGTTGTTCATTTTATTATCTTCTAATTTATTGTAACACTACTTACATATAACTTGCCATATAGACAAGTTAAACCGTCCCTCTACAAATAAATACACAGGTAAGTTTTGCCAGTTATCATTATTTACTTTTTCACTTTTTAAATATAAGTCAACAGTCTGTGTTTAAATCTTCTAGTAAGTGCATTGACAACATTTACAAACATAATCTGTTTTTTTAGACAACACTGTGTTAAATTTTGTAATTTCTTCTTCAAAGCTATCAACTGTAATAAATGTGTCTTGTTCTGCAACTCCTCCTCTTAACAACTCTTCATTTTCCCTAGAAACGAAACTGCACATCACCATAAACCTTTTCTACATCTGCCACACTACCATGCAAAAGTGCTCTATTCATTTCTCCTAAACATAAAGCAGGGGATACAGCCTCCTACCTAAAGTTCACATAGTTGAGTGGTATAACTTATTTTGTGTTTAAACTTCATCTTGGAAAGATACGTAGAAATGTTCTTGATATATCAATGGATTGCTGCCTAATACTAGAAACACTACTAAAATTCCATTTGTATACAGTACCCTGACTAAGCCTTCCTTGTACCTCTCCTGCAATACCTTCTTCTACATTTCTAGGTACCATCACCTTTTTTGCTATAGGACTACCATTCTTCATTTCATAACATCGTTCTCTTTAATAAATAGCATGAACTAATCTGTTATCCTGGAGATACCTTTCTTCATTAAAGAAAGCCTCTGTACAAGAAGTATGTATCCATTCTCCACTAAAAACTGTACAACAGTTACTTCTATTCACTAATCTTTTCTTCTGGTTTTGTCTCCTCATGCACAACACTATTTTGTCAAGCGTCTTCATTCTATTTAGAATCAAAATGAAAAGCTTCCTCTTCAAAGCAAAGGCCTTATCAACTACTCTCTCAACTCGTTCTTTCAGTTTCACTGCATCTTTACTTCTTCTACACTTTTTTAAATGTATCACTAAATTTACAAGGCTGTAACTATGCAATCATTATAACATTTGGGCAGAACCTATGCAGCCATCTAAACACCCACTTACAACCCATGCAGTAATTGAAATATTGAGGCACACACGTGCACTGATGAAACACTCAGGCTCTACTCATGCACTCATCTAATTACATAGAGAGTACCATTGTAGGTAGTTATAGTTAGGACCTAGTTTCCATAGGAAAAGCATTTTTTGACTTGGCTATAATTTGCCGTTGTTTGACCGATCTTCATGAAATTTTCCCCCAAAAAGTGTCAATGTAGGTTACTTTGTTATGGAAAGTTTGGGGGAGATCCGTGCAGTGATGACCAAGAAATTGGGGCACAAAATAATATTCCATTTGTAATGTTAATTCCCATAGGATCCTTTAGCCATACCTACAGCCCGAACCGCTGAAAGGACTTACACCAAATTTGGCAGGGAGGTAGATGTCGGTTCAAGGAAGTGCCTTTTGCTTATTTGGTGTAAATCCGTTCAGTAGTTGTTGAGAAATGTAAGTTTAAAATTATAGTGATATCTCTGGCCGCGGATATTTCGCAGTGGTTTCATGATGAATTGCGAATACACGCGCCAACGGGAATGCTCTGATTGGCTGGACGCAACCTGAACAGAAAGTTGCGGCCACCATTTTATCTATCGGGAACGGTTCCCAGAGCTGAATATTTCTGAAAAAGCTAACATAAGGTGTCAGAGTAGAGGTACTCTGACCCCTGTTTGAGAAATGGGATTGTTAGTGACACAAGTTATGTGCCCAAAATTGCTTTTTTTAAACGCGCGCGATATTCGCTGCGACGCAGAAACCGCCAGCACAGCCCCCTATGTACCATCACGGGGACATTGCGACCATCAAGGTTGTCGCGCATATAAGTGAAAATATAAAAAAATATACCAGTGAATCATTAATAGGCATTGTTATAGAGATACTGAGATTTTGATAAATGTTTTTTGGGAGTTATTTATATAGTGAGTTTTCTACTGTGATGGTTAGAATGAGTTATATAGTTATAATTTTGACTGTGGTGGTGGTGCTATTGAATTCCTGCTTTTGCTTTCCTCTTTCGCGACGTAACCGCAGTGTTTGCGACGAGCAATGTCATCATGATCTCCGGCCTCACTGCAAAAACAGAAAATAGGTTTTAGAGATGGTTGTTCTAGAAATACAATAGAAAAACATGAGTTTGAAGTGTAAAGTAATAAACCCCTAGTGTGTAAAATACTGTAATATGTGTGCATATATGTGTTTTCACTTTATGGAAAAGTCGCGGTTAACAGCGACGTCGCGACGTCCCGAGTAACTGCGAAAACAGAAAATAGGTCTGAAAGATGTTTTTTAAAGAAACTAAGTACAAAAATATGAGCTTAAACATGCTTTGAAAGAAGATGTATATAATAATATGTGTAGGGCAATGTTCATAATGGATTTTTTTACATATTATTTTTGGATGTGTTGGTGGTCATTGAATGTCTACTTATGTTTTCTGTTTTCGCGACGTGTCCACGGGGATCGCGATTACCGACGTCATCACAGTATCTGGAGTCACCGCAAAAAGACATAATTGGTTTTAGGGATGGTTTTTATAGAAACTCTCTACTAAAACAAGACTTTAGAGAATACTGTAAGAAACCCCTAGTGTGTAAAATACTGTAGTATGTGTGGTTATATGTGTTTTACACTTAGTGGAAAGGCGCGATTGTCGCAGTTAACGACGCCATTGCGATATCCCAAATAACCACAAATATAGAAAATAGGACTGAAAGATTGATTTTAAAGAAACTTAGTACAAAAACATGAGTTTAAACATGTATTTAAAGAAGTATGTATATAATAATATGTGTAGGGTAATGTTCAGAATGGATTTTTTTACATATTATTTTTGGATATGTTGGTGGTCATTGAATGTCTGCTTTTGCTTTCTGCTTTCATGACGTGTCCACAGGGATTGCGATGTCGTAGCGAATATAAAAAATGTAAAAAAAAAAAAACAATGCATATTAATCCACTGAAGAAAATACAAGGTATAAAAACTATTATGGAGCTATTTTAGATAGACAATATAAAACCTTAAAATTTCAATAAAAAACATAGGTTACATGGACGTTATAGTTGGGAAGTAGAATTTGAAAAACCTTACAAAAACCTTAGAATTTCACTGAAAAAAACAAAGGTTTCAGGGACGGTATAGTGAGGATTTAGCATGTAAAATACCTTAAAAATTCACTGAAAAAAACAAAGGTTACAGGGACGTTATAGTTAGAAAATAGAATTAAAAAAAAACCTTACTGTGCCTGGAGTGGTAAAAGGCTTTGGCCATTTTAAAGCTCGGCAGGGATAGCACTGTGCTAATCCTATGCTTAAAGACTTTGCTGTAAAAATGGCAAAAGACTTTTTCCCTTTCTATCTCTGCGTGGATAGCACTGCATTAATCCTATGCTTAAAGACTTTGATAGAAAAGCAGACATTTGAGGTGAGCAAATTTAGAGTGTTGCTGGTGTTGAGAGTGCTCTTACTGGAGCTGCTTTCCACCTAAACTTGAGAACTACCCAGAGTTCTCTGCTTCTGTTTTTGCATATATATATATATATATATATACATTTATCTCATTTATACTTACTTGCGTACTAAAGGCAAATGCATGGTAAAAGGCAAATGAGTTATAAAGGCATGCGTTATAAAAAATGTGTAGTGAAGGCATGCACGATAATTGCCAGCGTTGTCATGTCATACAACCCTCTCAGAGGGATCTAACCTTCCCAATTTATACATAGAGGTGGACACAAGTACAAAGAATAGCGTCACCCGGCAGTACTTCCCCAGAAACAAACATCACAAACAGTGATGCATAGAGACATCACTTCCGTGGAGTTACCATGGTTCATGCAAATCAGATGGAGCTTCTAACTCCAGTTAGTAGCTCTGTTGGAATTAAGTGGGACCTCTTAATGAGGGCATTAGTGAGGACAGAAAAGAGACTTTGACAGGCCATATCCTGGACTGAATTATCACTTTGAAGGTGTGTCACATTGAAGTCTAGAACAGTATGGATCCAGGATTTTCAATTTAGTCACAAACATACTCAGCTATATGGAAATCCAAATTTGATCTCACTCCTACTGTAGAGAGGAACTAAACTCTGGAGAATGACCTGTAGAAATGGACGGGAGTCATTTAATGGTAACATTACTTGCTTCTATCACCACCAGGCATCCGTGCCATAAAAAAGAAGTCACTGCTGCTATGAGGAGCACTAACTGGAACGCAGCACACCCTGCTGGGACAGGAAGTGGGAAAGAAATGCTGCAATCAGATGTAGCCTAAGCGTGGTTGAAGGGACTCACATCTCAGCTAGATCAGAGCTTTGCTCTGATGACCCCAGAAATTAACTTGTCTGATTAAAAGTTTCTATTCTTCTTCATTATTGTATCAAAATATTTCTTACAAAACAGTCTATTTATTTATTTATTGGTGTTTTAGGGGCTAAATGTATCAGAGGCAACTGGGGAGACTGCGCACTCTACATTGTCGAATCAACATTCTTTTTTTGTTAGTTTTAATCTTGAGCTGCCATGGTTAATGAATGCCCTTTGTCCCAGGTTTGTTAAAGGACATTTTAATTAGGCTAGCTGAAACATTATTACACATTCTGAAGTCCTTACTTTTAATTCATATTACACCATTTACATCTGCATAGTTACATTGTCTGTTTGCTGTAATATTCTCTTTCATTAAAAATGTATGTATTGCTTTATTCACAGCATGATTTTACTGACACACGAGTATTGCATGTTTTATTAACCTTGCATTTCATTTATCATTAATGCTTGTGCTTTGGCAAAGTTAAGCATACCCACCCTCATTCTTAAATCAAACCATGTTGTCCTGAGTCAAAATTCAGAATAAATTTGTTTGACATAAGACTTATTTAGTTCTGACCCTTTAATGTCTTCAGTTTGTTCTTGCATTGTATTTTATTATAGTGCAATGTAATATAATCCTTATGTAGTGCTTCTTAGCACTAACATGGCTCTGAAGTGCAATCTTAGATGGATAGGAAAAAGGGAACTCAGCTTCTTTTGCATGATTGTTAGAGTGTGTTTAAAGTGTGAAATATGTGGCAAGGTTTGGGTGTTCTGTGTGAGGACTGAAGGGTTGCTTCAATCATGTACTTGTGTTGCTGTGGATTCATCTCAACGCCTATGTGTAAAACAACAATAGGTGCAAAAGTCTCAGTCACTGGCAATCACTCAGGGGTGTAAAAAAGTCCAGCATTATGCTGTCCACTTTGGATGGGAAACAATCATAACCAAACCAGTCTTGGTGCTGCTCCAATAGGAACAGTTATTATGACAGTTATGCAGAAGTGTACAGAAGGCTAGGAAGAGCATCACTTGGCAATACTTACCATACTCTGCTGTTCTATGTAATTGTATGGATCAGTATCACTTTTTACAGTAATGCTCTATTGCTGATCGGTCATTTCTTCCAGGACTAGTATTGCTATTTGGGATAGCCTTTGTAAAGAGTTTGATAATAGATACTTTTTAGTACTTATCTTACAATTGTTACTATAATTAAAATAGTTCACAAGTAGTTCCCAACAGTGTTAGATTTCACCTGCTGTGAGCGTTCACATTTGTATCCTAATGTCACCCCACTTTTGGTTCCTTGTGCTTCAGTTAAGGGAGAACATGGCCTGGTAGTTCGAGCTGGACTGCTCCTATTGTAACAGGGTGAAAACTGATTAACACATGGCTGGGGCCAAACTCAGGTGGCATGATGAGCAAAATAACGATGGACTGGGATGTGGCCCCAAATAATTACCAGTGGCTGAGATTAATTTTGCATTCCACTGATCACTTTGTTATATATTTCAGTGCGACACCCTAAGTGCGACAGGTTTACTCTGACAGAGGTCCCATGCTCACTGTGCTACTGGAACCAAGCTACACCTGACTGAAGAGCCCCAGTCAAAGCAAAAATAGTCCTGGGTTGCTTGTGTTCTGGTTAAAGGAGGACCTGGCCTGGTTGTTAGGGCTGGACTGTTCCTATTGGAGAAGGGTCAAGGCTGATTTGAATACGGCTGGGCATAAACTAAGGTGGCTTGGTGTGCAAAATAATGATGGACCAAGATGTGGTCCTTAGTAATTACCAGTGGCTGAGAGGAATTCAAACAATCCATCCATCACTTTTCGGTATACTTCAGTGTGACACCCTGAGTGTGACAGGTTTGCCAAGACTTGGGTCCTGTGTTCACTGTGCCATTCGAACCATGCTAATCCTGACTGAAGATGTCTTGGGTTCCTTGTTGTTCGGTTAAGGGAGGACTTGGCCTGATAGTGGGGGTAGGACTGTCCCTGTTGCAGCAGGTACAAGACTGTTTCACACATGGCTGGGTCAAAACTTAAGGTGGGATGTGTAAAATAATGATGGACTGGGATTTGGCCCAGAGTAATTGTCAGTGGCTGAGTTTAATTCAAGTATTCTACCCATCACCTTTTTTACAGACTTCCAGGTGCCCTTGCATTAAGGAGCAGTTTGCTCCTTGCATAAAATCCTACCCCCATCATTTTTTCAATCTATAATTCTATATTTTCATGTGAAATAGCAAGAATTAAGGGCTTTGATTTATAAGTTTAGAAATCAAGTGATCTTTGCTCTAGCCTTCTAAGCTGATGATGCATTAAGTTGCCATGAAATACTTTCAGTAGCAAGGAATGCCATGTGTCTAGTAAATTATCGAAATCGAGACCTCTTTTTGACATTGTTCTTTGAATGAAATACAAAATGTTTCAATTCAGAAGCCTGCATTATTGGTATAGAAGAGGGTACATGACAAAGCCTCCACAGAAGTAAGTCTTCTAGACAAACCTTTTAATTTGTAGGAATTCATTTGGGCAATTAAGTCATTATCAAAAAAGAAGGTCTCAGTGAAATATGAGCCAAATGACATATTCTGCAAAACGTTTAAGACATTAATTGCATCAATTGTTATCAACATATGCAATTTAAATAATAGAAGTATTCAAAATACATCAAGCAGCTGAGATGAGAAGCGTGGCCTTAGACCAATGCTGTTTTATGTAATGACATTTGGAAAACTTACATATACTTATGTTCCATGCTACTAAGGAATGAAGAACAATGGTAAATGATTAAAAACAATACAGTGCTTATTTCTGTATGGACAATATAGTTTTCAGGAAGTTCCTAGATGTTTTTGATTATGTTTATTGTCAGATGTGGGACCACAAGTGAGGTCTGTGACCCATTCCTAGTGCAGCAAATATTCTCTCCTCTGCAAGCCACACCCTAGATGGCTGGTGGGGCCTTTGAGGTGTGTAGTGGGTGGTGCAAGCTATACGGAAGACTCACTCCCTGAGGAGATAGGGAGCGCCTGAGGTAGAAGATCTCACTGCAACTCAGCCAACCTAGGGGGCGCCATGATGATGAGACAGAAGGGCTTCAAAACAGACGACACCCACCAGAACCCCACCCATGACTGATGTGGGGCAGCCCAGGTAGGGAGCTTCTAAACACAGACCATATGCTGCAGGACACTAATGCTAAATTCGCAGAGCTCCTTACTGCTGTGCACAACTTGAAGATATCCCTGGAGCTGAAACTGGACACGCTGATCATCGATTGTAGCCACATGAGAGAGAAGCACAATAAATTGAAA
Source organism: Calotriton arnoldi (assembly GCA_963921515.1). Lineage (NCBI taxonomy): Eukaryota > Metazoa > Chordata > Amphibia > Caudata > Salamandridae > Calotriton > Calotriton arnoldi. Next base: position 202,732 of record CAWUFW010014694.1, on the reverse strand, counting down.
GTGAAGGTAAACACGCTTGAGACAGCCATAGCGGAAATGCAACCCGCTGTGTCGGCAAGGCAGGTACAGGTTGTGACACTGCAGTTGAGAGGTAGACCTACTACTACACAAAGCAGATGACGCAGAAGGACAATCATGCCGAAATAACATCAGAGTGGTGGGTCTGCCTGAGAAGATCGAGGGCCCGAGCATAGACCTATAGATGGAGCAATGACTGGCACAAACAGTCCTTGGGATAAAACCTCCACTTTCTTCTCCATAGAGCAGGCTCATCTAGTGCTGGCCTGGCCTGGTGCCCCCCCACACCCAGTGGTGGCATGACTGTTCAATTATCGAGATAAAGCTAATATTCTACAGACTGCCCACACCAAAGGTCCATGGCAAGTGGAAAACCAGGCAGTCACGATTTTCCCGGATTACACAGCGGATGTGCAGAAACAGAGATCCTCATACTACACAGTGAAACACAAGCTCAGGCAGAAGTACGCTCTGATATTTCCGGCCAAACTTAAAGTCATGGAAAGAGACAAGGTGCTCATTTTTTAGTCAGTGCGGAAGGCCCAAGAGTGGCTAGAGACTAAGGGGGAGCAACCCCCTCGGATCACCCAAAAACATATAGGGGCTGGATGGTGGCGAGGAACAGATGTCGATCAACGCACCGAACAAGGTCCCGCCCATCCAGGGAGCAAGCAACACATGAAAGAGCTCAGGTGGTGGCCGAAATAGTACGAGTGGGGCCTCCTGGCTCTGGCAACCCAGATATCATTGAGGTGCACTCACTCTGTGGCTCCCTCCCGGATATGAATACTGAATTTCCACCATGCAAAGTCTGTAAAGTTACTCTGGAAGACACCATTGTAGAGCCTCTAACTGGATAAGCAGGCTCTTGACTTGACATTTGCTTGGCACTTCAATAGGCCAATTGGATTGTGTTTACCTCATATATGAACTCTTTCTGGATGGTAACCTTATTCGTACATAGCCTTGAAAAAGTCCCCATGAAGGGACAAAACACATGTCGGCTGGAATCATCTATCATTCAACACTGTCAACACATCTGCAATCTCTGTTGTATTGCTGTAATCAGAATGTTTATAGCTTGTGCGCAAAAACTGTCACTAAGCAAAGTAATCTATTCTTATATAACATCTGGAAGTTTTTGTTATATCATTTGATTATCCATCTGAGTTACTACTGCATTTGGCTTAAAAACAAAGTTCTATTCACTTGCACCTAGACCTAAATGCAAAAAGATCAAAAACGTATCATAAAAGTGCTCCACTACTCTCTCTTTCTACCTGGGTGTGGGCAGAGAGTTTCTCTGATCCAGACATACACATCTTGGCAACAGCTGTGTTGTAGTGTAATAAGCAACATTTTTCCATTGCTTCTCCGAATTATACTAGATTTAGGGACGTTACAGGTAAGTAAAGGTTGCGACCAATGGGTCCCTTCCTTGGGGTGGGTACACCCCCTTTTAGGCCAACCTCCAGTGGGAGGGGTGCATATGCCTCACTCTGGTTGGCTGGGTCCCCCCATCTGCAAGATGGCGGGGACTGAGAGCTGTGCTTCACCTTGCCTCCCCACCTGAGGGGTGGAGTTGGCAAAGGTGGGCACACCTCCCTTCCTCACATGGTTTTCCCGACAATTCTCCCACCCAAAGTGGGGGTCAGAAACGGTGGGGGCATGTTGCTGGAAGCAGCAAAAGGCCTGGGGAAGCTCACAAAGGCTACAAGCCTTTGAAGCTTTCCCTTCGTGGACCCTGCCCATCCTGGGGGAGGAGGCTTGGTACCTCGTCCCAGGATGTGCATTGTTTCAGACCCCCGAGAGCAGCAGGCTCTCGACCCAGGGGTGGATAAACATGTTTGGTGGTGGCAGCTGGTGAGTAGCCACTCAGCCTGGACACTAGTGTTAAGTCGTTTTTCAGGGGGCATCTCTAAGATGCTCTCTGTGTGTATTTTTCATTAAATCCCACATTGGCATCAGTGTGGGTTTAATGTGCTGAGAAGTTTGATACCAAACTTCCCAGTTTTCAGTAAAGCCATTATGGTACTGTGGAGTTTGTAACGACAAACTCCCAGCACCATATACTCTTAATGGCATTACTGCACTTACAATGTCTAAGAATTGGCTTAGACCCTGTAGGGGTACAGGGCTCACACACCTGTACCCTCATCACTGGTATAGTGCACCCAGCTAGAGGTGTGGCTGATCTATGCCAGGGCAGTGGGTTGTAGGCATGGCACACAGGGATGTGTGTCATGTCGACTGTTCACTTTGGTCTGCACCAAAACACGCAGCCTGCAAGGGCAGTGTGTGTGTGTGTAATGGTACAGGGCCTCTAAGGGTGGCACAATAAGTGCTGCAGCCCTTAGAGGCCTTCCCTGGCCACAGTGCCCTTGGTACCTGTGGTACCATTTACAAGGGGCTGACCTGTGCCCAGAAAGTGCCAATTGGGTTTTATTTTCAATGCAGTTTTAGGGAAAGAGCAGAGGCCCTGGGTACCTGTTTGGCAGCCTCAGTCAAAGTACATCAGCAGTTTAGCAAAGAGTGGGGGCAACCATGCAAAAAGATGGCACTTTCTTACAGAAGCACATTGAGCCTTCTCGTTTCTTTTTCCGCCCGTCTCTCACACAGGAAGATGGGGACCTCCATAAGTCATTTACTGCCCTTCTGCACCGGGTTGCCATTGTCTCCGATGGGCAGGATCGCCATCTCCAAAATGCTGGTATTTTCCAGATTATTGTACTTCTTCTGTGCCATTTCATTGGTCATACTGAAGTCATTCTTCAGGGAACGGCAGGGTATATTGACGAGCCTGACATGGGGCACCGGTCAGCGCCGGGTGACCCGTAGTAAGTTTTATGCTCTCTTAGAAGAGGGAGGATTAAATGATCCTAATTACAAGCCATATTACTTGGCAGCCCATTTACAGTGGCTGATGCAATGGTTAGCTGATGTGCCTCCACTCGATTACACAGGGATCCTGAATGAACTGACTGGATGACCCCTCCTGCATAGACTTCTAAACACCATCCCCCCAAGAACTCGGACAGCACGTTATTACGAACGCCCCTATTCTCATGGGGATTATATGCCTGTGGAGGTGCGAGATTCATGCCCTACGCTCCCAGCCTCCTGATATGGACAATGCACCAATGTGTGGGTTTGAGGGTGACATACTGCACTAGGGATTGGTAAGAAGCAAGGATTCGAACCTGGACAGATGTGATTTCCGACGAAGGGTTACCCACCTTTGATGAGCTGGTACTAGAATATGGACTGGGACCAAAATAGTTTCTATTATACTCATCCATCAGAGAGGTGGTGCAGAGGATGTGGAGGTCTGACCGTGAACTGCTGTCCCTAGGGGGCCCCACTAGAAGCATTTTAGTTGGGAGGAATTCCACAAAGGCCATCACCCACCTATACTCCACATTGCGGCAGCACTCCGCTGGGGGGACGACGGCACTAGCAACCGACATCCCAGATAAGGCATGGAACCGGTGCCTCCAATCGGTTAGGCAGGTGACGCATAATGCTCAGTTCCGGCTCATTCAATTCTAATATCTACACCATGCATATCAAACTCTGAAGAGGATTAGCAAGATGTTCCCAGGAGCAAATAGTAAGTGCTGCAGGTGTGGAGCGGAGGAAGCAGATTATGTACACATGGTGTCGTCATGTGTGATGATAAACACCTTCTGGTTGCAGGTCACACAGACAGTTTCGGGAGTAACAGGATGCCTGTTCCCACTGGACCCTGTCCAGTGCATACTAGATGCAGGGCACGTCACCAGGAAAACAAAGGGCCTGAAGAGATTTCAAAACCTAGCTTTGATTTTAAGTATGAGCTTCATTACTATGGCATGGAAATCAGCCACAGCACCCCCTCTGCAATGATGGCAGCCCGAAATGCACAAATGGGCACTGGCTGAACTAGTGGTACATAGAAAGCTGCGCACAAGAAGGTGGGGGTAGACCCACTAGAACACTGGCAGACCTACTTAGAGAGAAATTAGATGCAAACTCAGATGACCACCCTCCTTGAGAGCACTGTCACCCTCTATTAGATGTGGGAGGCGCAGGGTTGACCCTTAGCTTGCCCAGACGCTTCCTGCATGGAAGAGACAAGAAGACCGGTGGGCATGGGCACCAGACATGGCCTGAGGCACACCACCAGTGTCGCTGACCTAAAACACATTCTGGCAAGAGATTGGGTAATGGATGGGGCATTGCCGAATAAAGGGTGAGGGGATAGAGAAAGACTTACTATACACACAAACGTGATTCAGGATTTTTGTCTTTTGTTTCTTTCCTTTTGTATTGTTCATATTGAAAAGTGAATTTGTTTGTTGCAGTTGCCTTTTCTCCTGCGATACTATTTTCTCCCCAGTTGTTACAAGTGAGTGCTCATTGTTATCCCAACTGGGCATGCTTGCGCCCCAATGTTGGTGGGGTCTTTGTTGGGGGAGCGGGAAGCCCTCTTATGATATATTGGGGGGTGGTATGAACAAACATTATCAAAATGTAAATTACTGCCTTTCTTCATTATGAGTGTTGATACTGTATGCAATATGTAGATTTATTGACTATGCAAAAATGGAATAAACATATTTTTTTTTAAAAAAAGCTCACCACTGCTGGTACTTAAAATCCATTATTTGACAAACCACCTTAATATGTGATAATGGGAAACAATGATTCAAGGGAACAACAGCAGCCACAATGGTATACGCCTATGACCACACCGACCACACACATTCTTCATACCACACAACAGAACCCTCTTTGACTTCAACTTTCAGCTTCTATGAAACCCTTATTAGAAATAATTGGGGCAACATATTCTCACACCAAACTCAAATTGGTGTGGTACTTAACTGATTGACAAAGTTAGATAATACTCAAAAAGCTGAACATACTAGGTAGAAGGCTAACCTTAATAGTCAAAACTCATATTTTTCTGACATCAAGATGGAACTGACTTCAAATACATGGTTCAGACGTTGGTGCTACTAAGACTGGGCCATGAATACTCCTTATTCATCGGTCTCCTTACTCATTGGTCTCCCAATAATTCCACAAGTAAAGCTGCCCTTTATTCTGTGGTATGCACTCCTGTGAGAACATCACTTCAACCCTAATGCTTGCCTTTTACAGCTAATAAATATTGTTACATTCATTACAGGAGTGGCAAGAGACATTTGGTACTTTTCCTTATTAGGTAAGGGGATGTGATGACTCACTCATCAATGACTTGGAGTGAACATTCTAAATCAATAAGGGGTTCAGTACAAGTCTTATGGGTTTTGAACATGTGCCAAGGCAGCTGATTCTCACCTCTTTAATGAATGCTACATCCTGATACATAAAAACGCCACTGGCACTCTGAGAGCCCAGCTAACCTTCCAACCACTGGTTAGATGTTTCTTTACCTTTGACTCTGTGAGTACTCCACAGTCCCTCAGCTAGGTTTACACCATACAAATGCCAAACACATACACACGTCCCTGCAGACATACATACATACATGTTGGTAATGGCAATGTGCTAAATGTTGTATTTCAGCCACTGCAGAGGCTAAGGGGAAAGGGGGCGTGGAACAAAAAGATGAAACAATTGTACAGTTTGAGATGGGGCAGGTTAGGGGTTGCAATGTGTATTAGAGCTGAGTCCATATTGCTGATATCCCTTTCAGTAACTAGGTTTGTAAGATGGCAACAACCTTAGAAATGAAAATGAAAAGTTCCTCAGATCTGTTCACAAGCATGTTTAGTGTGCATGTGGGAAAATTGGTCTTAGGCATCTGACTAGCCGATGGAGTTCTAAATAATCAGGTATGAAGGATGAGAGATTTGGGCTCCATGGGGCAGATTTACAAGCCCCTTGCTCCACTTTTGCGTCACTTTTAACATGGAAAAGTGACGCAAAAGTGGCACAAGGGACTTGTAAATCTGCCCCCATATACTTAAGAGCAGCCTTAACCTGTGTGTAACACTTGAGTGAATGTTAACTGCTATGCAAATTATTAGGAAATCTGCTTGATGCTTATGTGTTGTGGGAGGCAGGTCCAGAAAGTTCAACTATTGACATGTGGTAGCCTACAAATCACGTGGTCCTGATCATGCCAATGTACAGGGTGTTGTAGAATCCTTGAAGAAGGGTGGAGATCAGGTTGCAGGGCTAGTGCACCTTGGAAAAGATATCCAGGATTCAGCATTGAAAATATTTATACTAAACAAATCTTGATCCAGGATCTTTTGTTATAGTTTAAGGTTAAAATGCAAAAGCTAGAAAATGTGCATGTTTTGCATGATTCAGAGAGCACTGGAGCTCTTACATTGATTCTGCAGATAGCACAGTTGTGAATGGGATAGCAATGGTCTCATTGGGTCTTCACAACTGCAAGGACCAAAATAAACAGTCAAAGATCCTGTTGTGTCCAATCTTTTGAAAAAATGGCAAACTCCCTACTCATGTTAGCTGACCTACACCCTCATAAATTTAGTTCTTGTGCACAGGTAGCATCAGAATGAGAGAGTAAAGAAGGATCTCTAAGTCTTTTTTCGAATTGATATTTATGGAACTTGCCCCATACATCGTGAACACATTGTATTTTAAAGTGATTTAAGGGGCTTTGGGTCACCCTCCTTCACAGAAAAACAATGTTTTGTGACAGGGAAGTTCAGATCTGAAAATGTTATGTCCTTGTGACATGGAGTCATAATGTAACCCTATGCACTTCCTTCCAGAGCTGCTCGGTTGTAACACCTCAACCCCGAAAACTTGGCGTCAACTAAAGTGAGTTTTCAAATAGCAACTCTGGGGCATATGTACAAGGGAATGGCGGAGCGTGGAGTTAAGCACAAAATGCTAACGCCACGCTCCGCCATTCCGAAAGCGCAGGGATGAGCATAGTGCAAGGGTGCCTGCTTTGAGGGAATCATTGTTTATGTGCAGGAAGGCGTCCCTTCCTGCACATAAACAATCACAAATTGTGATTTGAAACTTCTATATGTGCTGCATTGTGCAGCACAGATAGAAGTTGCAAATCGTCATTTTGTAATGATTGTTTATGTGCAGGAAGAGACAACTTCCTGCACATAAACAATCATTCATAGCATTTTGCTGTTTCTATGTGTGCTGCACAATGCAGCACAAATAGATCAGCAAAAATGAGGAGAAATAAAGCATTTCTCCTCATTTCGCCATGATAAGACCAGGTTTTCCCTCGTCTTAATTTTGGCGCTGCCTCCTATTTATGCCACCCTTGTAAATAGGAGCAGCATCAAAAAGCAATGAGTGTTGCAGTGGAACACCCACCGCAACACCCATCGCCCACCCCTTTCACACTAAGGGGTATATTTACAAGAATTGCCGCTAACTAGCGTTAGCTGCAGTTTTCTTAACGTGGCCTATCACCAAAAACCATCACCCTGTTAGCGATGTATTTACAATACGTCGCTACATGGCGATAGTAATAGCTAGCCGTGGTGAAAACTGACGCTAACACTAGCATCAAGGCGAGAAAAAGTTTGACGTTAACGAGAGAAAAGTGACGAAAGGCCCATTAGCGGCAAAAAAAGACTCACGTTAGTCAGCCTAACGTGACTTTCTTGCCTCTAGAGGCAAAAATAGCCTATAAGTCCATCTCCAATGAAAAATAGGAAATAAAACCAACGGAATGCAGAATGGAGCAGCCAGGGCCAAGTGCAGCACAGATCAACAACCCCCCAAATTCCTCAACAGCCAGGATGACCAGCCAGAGTCCCCGGGGAAGAGGAAATGCAGATTCTGGGCTACAGTTATGAAACGAGGCGCATCGCTGGGAAAAGCCAGTGATGCATCACTTTTCATAGCGCCCTCCTTGCAACAGCATGGCAGCCAAAACCATGAAAGCAGGGACAGTCCCCGGGCCCGGAGGCCTCGCTGGGCCTGCGTCTGGGAACCAGAGGTGCTGTGGAGTTGCTGGGCCGAGGCGGTAGACATTGAGGTGTCAGTGATCGCCCTTACCTGGTGGTGAAGTCTGTCAGGTCGCATGGAGACACGTTGCTGACCTGTGTGAGAAGACCGCCTGGCACCCCTTGGAGCTGTGAATGGTAGAGGCGCTCCTGCGCACCAATGTAGGGAGGTCTGCATCGCATATCACGTGCCACCACTACACTGGGGTGCACGGAGGATATTACCAATTGTGGGCCGCGCCTCTCTGCATAACAGGCCGAAGGATGTTGCACTTGCTGGACGCTGTGGAGGGTGAGGCCCCTGAGCTGCACCAACCTTGTGTGGCGGGAGCGCTGCAACTTCACGCCTAAGGGGGCCCTGTTGCATCACATGCATCGGGAGGTTCCCAAGTGGACTTGGCGGCAACTGCTGTACCCAGGCTTGTGAAATCCTGCCTGGCTGAGGCTCCTGCTGGCTGAGTCACAGATTTGGAGAGAGTGCAGCGCATTGAGTCCCGGTGTCAATGTCCAGGTGAGAAGAAGGTGGGACGCGTAGCGGAGGAGGCCCTGGGGCTTTGGGCCCAGGCCTAGTGCCTGTGGGTGATGCACACAGTGCCCTGAGCAATCCCTGCACTGCGGCTGACCTACATCACCGAGGGTACCACACAAGACTGGTGGGGGACTCCACTAACTGGCTCAAGTCTCTGAGATCGGCCATTGCTGGCAGTGGGTGCCAGGGGCACGGGCCGGTTCTGACCCTGGCCCTTGAGTATGCAGCTTGATCCACCGTTACTCGCTGGGGAACACAGAATCTGGTCGCCACTGTTAGATCAGAAGAGGCAACTGGATGGTGCTGCCTTTCCTTGCCCGCTGTTAGTTTGCTTTTGAGTGTACGGGGGACTAACCCTTAGTGGACATCCTCTTCCCACAGCACTGTGCCATCTGGTTACTGCTGCTGCTGTCCCCATCTGTTCCTGTTGGTTCCTCTGACCCGGAGATCAGGTGTTCGGGTCCCTCCTCCACCCTCAGGCTCCTGCCTGCACCTCATCCCCGATGGTCCAGTGGTAGAGCATCACTGCTTTGCAGCTTGACTGCCCTCTGACCCTCTTTTCTGCTGTTCCTGTTCATCTTTCTGCTCTTCTCCATTGCTTTTCTACCTTTCTCTTTTTTTTATCTTTGCTTTGTTTGGCTTTGTTTTTCCTTTGCGTCTTTGCAGTTTTTTACCCTATCCTTTCCCTCGTTGCCGCTGTGATCCCCCACATCCCCGCCCCTCCAGTGTCCTTTCCCACGTTTCCTGCCTCCCATCAGTTCAGCCCCCCAGAGCACTACTTAATGGCGGATGCTCTGCGGCCATGCACGGCGGGCGTGCCACTGGTGTACTGAAGGCAAGCCAAAGGCAAGCCCATCTGCGTCCATCCACCCCTGTACCGCGCCCAGCACCAGGGACCCTGCTTCTCAGACACTCGACTGCTACAACGCCAGCACCCTCCTCGCCCTTAACCCTGGATGCCATGCTGCCTGCCATCTTGCATCACCGAAGAATACCCTTGCACCCTACGCCTACTGAAACTGCAAACGCACCTCCTGCCACATCAGCACACCAGCGCCTCTTGCCGCCCAGCCGACCAACAGTGCACCTGACTGGCTCAACTGCATCCTCCTCAACGTGCGGTCTCTCCACAAATATGCCACAGAAATCTGGGACGTCCTCGACACCACCTCTTCAGACATCGCCTTCTACACTGAAACCTGGACCAACCTCTGCTCCGGACTAGACATCGCCTTCGCCATCCCTGATGGATACAAAATCACCCGCAAGGACCGCCCCGACTGCCCAGGAGGAGGCATTGTCATCGTCTACAAAAGCACACTCTGACTGACCACGCACTCTAATGACCCAACAGTGACCATGGAACACCTCCACTTCCAGATCTGGACCAACCCCAACAGCACCCTCCGCTGCACCCTCGTCTACAGGCCCCCCGGGCCACTCACCGATGCCATTGTAGACCTCATCGCACCCCAGGCTCTCCCATCCACCGACTACATCCTACTCGGAGACCTCAAGTTCCACCTGGACAACCCCAGTGACCAGAACACCACCCCCCTCTGGGGGAACCTCGCCAACATCGGATTCAAGTAGCTAGTGACCACACCAACCCACATAGCCGGACACATGCTCGAGCCCGTCTTCTCCACCAGCGGGAATTTCAACTACAGCCACACCACAGAACTCTCCTGGACCGGCCATCATTGTATACATCACGCCTTCACCACGCCCACTGCACACCACCGCCATCATCGCCCCCCCTGTCGCAGCTGGATCAAGGCCACCAAAGAACTTTTCATCAACTCCCACAGCACCACCACTCCGCCAACGCTTACAGACACCAACAACACAGCACGCAACCTCCACTGATAGATCTACAACTGTGCCAACACCCTGGCACCCCTCAAGAAAAGACCTGGCAAACAACACTCCAAGAAGGCCAACTGGTTCACTCCCAACCTCCACTAGTCCTGACGCACCTGCAGACGTCTCGAGAAGAGATGGAGCCCCAAGACCCCTGAAACTCACACAACCTTCAAATCCGCCTTCAACGCACATCACACAGAGGAAGAGGAAATACCCTGGATTGATAGGTTTTGTGCAGGTAGGTTTCTCTTCCTGCACAACATCAATCAACTCCACAGCACCATGGCGCAAGGGTGCCTGCGTTGGCGCTTGGCAGCCATTGTGCATCAATGTAGGGGAAAAAAACAGGGGGGGCTTATTCATGAGCCCCTTCCGACAGTTTAAAGCTGCTGGTGCGTCATTTTCTTGACGTACTTGCAGAGTTAATTTTGCATCACGTTGCGCTGTATTTACAAAGTGCCGCATCTAGGCACATGCGTGCCCTTGTGATACCCTGTGCCACATTATACCTGCGTCAGGTATGATGTATGCAGGTTAGGCGTTCCCACGCAACAAAGCCTCATAGGTGTGGTGCAGTGAAATCCATCAGATGTCACTACAACAATTCTAGGACGCCACTGCATCGGAAGCTTACGCCTGCCTCATGGCAGGCATAAGGGTGACGCTGTGCCATAGGAATAGGCTGGCCCCATGCATTGCTGGAGTTGCATCATGCTTGTGACACAACTGCAGCAATGCAAGACTTTGGCGCTGACAGATACGTATCTGTCATTAATTGCGACATGGAGCGCCGTACAGTGAATACGGCGCATCCATGGTGTTGCAAGAAGGGCGCAGTGAAAATTGTTGCAACGCTGTTTTGTCGCAGCGATACAACACTTTTCATGAATGAGGCCCAGGAATGCACCCTCTCTTATTTGTTTTGTCGCAGGGCAACGCAGCAACATTCCTTGCAGTGCTGTCCAGCGCCAAAACCTCTGGAATGAGGCCTCTTGTGTTTGCACCAATTTTAAGACCAGCTATTTTCTCGTCTTAAAAAACTGCCTCTAATTGGACTTAGTGGCAGTTTTGAGGGGTTATCGTCAGACGAAAATTTAATTGTAGATATAGCGAAGTGGGATTAGCAGCAGTTTTTGCACGGGAACGCCCACCTTGCATCTCATTTTCGTTAAGTCCCTCTAACAGAAGTAGCGATCTTGAAAATTAACGTTTACGCTGGAAAAGTGCCGCTAACTGCAGTTAGCAGCACTTTGTAAGTAAGGCAATAAAAAAAAAGGTGCCGTAACGTCAAAAAGTTGACGCTACGGCGGCGTTAAGCTCTTGTACATATGCCCCTAAGTATAGCATGAAAGGATGCCTTATGTACAAGGCGGCGTTAAGCCACATTAAGTGGCTTAACGCCGCCTTGAAAATAAGGCGAAGCCCCTTTCGCCACTGGAACGTCATAAAAAGTGACGTTCTCTGTTTTCTAAATTACCAATTCTTATTTTCTATCCATAAGTCATACCATTCATTCAGTAGTATCCTTTGAGTTTTCTCACTAGGTTGAATACTGATTTTTAATTTCAGCTCCTTTTAGGATGTGCCACACTCCATCGGCCACTTAGCTCAATCTCTCATTATTTTACTTGCTTTCTCAATTAATAAAAAGAAATCCTTGCCTTGTTTCCCAAGGGGGGTTTCTGATAATTCATCATATGATAAGACATATTGTAGCATAGTCCTAAAATTTAATTGGCAGCGGGAGTAATCTTAGTTTCATTATTTGATTTTTAATGTTTTTTTGCTCAATTCTCTTTTGATATTTTGCTTTCTATATCATGAAACATTTCTGTACTAAATACCCACCTGTACTTTCGTGAAAGTTATTCCAATCCGTTTTTTAAATTCTGCACAAAGACATATCAAACAGTTTTTTCAATCAGTATGTGTAATATTTTGGTGAACTATAAATATAATACGTTGTTGATAATATGACAATGTATTCCCTTCATTTGTTCCCCTGTGAGCTATTGATTTACTTCATATATTTATCACTGAAAAACTTTGCTCATGCTTCATTAGTCTTGCTGATGTTTTAGTCATACACCTAATCTACATTTGTCTGTCTGTCTAAACTATTTGTTCCAAAATGCGAACATGTAGTACTAAGGTAATTCATTTTATTGTTTACTTACTCATGTAATATAGGGCCTGATTACGATGACGGTGGGACCGCCACCAACAGCCTGTCGGTGGCGGTCCCACTGCCATCATAATACTGATTACCGCCAGCCACATTAGGATGGTGGGTGGATGGTTGGTCGTAGGAGAGACCGACCGCCACAGATCTGACGGGCTCAAGGAGCCCGTCAGTCGGTCGGAAGGACTCGTATCCCTACATCATTGGAGGTGCCTGCCAGGCACTGCCATAGGGATTACAATGTCCCTTCCCGCCGGCTGTTTCATGGCAGTTTACCTGCCATGAAAAGGCATGCGGAAAAGGACATTTGTGGCCCGTAGCGGGTCCCCCTTCCACCTTCGCCCTCCGACATGGCCCCTGGGGGGCAACTATGGTGCCCCGCAACATATCCCTGCACCAGGTGGCAGGCACCGCATGGTGCCTGCCACATAGTGCAGGGATATGCACAGGGTGCATATTTTGTACTGCACCATGTGCTGCAGCCCGGAGCACCCGCTGCAATACAAAATATACACTTTGCGACGCATCGTGATTCAGGCTGCGGGCCCACCTACAGCTCGTCGGGCGATTAAGTCTGACCGCCATCCTAATCAGGCCGATAATAGTACAGGATATGCCTTTTTTTGTAAACTACTAACAGGCAGTTCCCCTCATTGTAGCCTGCTACTGAGCTTTATACCAAAACATACTCTGTAAAGGGCTGCTGTGAGAGACAGAGCACATGTGGCCGAGGCCTGGGCAACCAAATGCCTGACCACAGAAAAGATCAAAAATCTAGACTCTATGCTGCTATAAGGACATCAAGGGCTATTGGAATTTCCCACAATATGTTATCGAAAAGGTCACATTCACATCAAATCATACAAAATGCAATTAATTAAACTGAGATGTTATGTTATGTTATAACAATTTATCACGCGCACTACTACCCGGAGGTGTCTAGGCGCTCACGGTCTGCCATGCTGTGTCCGGAAAGCTAATTTCTAAAAAGCCATGTTTTGAGCAGTTTCCTGAACTCAAGCAGGGATGAAGTCTTCCTAAGGGAGAGTGGAAGAGCGTTCCATTCCTTTATGGTGTTGTAGCTGAAACTCCTTCCCCCAATTAGTCTTATTGATTCTAGGGGTGAGCATCAGGTAGGCGTTAGCTGAACGAAGCGCTCTGTTGGGAGAATACCAGCTAAAAAGGTCCAAAAGAAACCGTGGTCCTTCTCTATGCAATGCCTTATACGCAGTGCAAAGAGCCTTCAATTTGATCCGCTGACCAACTGGTAGCCAGTGCAATTCCTGAATGCCTGCTCTGATAGACTGGTATTTAGGAACATCTAGGACCAGTCTAGCCGCGGCATTTTGTACTGCTTGCAACCTTCTAAGTAGATTGGATTGTAAGTTAATATACAGTCCATTACAGTAATCCAATTTGGATAAGACAAGGGAGGTCAGTACTGTTTTTCTAGTATTTATGGGAATAAAAAGCAGAATTTTACGTACAATTCTGATAGTGAGGAAGGAGGAGGAGGCCACCTTAGAAACTTGGGACTTCATGTTGAGTTTTTCATCTATGATGACCCCCAAATTATTTGCCTTGGCTACTGGTGTAGGAGTAGGGCTCAGTGTATCTGGCCACCAAGCTGGAGACCACTGAGGGGAAAGGTTTCCAAATAACACTACCTCAGTTTTTCCTGAATTCAACTTCAAGCAGTGCCTACCCATCCAGTTGCTCAGAGTGATCATACAGTCATGAAGTTTGATGGAGTAGTTGATGTCCTTGTCCACTGCTGAGATAACCAACTGAGTGTCGTCGGCATAAGAGGTGGGGATTAAATCAAAGCTTCTAATCAAAGAAGCTAATTCGGAAACATAAATATTAAAAAGCGTAGGGCTTAACGAGGACCCCTGAGGCACCCCACATGGCAAGATGAAAGGTGCGGATTTAAAATTACCCAATTGCACAGATTGAGTTCGATCCGAAAGGCATGAAGTTAAAAGGCAGAGGGCCCTTCCTCCTATCCCTATGGTTTTTAGGCGTCCGACCAGAAGCGTATGGTCCACGGTATCAAATGCCGCGGACAGGTCGAGGAGAACAAGAGCTGCCATTCCTCCCCCATCTAGAGTCTTACGGATTTCCTCAGTAGTTTTTATTAGAGCCCTCTCGGTACTATGACCCGCTCTGAAACCAAACTGACTTTGGTCCAAGATTTCATTCTCTGCAATGAAGGTGGAGAGCTCAGTATTTAACAGTTTCTCAAAATTTTTTGCGGGAAGTGGGAGCCGTGCAATAGGACAGTAGTTGGCAGGATCTGTAATGTCCAAATTTGCTTTTTTTAAAAGAGGCAGTATACATGCCTGCTTCCATATTGAAGGAAAAATCCCTTGTGATAGCATCAGATTAAACATATTAGTTAGCAGTGGACTAACAATATGACTGATGCTTTGAAGGATCCTGGGGGGACAAGGATCGTCAGGAGATCCTGATTTAGTTGTTGAGAGAAGTGAAGCTATTTGCGCGGAGGAGGCCAAGGAGAAATGTGAAAACGACACTTTGCCTGTAGCTACTCGTATTGTGTCATTAGCGATTGATTTGTGCGTGGCAAATTGGCCATATATTTGGTCCACCTTGGACTTAAAGAAGTGTGCAAGAGTGTTACAAAAATTTTGATTAGAATTTGCGGTGTCATCCTTTGGGACTGAAATTAGATTTTTTATCGTCTTGAAAAGTTCCTTACTGGAAGTGCCAGCCTTTTCAATTTGCATCATAAAGTACTGGCTCTTTTCAGCAATTAACTTTTTTTTATAATCTGACAGTATGGCTTTGTATAGATCTTTTTCTGATGCTTCATAGTTTTTCCTCCATCTTCTTTCCTGCCTTCTACATGCTTGTTTGTCTAATCGCAGGGCCTCCGAGAACCAAGGGGCTGATGGTACTTTCCTGTTTTTATTTATCACTGTAGTAGGTGCTACAATAGCAAAATTGGACTCCAGCCATGCTGTGTAATTAATGGCTGAAGCTTCTACTTCCCAGTTCAAAGCGGGTTGGCTTTGTACTAACTGGAGATCAAATAACTTTACCAGCCCAACTTAACTGTGATAAGCTGTAGGAAGAATCATAGGCGTAAAGTACTCTGCCATATATGGGATCCTCCATGAATCGTTGAAGTTAACTATCAGAAAACTTGGATCAGCAAGGTACCCAAAAACGCCTTGCTCCTCGGGAACTGGAAATTAACATCTGAGTACAGATGTCGCATCTGAGCACGGTTGCTGGTGACTGCATGTGAGCAAAGTATTCCTTTGTGAGCTATGAGGGAATTCTGCACAGGAGAGTTCACGGGAGAGTGTTAAGTTGCATATAAACCATGGGAAAGTCAAACAAGCATATATTATAATTTCCCAAAGCGTTTAATAATTAATAGAGAACATTTAGTAAGCATTTCTATTGATTTACCGTTTGTTGTTAAGTGAAATTGCTGTTTAGTTCTTTCAATATGTTATCTTTTATTTAGAAGAAAAATGTTTGGGCAATATGTGGGCACCAACGCAATTTAAAGATGACAGCAATTTAGAACTTCGTGAAATGGGAACAAATTGTGGTATCTTTGTTAATGCTCATACTTCCAGTTTATGCACTTTTTCAGTTTTGTGGTTTGTGTGTAGTTTAGTTGCATCCGTATCGTAGTGAAACCACATTATATTTGAGATAAAGTACACACTACCACTACCATACGAATATCTGTTGTGTATGTATATGTATCCTCGTTCCCGGCACGGACAGCTTATTCTGTTCTAGATTGGTGAAGTCCGTGCCCTGACGTTTGGAGGGCAGTTGACGGGAAGCTACTGATGTGGGCAGTCATGTAACCGGTGGTGCCTTTTTCTTCCTGAATTAAAGCTGTTTACACTCTTCCAACTTCCCATGTCTACTTAACAATATCACAAGCCGCTAAAGAGTTCTGTGGCCAATTCAGGTGCAGCTTCTCTGCTATGACAGAGGAGCGTCGCCCCACTGTTGAAATGCCGCAGACAGAAGAAAAATAAAATGAATATAAAACTATTTATTGTCATTTTATTTTTCACTTACAGTCGGCAAGTCTGGGGCGGGGCGGGACCATGTCTTGGCTACAGCAGCAGGGGGAGAATAGGGCTTTGGGGGCAGCCGACCACCGGGAGGCTTGCCCCCCCACCCCCGGGATTTTTGGGCTTTTGGTGCAGCCCAGAGCCCAATTGGGCTCGTTGGGCTACCCTTGGGCTGGTGGTATTAAAACCAGCCATTTTAGGATGCCGTGTCACCATTTTAGTAAGGTGACACAGCGGCCGGTCTGGACAGCTGGGTTGGGGGAAAGTTTTTTCTTCGTTTCATCGCATCGTGAACAAAAAGCTTAGAGAAGGATGGTGGAGGATCCCAGGGTGCTGGAGGCCATGCGGCTGCTTGCAGAGGCAGGCTGCATGGACCTGGTGCGTGGGGACACCACTGCGAGGCCTGCGCGGTGGGCGTCTGAGGGGGCTGCCACAGCGGTTTTGGCTTGTTTGCCGCCGCGGACCCGTATGGGGAAGAAGCCGGTGAGTGCATGCGGCAGCGTCCCCAGCGCGGCCGCACGAGGAAAACGGAGAGAGGGGGGGCGGGGCACCCTGCGGCGTCCCGCTCTCGATTTTAAGGCGGGAGTAGGCGGGCCGTAATAACGGCTGAGAAGGCTGGAGGGGGGGGGGGCAGGCGCATTGTTGGGCAGCCCCGGCAGGGAAGGGAGTGGGGGGAGGGACTAAGTGGACAAGGGCAGCCTCCGGGGGGGCACTGGACCCTCCAGAAGAAGGGGGATGGGGGGAACAGGCAGGCAAGGGCAGCCACAAGGGGGAGCCAGGGGGGGGTCAGGTAGGGCCGAAGCCGTCCTTGGAGTTGGGGGGTGGCTAGAAAGGGCCCCAGAAGGGCTCAGGCAAAGCTGGTCGGAGGAGGGGGGCTGGGCCAGAGACAGGATCACAGCGAGTCTGGCCAGGCTGGCGAGTCTTGGGGGGGTGGAGGGGTTAGGGAAAGGAGGCCACTGGCCCCGGAGAAAGGGGAGGGTTGGGCCACATGTCAACCAGGCTGGCGGACCTATTAGAGTGGAGCGACGGGGAGGAGCAGGAGGGGGGGGACAAGGGGGGAGAAGGGCTCGGGGCCCCGGCCACGTTATACTCGTGCCGGAGGTAGGGCCAGGGGGGGATTCCCGTCATGGCGGGGGGGACATTCGTCAGGTGGGGGCAGGAAGAGGGCGTGGGGGGCGGTTGAGGCGGAGGGAGCATGGGGTGGGGAAGTTGAGAGGCGGGAGGGGGGTTACTTGCGGTGGGGTATGGGTCTGCCAGGTGCAGGTGAGAGCATTAACCCCGGCACGTCGGACCTTACTCTTCCTTTGCAGGGGCACCAGGCCAGGTCCTCGGGTGAGTTGCAGGCGGCTCCACGGCACTGAGATGATGGGTGGGCATTGTCCCGAGCAGGCAGCCAGACCCAAGCGTGGGACCGGCAGGAGACAGCGAGTTGGAGGACAGAGGCGCGGACAGTGGCGCCCACACCCCGGTGGGTCGATTCGGCCTCAAGGGCGGTGGCGCAGGGATCTTGGCACACTACCAGGAGTGGGGAGGAAAGATGGAAGGCTGGCCAATGTAATACAGGCGTGGGCCTGGAAGAGTTCATACGCAGCGGAAGGGAAGCGGCACAGTCCAGCATGAGGGAGCCATGGGTAGGGGAACAGTTGCAACTGGACTATGACGAGGATAGTGTTGAGGAAGGGGAAATCCTAGAGGACGAGGGGGAACAGGGGGGAGGCAGGGGGGGTCCGAATAATGCTGTGCCTAGTGTGTTTCAGATGGACCAGGAAGAACGGCATGCCGGGACACACGGCGTGGTGCCACCTCACACGCAACTGGTTAGGCGGTGGGATCCGGTGAGGACGACGACCTTGACGCCAGGTAAGGGTGTGGAGCCAAACGGGTTGGGTCACAAACAGGGGAAAGTGTCAAGCGGGACGGATGCGGTGGGGGGAGGATGGGGAGGTGCGCTTGCACAAGGGGCTATACGTCAGGGATGCTGGGGTTGGTCCAGAGTCACTTCAAGGAGTCGGGGTCGAGAAGAAGACGAGGGCGACTGACAGTGGGCAGGGGGACGAACAGGCAAGTGGGTCCAAAAAGGTGACAGCTTCGGAAGAAAAGGGGGACCAAGGGGCACAGGCAGACGGGACTAAGGAGAGCCACGAGATCAAGCTTAAGCGGCTACCATACATGGGAGTGACCAAGCCGCTGAGAGCGCACCTTATGTTGTCAACGAAGGAGAAGATCTGGAAAGGGGAATATGTAGATATGTTGAAGCTGCTACATAGAGAGTTGAGGGCCAAGGAAGGGTCGAAGGAGGAGGAGCTAGAACTGGCCAAGAGGCCCCGGGTGCCCATGACCATTGAAAACTGGTCGGCGGCATTTTTGATATTCGCCAGCGTATACTGCGAAAAATACCCAGACAGATCCGTTGCACTGTTCAAATACATGGACGTGATCAGACGGACTGAATTGACCTATGGGGGATACGCATGGTCACATTATGATGAGGAGTTCAGGGCTAGGCTCGCATGGAACACAGAGGCTAAGTGGGGGGAGATAGATACAGATCTTTATCAACAGACAATGGGGGCTGTGAAGTTTGGGAGAACGACTTATACGGCTAGCGGCCTGCCACTGGTTTACCGCCCCTTTCAGAGCCGCCCCACCCGGGCGGGGGGGTGGGATATGCAGCAAAGGGCACGGGAAATGTGCAAGGGGCATGTTGGGATTTTAACAAGGGTACATGTTCCAGGGAATATTGCAAGTTCAGACATGAATGCTCAAAGTGCTCAGGCAAGCACCCATTGGTGCAATGCCATGGGACAGGTTTCAGCGGGCAGGGGCAGCATTTTAACCAAGAGGCTCACCAGAACAGCGGGAATAGGGGTGGCCGAGGAGCTCAAGGGAATGTGGGGAAAGGCGCATACTCCCATTAGACAGGCATGCTTACGTTGTTTGGCGGTCTACCCCCTCACGGAGGACGCAGATTTATTGAGAGCGGGTTTCAGGGAGGACTTTCGAATTGGCTATGAGGGCCCTCGGACAGCCAGGTGGGCCAAAAATTTGAAATCAGCTAAAACACACAAAGGGGTAGTGAGGGACAAACTGTTCAAAGAAGTAGCCGAAGGGCGCATGGTGGGACCATTTTCAGTTCCCCCATCAAGGAATTGATTATTTCTCCCATAGGGATCGTGCCAAAGAAGGAGCCAGAGCAGTTCAGGCTGATACAACACCTCTCCTGGCCGGAGGGGTCGTCAGTGAACAACTTCATAGCAGACGAACTGACATCAGTAGACGTAGCCAGGGAGTTAGTTGCGTTAGTCGGGAAGGGAGCCTTGATGGCGAAATGTGACATTAAGTCGGCTTTTCGCTTGATGCCTATACACCCTGACGATTACCAACTGCTCGGTATACAGTTTGAAGGGCTCTTCTTTGTGGACAAGGCTCTGCCAATGGGCTGCTCGATATCCTGTGCTTTATTTGAGCGTTTCAGTTCATTTCTGCAATGGGTTTTCACTTGGCACACGGGCAAAGAGACAGTGACACACTACCTTGATGACTTCTTCCTGGTGGGCCAGCCTGGTTCAACGGACTGTCAGCTACAGCTGACAAGTTTTCAAGAGCTCATGGGCCACTTGGGTGTGCCCCTGGCACCAGAGAAGACACAAGGTCCAAGTACGGTGTTGTCATTTCTTGGCATTGAATTGGATTTGGAGGCGATGGAGGCACGCCTTCCGAGTGACAAGAAGCTGCACATGTTGATTTTGATTGATGACATGCTGGCAAAGAAAAAGTTGACGGTCAAGGAGGTGCAAGTTCTGTTGGGACATCTGAACTTCGCATGTTGGGTAGTCAGGGCAGGACGTACCTTTTGTAGAAGGTTGGGGAGGTCTCTGGCGGGTGTGACAATGCCACACCATCACATGCGTATGGCCGCAGGGACGAAGGCAGATCTCCGCATGTGGAGGACATTCTTGGAGGATTTTAATGGCATCCCCATGGCAACACCAAAGGAGTGGGAGTGGGAGGTCACCATATACTCAGATGCGGCGGGGGCACATGGTTTTGGGCTCTACTGGGACGGGAGGTGTTGTGCAGAGGAGTGGGGGGAGGAGCATCACCTTTCTGGAACTTTTCCCGTTAGTGGTGGCTGTGACAGTTTGGGCGCAGGATTTGGCGCACAAGAAAGTGATTTTCAAAGTGGATAACATGTCTGTGGTTCAGGTGGTGAATAGGCAATCAGCAAGGGATGCGCAGGTACTTAAGTTGATGACGGTGTTTGTCCTTAACTGTCTGAGACATGATATTTTGTTTGAAGCCAGACATGTGCCAGGCGTGGACAACGACATAGCGGATGCTTTGTCTCGTTCACAGTGGGAGAGGTTCCATGGACTAGTCACGGAGGCGGACGAAGGCAAGACGCCGGTTCCAGCAGGGATGTGGTCAGTAGGCAACAAAGGATGCTTGACGTGGTGGTAGGGTCCCTGGCACCATCGACGCGGAAGGCATATACTCAGGCATGGAGAGAATTTCTGGAGGGGGGTCCCGGGGACGAGCAGAGCAACGGGCGAGGGAGGAGGAGGTGGTCCAGTTTATTCTGTCACTCATTGACAGAGGTTTATCGAAGGTGACTATAGCAGGCAAATTGTCAGGCATCGCTTTTATGGGGAAATTGTGGTGGGGCTACGCTCCTTCTGAGGGGGAACTAGGCAGCCGCATACTAGAAGGTTGGGTGAGGGAAAGGGGCATTAGGCCTCAGGTGAGGAGGCCGGTGTCTAAGGTTTTGTTGCTCGGCTTGCTGCAGGCGGTGCCTCGGATATGCAGGAACAAGGAGGAGGCTGTTTTGTTTTCCACTTTAATGTCTTGGATGTACTTTGGGGCATTTCGGGTGTCGGAACTGTTGGGCCGGAAGGGCGTACAAGGGGTGCAGTGGGGCGATGTGGAAATGAGGGAGGACCAGGTGTCATTGAGGATCACACACTCCAAGACAGACCAGAGGGGAGCTAGGAGGTGGGTTTCTATGTGTGCCACGGATGACAGGAATTTGTGTCCAGTCCTTTGGGGAAGGACTTTAAGGCATGGGCGACTGCCGGGTTCTGGGGTGGTTTTCTGCAGGGGATCAGGCCTCCGAGTGACAGCGGTGCAGCTGCTGTGGGTAATGCGGCGAGCGCTTTTGTGTGTAGGCGAAGCATCGAGCGATTTTGGTACGCATTCTTTCTGCATTGGGGCAACAACGGAGGAGGCCATGCAGGGTTGGGGGAGGGACAGGATCATGAGCTTGGGAGGATGGAAGTCGGATTGCTTTAAGAGATACATTCAGTTACAGCATGTGGGGGGGAGAGGCGTAAATTGTGCCAGTGTTTTTGTTTCTCACATATGTGTCTTTTCAGGTGCAGTGGTTGGGCCAGCATCCGCTGAGTTATCCATTTGGATTGTTGGCCATTCCTTCGTGAAGTGGGCTGAGCGTCACAAGTGGGATAAAGGGAAGGGTTTGAGTCTCGGGCTTGACACAGCGTTGTTTAAGTTTTCTTGGCATGGGAAAGGGGGCATGAGGTGGCATGAGTTGTTTCCGTTGTTAAATAAGCTGGTTAGAGGTAACATATGTCCAGATGTTTTGATTGTCCACTTGGGTGAGAACGATTTGGCTCTGTGTAAGGGCTTGGCTTTACTGAAGCAGATGAAGCAGGACTTATTGGAAATAAAGCAGCAGTGGTCTGGATGTTATGTCATCTGGTCAGAGTTCATCCCGAGAAGGCACTGGAGGGGGGCAGAGAGGCCTGCTGCGATAGATAAGGCCAGGAGGAAAATCAACAGGGACATGAGACTGTTTTGTGACAAGGAAGGCATCGGGAGAGTGGAACATCCTGAACTTAGATACGCAGCAATTTATTTTTTCAGACAGGATGGGGTGCACTTGTCTCGTTTTGGTTTGGAGTTGTACATCATTCAGATCAAGGAGATACTGGACAGGGCTTTGGGCATTAGAAGGTATCCGAAGAAGTCCTAGGCCCTAGTTGGGGGGTCAAAAAAGTTTGAGAGGCAAGGACTTTTTTGAGTGGCATTTTTCTTCGTAACTAGTGGTTTATATTGTTTACAGGTTAAGTTTAGGTATGGAAAAGTTATTCCGGGAGTAGGTAGGAAGGGGAAGGTAGCATAGGAAATGTTTAGTTAGATAGTTATCTTAGGAAGTAAGAAGAGTTTACAAGGTTAATGTGACAGCATGGAATGTCCGAGTTGGGGGGTTATAAACTGTTGCCAATAAGGGGAAAGGGGAAACTTTAGGGGTGGGGTTGGGTGGAAAGGTAGGAAGAAAAATATTTAGTGAGGTTTAGTTTTGTACGGCAAAGGCCAAGGGAAATGTTTTATTGTAAGGTGCACCTGTCTTCAATAAAGCGGCCTTTTCCACACATATAGAGCGTTTTTGTGGTCTGTGCTGCGCCCCCCTTTGGCCCAATAGGGCTTTGGGGGGGCGGCCGACCAGCGGGAGGCTTGCCCCGCCCCCGGGATTTTTGGGCTTTTGGTGCAGCCCAGAGCCCAATTGGGCTCGTTGGGCTACCCTTGGGCTTGTGATATTAAAACCGCGCATTTTAGGATGCTGTGTCACCTTTTTAGTAAAGTGACACAGCGGCCGGTCTGGGCAGCTGGGTTGGGGAAAAGTTTTTTCTCCCGCACTCCCTCCCCTTTCCTCGGGGGGGGGGTGTTTCCCTCAATTTGTTTTCAGGAGGCGGTTTTCATTGGACACAGGTGCGCTAAGGGTTTTCTTTGTACATTGGGTGTCGCTTGAAGCAGGTGCTGGCGTTTTTCTTGGTAACTAGTGGTTTATATTCTTTACAGGTTAAGTTTAGGTTTGGAAAAGTTATTCCGGGAGTAGGTAGGAAGGGGAAGGTAGCATAGGAAATGTTTAGTTAGATAGTTATCTTAGGAAGTAAGAAGAGTTTACAAGGTTAATGTGACAGCATGGAATGTCCGAGTTGGGGGTTATAAACTGTTGCCAATAAAGGGAAAGGGGAAACTTTAGGGGTGGGGGTGGGTGGAAAGGTAGGAAGAAAAATATTTAGTGAGGTTTAGTTTTGTACGGCAAAGGCCAAGGGAAATGTTTTATTGTAAGGTGCACCTGTCTTCAATAAAGCGGCCTTTTCCACACATATAGACGTTTTTGTGGTCTGTGCTGCGCCCCCCTTTGGCCCAAGTGCTTTTAGGCACTGAAAGTGGCCATGTCGGTTTGGCAAGCTGTCCACGGCTGAAGCGTTAAACTGGCCCACTTCACCCAATCCCGTTGCTTATCTCATGCTGAGAGTAATTGCATGAGAGAAGCACTGGGATTGCGTAGGGAGTCTCCAAGCCTGTGCTCCTGGGGATAGTAGTGACACAGAGCAGATGAGCAGCGAGACGTGGCGAGGGATCAAAAGGTTGGGCGGCTGACAGCTAAAGTTAAATGTTTTTTAAAAATTATTTTATACGTGCAGTGCCCTCCCAAGTCGGATTGGTAGCAGCCGATGTTGGTGGCCATCTAGAAAAAGGAGACGTCAGGTTGAGAGACTTTATGAGGTCATAGAAGTGCGAGATGACTTGCAATATCCTTCGTAATGTAAAAATAAGGTTTTATTTCTTTATAACATGTGACCCCTGGTCATCTGTGCAATGTCTTCTATTTATTTTGCTCTATTGCTTGTATTGTCTTTTATCAGTGATGGGCCGTACTCCGGTCTGTTCTTCAACTTTGATCAGTAAAATAAATCACTTTTGTTTTTTGCAAGCTCAGGCATTGCTTTGAGCTTAAAACAGCCCCTATGCACTGTTGTCTTAAAACGTTTGGGGGCCCCTGTTTAAAACAACTTTGAATTTTATTACCCATTTGCTGCTAAATCAAGCCCCATGATGACAAACAAAATTGAATCATATGTTAAAAGTTGAGATGTAGTAAAAGACCAAAGTCAAATAGAAAAAAGTTCACTTTGCAAGGGGCCCCTTGAAAGGAGGGGCCCTGGACAATTGTCCACTCTGCCCATGCCTTAGAACCTCTCTGTGCTTAGTATGTCTTCTGCAATTTGCTTACATTCGGGAGAAATTAAGGACTGCGTTCGGCAGAAAGGGAGGAAAGTTATTGCACAGGATACTGGAAGAAGTAATTGTTTCCTTTACAAACATCGCTGACGCAGTGTGGTAGCATGTGGACTATTGTGCACCTATTTCCCCTACACTGAGTAAAGGCTGCTACCTGACTGGAGCATGGTGATGTCACTTGTCACCTGTAATAACTTATTACAAGTGACTAACTCTGTCATTTTCTTACCACAGACAACTTTTGATATCAGATTGTGCAAACACCATACGTTATATGGAGATTACTGTCTACCATTTGATATAGCTTATTAAGACATGGCAATGGCCTGTCTTCTTACTTCAGTCAAAGGCTGATGGTAGCACCTCAGAAAAAAGTTTTAAAAACATAAAGTATCTGTGTTATGGCAAACCATTGCTCATTATGATCTGGCTTGACAGTGCAGCTGTCGCCTGACAATTCTGTGAGCATCACTAGAGAGGGGCTTTGACTTCGCCCACATGTTGGGAGCCAGAAGTACATGTTTTGATTAGGCAGCAGTTGTGTGCTTCCACAAAAAAGTGCTTGCCCTCTGCCAGCTGTGATAATTTTATTTATCTATCTAGTTGCCTAAACTTGAACATTCAGACGCACGCATGAGACTGGAATGCTATTAAATTGTGTTAGGTAACTAAATGATGTATATTGGGCCCGATTCACAGAATTAACTTAAGACAAAATCCTAAACTTACTACCATTTTGGTACTCACGGAAGACACTTACTCATTTTGGTATTCACAGAAGGCATTTACTCATTTTGGTATTCTCAGAAGGCACTTACTCATTGATGAGTAAGTGCCTTCTGTGAATACCAAAATGGGTAACTTACTCATTTTGAGTAACTTACTCATTTTGAGTAACTTACTCATTTTGAGTAACTTACTCATTTTGGTATTCACAGAAGGCACTTACTCATTGATGAGTAAGTGCCTTCTGTGAATCCCAAAATGAGTAAGTGCCTTCTGTGAATCCAAAATGAGTAAGTGCCTTCTGTGAATACCAAAATGAGTACGTGCCTTCTGTGAATACCAAAATGGTAGTAAGTTTAGGATTTTGTCTTAAGTTAGTTCTGTGAATCGGGCCCTCAGTTTGTTTTTGGCAGCAGCACAGACAGGAGGACGGCAGTTAATAACCTACATGAATTTTTAGGTCAAGGTTGGCAGTGCAACTGCAAAAACAACAAGATTTATCTCAGCGACTGGCAATCGTTCTGGCCGCATCGCAATCCATCATTTTTTGCCGACAATGCCCCATGAGTTAGGACCCAGCCATATGCAAGTCAGTTTAGACTCTACTCCTCAGCAGTACTGCCCAAATCGCCAGGCCAGGTCCTCCCTGAACTAGAACACAGGCAACCTAGGACTCGTTTCACCCTAATTAGGGATCTTCAGCCAGGTATAGCTTGGTTCCAGTGGCACAGTGACCTCGGAACTCAGGTCAGGGTATAACTGGGGCACTTAGAGAGTCATATTCAAAAATAAAAAGGAGGTGGATGACATACTAAATTAATCTCAGCCACTGACAATGGCTTTGGCCACATCCCAATCCATCTTTTTTTGCAGACCATGCCGCCTCAGTTTGGACCCGGTCATATGCAAATCAGGCTTGACCTTGCTACGCTTGGGAACAGTCCAGCTCAAATTGCCAGGCTAGGTCCTCCCTGAACTAAAAACACAAGCAACCTAGGGCCAGTTTTGCCTTAGTTAGGCCTCTTCAGCCAGATATAGCTTGGTTCCAGTGGTACAGTGAGGCCGGGACCCATGTCTGGGCATACCCGGTGCACTTAAGGCATCAAATGCAAAAACAACAAGGTGATGGATGAAATGCTCAAATGTATCTCAACTACCGACAACCACTTAGGGCCGCATCCTAATCCATTTTTTTTGCCCACCATGCCACCTCAGTTTGAACCAAGCCATATGCAAGTCAGTCTTGACCATGCTCCTCATGGGAGCAGCCCAGCCCGAACTGCCAGGCCAGGTCCTCCCTGAAACGGAATACAAGCAACCTAGGACCGGTTTCACCCTAGTTAGGGCTTTTCAGCCAGGTATAGCTAGGTTCCACTGGCACAGTGAGCCCAGGACCCACGTCTGAGCATGTCCAGCGCACTTAGGGCGTCAAATACAAAAACAACAAAGTAATGGATGAATTGCTCGAATTAATCTCAGCCACTGAAAATTGCTCGGGCCGCATCCCAATCCTTGCTTTTGTCAACCCTCTCACCTCAGTTTGGACCTAGCCATATGCAAATCAGTCTTGACTCTGCTCCTCATTAGAACAGTTCAGCCCAGCCAGGCCAGACCTGGTCCTCCCTGAACCGGAACACAAGCACCCTAGGACCCGTTTTGCCCTAGTTAGGGCTCTTCATCTAGGTATACAGTGACCTGTCACTTGATCTTTTAACCTACACCAATATTAATCTACAGTTCTTTGCTTGCACACAAATATATATGAATTCCCATGCTATTTATTTGTAATGCTTAACATTACCATACAGCATTCTTTAAAGCCAGATCTGTGGAAGCTATGATGTCATCTGCGACTGGCTTGTGACATTTCATTAATTACAAATTTTAGTTATTCACAATTTTGTAAATAAGTTGCCATCAGTGAGGCTTTTGAAAAATTTTCAGATCATGACATTGCACTATACCAAATACTTTGGGTAGTGCGCCTGAGTTTGTCGATATATGTGTTATGGTAAAGACATTCTAAAATGCTTAACGCTTCTCTTATTCACAGAAGTGCAACGGGTATGCTCAAACATGGGTCCCGTGTTCATTGTGCCACCAGGGGAGTAGCTAAGTCAGTAACTTTGGAGGGGTGTGAATCTCAAATTTACCAGCTATAAAACTAGTGGGTTGTAGGGTGGAGGAGTGAGATGACCAAGGTTCGAAATGGACTGTTTCCATGAGGAACAGGGTCAGTACTGATTTGCATTAGGTGAACAAGTAAGGCTGTTTGCCTCCTTGCGTAAAAAAATGGGGGGAACCCATATCTTGCCCCCTGTTGCCCACTGTTGCTTTGGACCTCTTCCCTGAGCCGCAAGGGTCACGTGGGCCATAATGCTAACTGCGAAAAGGGTTACACCCATCTTCTTTTTGCTAGTAATACAGCCAGAATTTGGGTACAGTGGTCCCTCATAGCATTGCCCCAGTGCCACTGAACCTGCAGCACTGATGACAGTGATGGCCATTTAAAAAAAAGAATCTCCACCTTACTCAGGGGATCTACCTGAGGAAGCTGTGTCTGTCCATTTCTAAACTACAAAAACGTGCCCTCTACAGAACACCCTCTCCTCTGGGCCATCTATTTGACACTATCCATGGACAGAGAACTAAAGAAAGACAGGCCTTCTCACTGGGGTACTTGCTATATGAAAGAAAGGTAAATGTGTGCAATTGGTTAAACACCAAATGTAAAAGTTGCTTGGAACCAAATACAGGCTTTAATGTATGGAGTCACTTGAAGCTTCATGGTGACCAAGATGTATTCTTTTTGAGAGGGGATCTAGGGGGGGTACATTTTAGAAAGCATCCTTTTAATGGGCTTATAAAAATGTTTACACTAGGTGCAGTTTATTACCTATTTGCTAAAGAGTATTCTTTGAAAGCACTTGTTTCATCTTAAACACTAAATCATTTTGTGACAGCTTACCTTATACTCAGGACCCCTGAAAATATGCAATTTAATGGCTGCAGAATTTTCCACATAATTATAGATTTGCCGTAGAATCTACCATCTGCTGTATAATCTGCAGCTTTTAACAAACAAATATGTTTTTAGCTTAAACTGATAAAATTCTACTAAAAACGCAACAATACTAGTTGCCGCACAGTGGAAAGCCCATTGCAAAGTTTTACCGGTCAACTTTCTGTTGCTTATTGCTGTATTTGGTTGCTAAACTGGTACTAATGAATGGAAAACTTTGCCCAGACAGTGTTAGCATGTGTAAAACTGACAAAATTCTGAAGTACTACTATACTAAAAAGTGCCGCATGAAGCCACATATTTCGCTTTTTTTGCTCAATAATTTAGTCAGCCGTGCCGCATAATTCCAGTAGCCATGCTGATTTTGTGTTCAGTGCAAGTTTTAAATAATGACTGGCATATTCACAGTGCTTTGTGCTACAGGATAGGACTTCATAGCGTTATAAGTGCACAAGCCACTATTACACTGCGCCAACCAGGATTCAATTGTGTGACTGTCTAGTCACACAATTAGGCATCTGCAGTGATCACATTAAACAATTGAGGTCTCACAACATAAAAGAAAGTGTTAGTTTAATTTGAATTTATTTTTCATTTATGGTATGAGCATTATTTTATATGCAGATGGCTAAAGGTGGATACAAATATCTACAGAACATTTTGTTCTTTTTAGGCACTTAGCCATGTCTTTGACCCTGCCACCAGGGAACCAAGAATCACAGTTGCCACACATTTTTATGCACTTTAACAGCTTGATGTAGATAGAACAGCCTGGAAACGCTAAACAAAGAAAGTCCCGCTTCCAGGCCATCTTCATTTACAAATAATTACAGACATTGGCGCCTCCTGGGAACACAGCCACGGACACACAGTGCGGTCCACAGTTTGAAGACCTCTGGTCTAGAGTGACTCAGTGGCAGAAAAACGATGGGTTGATAGGCCACTGGCTAGACATTTTGCAAGCATTCATTCAATCATCTTTTGGGTGTTTGATTGGCAGTAGTATAACTGGAAACTCGAGATTGGCACAGCTTTCCAAGCCTGCTACTGCCAATGTTTGTGAGTTCCAAAAAGTAGTGCATTTGCACCCATTCAAGAAGTGCTCCAATGGGTGCAGATTTACTTCTTTCTTAGTAAACTGGTCACTATGCATATTTAAGATCTAGATCCAAAAAAGTAACAAGGTAAAACATGTTACTAGTATAAGATTGATGAGAAAAATCGACACAGAAATAGCAGATGCAACTCTGGGCCCCAGGCCCATCTAGCAAATCATGAATACATTTTGAGTGGTGTCACACCCTAAACACCCCCGCTGAAGCTACGCCCCCGCCCATCTGGGCCTGGTAGTTCTCCTTGGGATCTCACAACTACGTTAATGTACAACGGATCGGCCTGAAGTCCCTGCCATGGGATCACATATATTAAATGTATTTTCACTGCATGTCGTCTTACTAGAAGCATTAAAGGTACAGTTGTCAAATCAGTGCATGTGAGCAAGGTTCCATGTTTCTAGTCCTCACCTTTTACAAATCATTTTATCAAGTGACTGACTGCCTCATGAACTAAGCCTGAGTCGCAAATTGCGGAGGGTGCACCAGCAAATTAATAGGCTGAGCCAAGCCTTGGATCTGGCTTGGCTGTAAGAATCCGTTTTCGAGCTGAACCATGAAAACATTTGGCATGTATAGTGTGCAACACAGTTAATAGAAAAATGTGAAAATCTCTTAAAAATTAAAAAAGTGTATTTTGTTAACACATGTAAGCGTTTCACCTCAGTGCATCAGATTATACCAATGCATAGATAGACATTTATCAAAAGTGATAGTTTTTAGAAACATTCATGACACGCCCCAAGGACAATGCCACTAGTGAAATAAAAGGCAAGAAACCATAAACATGGCCTAGATTCTTATTATAGGTGGAGCAACATTGCATCCTATTAAATCAAATTAAATTAAGAAGTGCTTGTACAGCGCACATCCTAAATTCAAGTATTAAAAAGTGCACTCATATATGATAATAAAGTAAAAGGAGGCTCTGTGAATAAACTATTTGCCTGGTACCACACAGTTTGGACGAGCAAGGAAGCTGGTATTGATTTAGCCACCAGATAGGTATCTTTGTCTCTCTCTCCCATTTTCATCAAAGGTCGCTGTTTTGTCTTTCATTCTTGGCTCACAACGAGAAAAACCAGCACAGAGATAGCAGACCCAACTCAGGGCACCCAGACTCGACTACCAAGCGAAACATGCATTTACTTGGGTGATGTCACACACAACCCCACCCCCCTCAAAGCTATGCCCATGTGAGCCACAAGACTCAAGCTACACCCCATTGACAAGGCCCAGATAGGGAAGAACCGGTCAAGGGGCAATGTGTTCAGGCCCGGACTGGGAACCAAAACCGGCCCTGACAAAGTGCTCGGCCGCCCCCGCGGGGTTAGGGGTGCGGCCGAGCTCTTGCCACGGCCGGTTTTCGGCCAATTTGTTACAGGGCCGATTTTGCAGCTATGCTGCAAAAACGGCCCTATAACAAAACGGCCCCCAGGGGCCCAAAACCGGCCCCCACCCGTGCGGCGCACCGGGGGATTGCCCGGTGCCCGCTACGGCCAGTCCGGCCCTGAATGTGTTACCATTTAGAGGGAACCTGGCCAGGCTTTTTGGACTGGACTGATCCCATTAGAGCAGGACCAAGGATGATTTGCGTATGGTTGCTTACTGTCTGAGGTGGCATGGTGGACGAAAGAAACATGGACTGCATAGTTGTCCATAGTAATTACCTGTAGCTGAGGCTAATTCAAGCGAATCACCTTCTCACTTTTTTGTTTTATTCAGCAACATTGCATATTTTGTAAATGCAGTACATTCCCAGTTCAGTGCAGGCATATCTGATTTTCAGCTATCGAAATGTTTGCTCCACCATGCATTTTGTTTTCCTATATTCACTTTGACAAATCAGCAGCCTCACACAAGGTGTGAGGATGCCTGCACGTACGTTGTATGCAATCTTTTGGAAAACAAAGCTGTGGTTACATCTGTGCAGGAATGGCATGGAGATGTTGTTAGCATTAATGTTTATTCCGGAGCAAGCAACCTTCTGTTGCCAAGCTCCCGTCTGGCCAGCCACTGGCGGTTATCTCTATATCTGAATATTTTTGTGTTATGGGCACTGCCTGAGTTTCTTAGCACTATGTTACTTCAGAAGACACGAAATCTGTGTCTTAAAAGAATGCTGTCCCTGCCTATCCCTGTAGATGTTTTGTGTGGCAGATGGTAGGCAACTCGGGATGTTTGTGCCATCAATGACACAAACATTTTATTCAGAAAAGGGGCACTGATCTAAAAGCCAGCCTTCAAACTTTGTCACTCTGCAGCACTGTCTGCAAAGTGTATATATGGATGGATGGTCGAGAGCTTTGCAGAAATGAATTGGTGGTGTGACTATGAAACTGAGCTCTGTAATATACCAGTAGCCATGGCAACAAATGGCTGATATGTTCCAGTCGGTAGGAGATGCTCTGCAGAGGGCACTTGACCGGTCTTAGTAGCGCCTGACCCCTCTGTGTTTTATGTATTTCCAGTGCATGCAGTTCATTTCAAATACTGTACAAAGGAAGCTATATGTCCTGCATCACCGGGTTTTCACGGAAGGTCCATGGACTCCTGGGGGGTCTGTGACAACTACTAAGGGGGTTGCGGCTGTAATAATCATCCTTATAAATATTCGTTTAAAGGGGTAAAGACCAAAAGAGTCAGATGACCTCAGGAGCTCTTTACAGAATTAAATAATATTAGCAGATTAATAAAGAATATATACTTAAAAAGACAAAGTGTGAAATTGAAAATGTTTAAATGTTTTGCAAATGTGAAAAAAATTGTAATTGGTGGCTATAAAACTTAAGTTGGCATCCTTAGCCTTAACTTGAGTCTTGGAAGCAGCGCAAGTTAAGCGAAAAAAAGTTTGTATGATAGATCGGTGGCCTCATTTGAAGCATTAGCATCGGGTAACAAAAGAAATAATACTCAGGAACATAAACGACAAAGTCGTATGCAAGGATCTAGTATATTGCTAGGTCTTCTAAAAATAAACCCAATTTTCGAAAAGCTCCAGTGTTCCCATTCAAATTCAAATTTCGATTTTTGCATATTGTTTGTGAATGAAATAAAGTGTAATTATTTCTGTATTGGATTAACCTTTTTCTGTATTTGTGTGTGTTATTTTGGGGTTCCAATTGTAGAAATTGCTCAGGCCGAGGTCCCCAGCAACCAGTAGTGATTCTGTGATGGTCCAAAGAAGTGAAACAGTTAAGAACTTTATTGGCAAATGGTGATCCTCTGCCTGTTTATGTTCTCCCTCCTTCTCTTCTTCAGTTCATATTCAGCAGTCTATAGCCTAATGTGCCTCAGTAAAATGTATGGGACAACCAATTTGACTAACATTGTTGCATTGTGAGAGGACTGATTAATGCAAAATGTAGCTGTATTTGGGAAATCAGAATTTTACGGGTGCAAGACAGGTTGTATTAGCATTTAGTATTCTAACTCCAGTCCAACAAACAATGGGGAAAGTGCACACATGAAAGTTGGACATATTTACTATCCTAACTTTAGTCTGACATTCTTTGGTGAAAGTGCATACATTGGGGGAATCAGATTTACTATTCTAACTTCATTATAATAAACACTGAGTTGAGGAAAGTGCACATATTTGATAGAGTCAAAATCCACTATTCTAACTACCCAGCCAAAGTCTTAGAGAAACTCATCAACAGATGCCTCTCCAACCATCACAGCGATCATCAACTCCTCGATGTCAATGAGGCCGACTTCAGAACTAACTAGAGCATACAAACAGCCCTCGGTATGGCCAGAGATGACTTCCATGTGAATCTGGAGAGAGGAGACATGGCATTCTTTTGGACCTCTCTGCAGCATTCATCATGGTATCCCACCATACCTCATCCAACACCTGCACGAGAATAGAATCCAAGGACCCACCCTCCACTGGATCTCCTCCTTCCTGACTGGCAAAACAGTCAGTCAGCCTTGCCCACTTCTCCCCGGACGCACGCAACCTTATCTGTGGTTTTCTGCAAGAATTCTCTCTTAACCCACCCTTCTTCAACACATACAGAATCTCACTGGCCAGCATCATCTGCTCCCACAACATCAACATCCTCTACTATGCCGACGACACTCAGCTTATACTCTCCCGCTCGGGCAAGACCCCCAACACCTGGAACATGTTCACAGTTTGCATGACCGAAGTCACTGAACGGATGAACACTAACTGTCTCAAACTGAACACCGACAAGACAGAAGTTGAGTTCAGCAATAACACTTCACCGTGGGACTCCACCTGGTGGTCAGTGGAACTAGGACCCACACCTACTCCCGCCAGCCACAAGAACCTTGGGATCACCATCAACAGCAAACTCGACATGACTACACAAGTCAATGCGATGACACCATCCTACTAAAACATCCTGAAGATGCTGAGGAAAATCTTTAAATGGCTGCAAACCAACATCTGTAAAATAGTCAATCACGCCCTCGTCACAAGCAAGCTGGGCACCGGCAACATCCTGTACGCTAGATTAGGCAAACAGCCCATCAGAAGACTGCAAACCATTATGAACCCGGCTGCCAGAATCACCCTCAAGATCCCCCACAGCTTGCACATCGCACCACACCTCAAGGAACTCCATTGGCTCATTATAGATAAATGAGCACAGTTCAAACTCCCCAGTCACACTTACAAAACTTCACACAACACTGACCCTGCATACCTAAACCACCATATCTCTTTTGACGAACACACCAGACTCCTCCGATCAGCCAGATTCCTATTAGCACACATCCCAGGCATGTGCTGAACCAGATCCGGCAGTCGGGCCTTTTGTACATCCCTTCTAAAGCATCGAATGACCTGCTGTTACACATCAGAACATCCGTGTTGATTTTTGAGTTTCCCAAGAAGCCGAAGACCTGCCTCTTTGATTATTCCATCCAATGCATTATGCAAGGCTACACCACACCTGCTCAGCACCAGGATACCCCCTCCACCCCCAGGTGATGGCGTGCACTAGAAATCCTCATAACATAACATAACTCCAGTCCAACACATGCTGGGTTAAGTGCATATATTGGAGGCTGGGGAATAAGATTTACTATTCTTACTGCAGCCCAACAAACATTTGGAAAAATGCATACTTGAGGTTGAGAGGGGCAGGCCTACTATTCTAAATCTAGTCCAACAAAAGTTGGAGAAAGTACATAGATTGGGGGGGTTGATTTATTATATCGCCAATTTAACAAACATTGGGACAAGTGCATCCATGGGGGGCGGGCAAACATATTATCCTATCTGTAATCTAAAAACATTAGTGAAAGTGCATTCATGGTATGAGGTCAGATTTACTATTTTAACTCCAGTCCAACAAACGTTGGGGAAAGCTCACATCTTTTTGGGGTGCTGTGCCAAATTTACTATTCTAACTCCAGTCCAACAAGCGTTGGAGAAAGTGTATACATGGTGATGGGAGTCAGATTAACTGTTCAAACTTCAGTCCAAAAATGTTGGTTAAATTGCATATATTTGGGGGCCAAGGGATCAGACTTACTATTCTAACAACAATCCAACAAACATTGGAGAAAGTGTATACATAGGGGTGGGGGGTATCAGATTATCTGATTTTATTCCAGTCCAACAAACGCTGAGGGGAAGTGCATATAATTGGGGGGTGGGTCAGATTTAGTATTCTAACTCCAGGCCAACAAACAGAGAAAGTGCATAAATGAGGACAGGTCAGATTTACTATCTTAAATTTAGTCCAACAAACTTTGAGTAAAGTGCATACATGGGGTGCAATTTACTATTGTAACTTCAGTCTAACAAACTCTGGGGCAGATTTACAAGCCCCCTGCGCCACCAGTACGTCACTTTTCGTGACGTACTGGTGGCGCAGGGGGCTGCTCCATATTTACAACGAGAGGAAAAGCCACCATGCGTGACTTTTCCTCTCCTTGTAAATACGGCCCCTTCACACACAGCACTTTGCGGTGAAGGGGCGTTCCATGGGTGTTGCTGTGGGTGTTCCCACGCAACACCCATGGAACAAGACACATCTCCAGAATTACGAGAAATCGTAACTCTGGAGATGCGTTTGAAAGCCACGCCACCCTAGAGGTGGCGTAGCGAGAGCTACAGAGGAGAAATGTTTTCATTTCTCCTCGTTTTTTCCTCTTTCAATGCGTGCTGCATTCTGCAGCACGCATTGAAAGAGGAAAATGGTTAGTAGAGATTGTTTTTGTGCAGGAAGGTTCCCCTTCCTGCACAAAACAATCTCTCCCACGACGCAGGCATCCTTGCACCATGGTGCAAGGGTGCCTGCGCCGGCGCATGGCTGCAGTTTGTACGCCAGCGCAGGGGAAGCACAAGGATGCGACATATTCTTGTAAATATGTCGCATCCCTGTGCTTTCCAAACTAACGCAGCATGGCGCAGCAAAATGACTTGCTGCGCCGTGCTGCGTTAGTTAATTGTAAATCTGCCCCATTGAGTTTAAGAAAGTGCATATACATGGGGAAGTAGGAATTTACTATTGTAACTCCAGTCCAACAACTGTTGGGTAAAGTTTATATATTTGAGGGGAAGGGGGGCAGGATCATATTTACTATCCTAACTGAAGCCTAGGAAACATTGGAAAAAGTGCATAAATAGGGGGGAAGGGGTAGATTTAATATTCAAACTCAAATCCAACAAACAGTGGGTGAAGTGAATACATTGGGGGAAGGATAGATTTATTATTCCAACTCCAGTCTAAAAACTATTGTGGGAACTGCAAACATCAGAAGTGTGGGTCAAATATATTATCCTAACTCTAATCTAAAAAATATTAGAGAAAGTGCATAAATTGTAGGGAGGTCAGATTTACTATTCCAACTCGAGTCCAACAAACGTTGGAGAAAAAGCAAATATTTGGGAGAGTACGATTTATTAATGTAACCCCAGTCCAACAAACACCGTAGAATGTACATATATTTGGTGAGTGGGTCAGAATTACTATCCTAACTACTGTCCAACACACATTAGAGAAAGTGCAAATATGGGAGTGGCAAATTCACTGTAGTAACTCCAATCCAACAAACTTTGGTGAAAATGTGTATATGGGTATGGTGGAAGGGGGACAGACTTACTTTGCTAACTCTAGTTCAACAAGAATTGTGAAAACTGCAGATGGGAGGAGGGTAGATTTACTATTCTGAGTTCATTCCAACAAATGCTGGGAAAGGACATGTATTTGGGTGGAGGGTACGATTCAGTGGCGGCTGGCATGCATGAGCGTTAGGGGCGCTGACCCTATCAAAGGAAGTTTATTGTTTAGTTAATTAAAACCTTAACAATCAATAAAATCTGCCAAATTTTAAAACATAACATCAGTTTGTTGCCGATCAATATATTAAAAAACTGTTGATTAAACACTCTCGAATTGTTACCCAGAATCCAATCTATTTACTTCAGTGGAATCCCAACCATTTCAGCTGATCACGGTTCAGTATGCGGACCTGGTCTGTGGTTAAAAATTTAAGTCACTGGCATAACTTGTGAGGAGGCATGATTACCACCTTCTACCTAGATACTTATGAGACAATTTTCAGGGCCTGTTCAAAGTGGATCCGAGGGGTCTAGCCCTGTAATTATTGCAGCTCTACAGGTCCTGATACCTCTAGCATTTAAAACTAGTGACTCGTGCATTATGAAGTTTGGGGCATGTGCAAATTATGTGGATAAAATCCTCTTTGTTGCTACCGCAAAGTCAGCATGATATAGGCCCTTTGTGCACCCAGGTTGGCTGGTCCGCAATTGACGGTAGTTTCCCAAAGCGTATAGCCATCAATTGTCTCTTTAAATAGATTGAGAATGTAATGCTCAAGTAAGGTGCCGGTGCAAGGGTCTTGTAGTTGTTAATCACCATCCAGGTATGCGACCTTGAGCTGAAGATGTTTTTATCAAATAGCAATGAATGGAATTTCGCTGATTTGTTTATTACTTGCTTGAAGGACTGATACGGCAGGTTATTGTTCCACAGCTCGGTCGTGCAGGTAGTTAGCAGGGATTTATAAAGATATTGGTTATATGGTGATTTTTTATCCTCATCCACTTCTGTCCAAAGGGCTTTGTTAATTGGAGAGTTTACCATGTTCTGTTTCAATCGGTACCAAAGCTTTATTGTAGAGTACATTCTCCCTATTGTTTCGTTTAAAAGTCCAAATTCTAGTCGAATCTGGGCTGGCGAAGCAGACTGATGAATCTGGAAGACATTTTTATAGGTTGCAACTAATAATTTATTTAGAAGGTCAGAGTCTTTGCCGTGTAGAGCGTTACTAGCATACGTTAGCGTTGGAAGCATTTTGGCCGCCATCACCGCAAGCAGAGGTTTGTATGAAGGCCCCTTCAATTTTTTTGCCAGCGTCCTAAAGGCAAATGTTAGTGCACTGGTTCTCTGTGACATATAGCTTTTTTGCTCTAGATTGTTTTGTCTGTTATCTTTATAAAACCCCAGGTATTTATAACGTGTTACTTCCTCTATCTGGTTGCCCTTGAGCCAGATATTCTGTTTGATTCTTCAATTATGGGAGGAGAAAGGGAAAAGTGCATGAATACCAAAGCAGCTCAGTGCAAAGGGCTGGCTGCTTTCTGATAATCCTGTTGGAAATCTTTTTTTGGAGGGGGTGGTGTTATCTGCACATGTGTGTATTGGATGAGGTCCTCACTCACCCTAATGTAAAAGGCCAGAGTTGTTAAGAAGCGTGTGAAATGTGGCCAGTTATCTGCGGTGTTGGAAATATCTTCCCTGGAGCGCTGACTGCTGTGGCCCAGGGCGGAGTCAGAAAAGCTCTTTTGCTGTAATTGCAGGGGGCAGGACAGGGGAGTGGGGTTAAGGAGGTAGTTAGAAGCACCAGGCTGAAAGTGGGAAGTGGGCTCCATCCACTTTTTTTGTCCCCACCTGGATGGTTGTAGGTAGGCTCCGGGGAGGAGTAGAGAAGGCACCAGGGTGCCAGATTTTGAAAGCTTCTGTGCTGAGCGCTCGCACGTGTATGATGGGTTTTGCATTATGAGTCTGGAGGCCGTGGCCTGCAGCAGTTGTTTTCCTCTCTCTTTAAGTGAACACAGATTTGCCCAGCCTATACTGCATCCGACTAAGGTAGTGGAGCAAGGAGACCTCAGCCGATCAATGCACTCTCTGCCGGGATATATTTCCCTGGAGGTAACAGGTCTCTTGCTTCGAAGTGGCAGATAAAAGAATTGTCTTTGTTGTCTCTAGGAGCAGTTGGTGTCTGTTTTCTTTCCTCAAGGAGTCTAATCTCTTACGCCATCATATTTGTATGTTTTTTGGTAGTGGTAGGTGCAGAGGGGTCTTAGGCTGATTCAGGCAGCAGTGCGAGTGAGTGGAGTATTCTGGTCTCTGATTGCCGCTGGTACTTTGTTCTGCGTGTGCTTCACCTAGACCTGGGGTATGTAGTGATTTTAACTTAACTAAGACCATACGAGTCATGAGGAGAGCAGTTTGCTCTGTTGGCAGCATTAGCAGTGGTTGTGCCAGGCGCTTCTAACTGCAGCATGTGAAAGCGTTGCTCCCGTTTTGATATAATTACACAAAGAGGGTGTAGTATCCTAGTATCCTGTTCATGTAAATGTAAATACCATTTTCACCTCTTGTTCAGCCAGTGGAATGTTGCATTGACGATGCACTTAGGAATGTTGAGAGTCTGTGAGGAAAGTCACAGTTGAGAGGGGCTGAGCAGCATGCTGGCTGCTCCTGGTGGGGCTAGTTCTTAGCTGATCTACAGAACATGTAACTATCTACAATAAATCATCCTGAACTACATCAACATGTCTGGACCTCGTTACTACATTTATTTGGCGACGAGTTGAAGCTTTTCCCATGCTCTACTGTTGTTCCAAGAAGCTCAAGATGACTTCTACATCCAGTCAACATGTTGAGAACAAGCAAAGATGTTTACAAGCGCAGAAAACGCACAGTAACAAGTCACAAAAGAAGCCACAAAAGAAACAAAGGATATTCGAACAGCACGCCTTGCAGCCCCACCAGTGTCCTTTACATCGGACAGCCCCAGCCCAAGCGTGCTCTACTCGGTTTCATGTGGCGACATCTATGTAGTATTCTCATGTTGTGATATTAATGTCCTATGTTATCTTGTTCCTAGCTGCTCAGCCTGTGTGAGTGTTCTGTGTGGAATGTTGGTGTGTGGGCCATGAGTGGAATGTTTGAGTGACTGGTGTGAGTGATGACAGTTGGTGGATGGGGCTGAGCAGCTAGCAGGCTGCTCCTGGTGGGGCTGCTGATGAGGAATTATAGACTGCTTACAGGATCTAAGCTACTTGTTATCTACTTGAATAAACCAACTTAAATGACATCATACCAGTGTGGACTACATTACTACATTTATTTTGGCGACGATTTGGAGACCTTCCCACGTGTTAAGTTGGTCGGAGGCTACCTGGGGATGTCAAAGCGTCAAGATCAAGGTGTACAAGATCAGAAAACCCAAGGAAAAATTCAAACAAAGTCTGAGTCAGAGGAGGCAACACAGAAACAAAAGAAGCCACAAAGGAATCAAAAGGAACTCGAACAGCATGCCTTGCAGCCCCACCAGTGTCCATTACATCGGACAGCCCCAGCTCAGCGTGCTGTACTTTGTTCATCTGGCACATTTTGACATGAACTGCGACTTCAAGGGAAGTCAGCTCCATCAATCTAGTCATCTATAATACGAATGTTGCGCAGTTTTAAAATGTTAAGAACATGCTTACATCAGGCATTGGCAGCAATTGATTTGTTTTGGACTTGGGAGCGTTTCATGGCAGACTTTCTTCTGTTTGTGTCTGTACATGGGAGCTGTAATGACGAGACGGCATCAAGGGAACAAGTAAGCGACCAGCTTTATTGATGTGTGATACGGAATGGCAGTTAGAATAACGGCCTCAGCACAAGTCCCCTCAACGTTCTAAACGCGCGCCGGGAGACACGCGCACGGACACAGCAGGTAGGACGGGAGCGGGGAAGGGACAAGACAGGGGAGGGTCACAGCATGTTACATCTTCTCCCGTTTTTCATAAAACAACTCTGGAATACATAGTTTCAAAACAAGCAAAGGAAACACATGCTTTTATGCTTTCCCTAGAAGAGCTAATGCATTGCATAATCCTTGAATCTTATGGGAGGAACAATTGTTCTCCTATCACGAATGGTATCAACAGGACCAGTGGCCACACCAGGAAGGGATACTCTGGGAATATCATCAATTGACACAGGAGTAGTTTTATCCCCACATGCTCCACCCATGCGCGACTCAGCAGAGGACACCAGACAATCGTCCTGCGAGCCACTGGGCCTGATCACAGGCTCAGAGATCCGGCTTCTGGCAACTTTCGACCCATTCCACCATTGACCATTGTCAAGAAGAACGGCAGTACCCTTTGTTTTGACCACGCGCCTAGGTTCACTATACTTGCTCATGTTGGCCCCCTTCCTGGGATACTTCACTCTCACCACGTCACCTTCTTTCACGGACATCTTTCGTACAGCATTCCTTGTGTCATAATTTGTGCGCATGCGCTTCTGGCGCTCATCTACCAAACTTCTCATCTTACTCTCATTTTCTTTATGGTTTTCATTTTCCCATTTTTTCCAAGCCAATGACCAATGTGGTTGCAAACGTGTGATCGCTGCCCTACCCCTGATGAGTTCAAATGGGATTCTACCAGTGGTACTGTGGGGGGTGGTACGGTATGACCACAACCTAGTGCGTAGTGCTGCCTCAACAGGAATATGAGACTTCAAGGCCATTTGGATGGTTTCTTTAATCAGGCGATTGGCCCGTTCCACTTGGCCATTGCCCTGTGGATGATATAAAGAGGATTTTACATGCTCTATGCCATTCATTTTAAAGAATGAGACTAACTCAGAGGATACAAACTGCACTCCGTTGTCGGAGACCAGTTGATGGGGAAAACCTTCTCTGCAAAATAACTCCTTCAGGAAGTTAATTACCTCACGTGTGGTGGGTTGAGACACAAACTTGACTTCCACCCACTTGCTGAAATAATCAATCAACACTATGGCATAACGTAATTCTAGACTCAAGGCATTCATGGGACCTATGAAGTCAATGCCGACTTTGATCCACGGACCTTCTGGTAGTTCAACGGAGGTCATTGGACAATGGCGTGTCGTCAAAGTTTTGTCAGCTTCATTGCACATTAAGCAGTGAGTAACAAACATATCAACGTCACGATCCATGGAGGGCCACCAGTACCCTTCCCTCAACCTCTGTTTGGTGCCTGTCATTCCTACATGCCCTTCGTGGGATAAAGCCACCAACCTGCTTCTCATGGACATTGGTGCTATTAAAGTTCCACCCCGGAGAATGACATCTTCGACAACACCAATGTCATCCTTAATTTTCCAGTAGGGTCTAAGTGCTTCGTCAAGTGCCCTCTCGCGTGGCCAACCTTTGATCACATATTTTTTTATTGTTTCTAACACTGTGTCATCTTTTATAGCTTCTAACCATTCTGGTTTGGTAATGGTACCATTGGATTCATGTCCTTCAAATAAGCATGCAACAAGTACATCATCATCATCATCCATTTCGCATTCAGAATCATCCTCACACGGGGCACGTGATAAATAATCTGCCGATATATTCACTCGGCCGGGAATGTATTCCATCTTAACTTGATGCTCCTGCAATTTGCATGCCAACTTCGCAATTCTTGGCGAAGGCTGGCTAGAACCTCTTCCCTCAAGTATACTGACCAACGGTTTGTGGTCGGTACGGATAGTAAATTCCTTGCCCCACAGGAAACTTTTAAACTTTGTAGCAGCCCAAACACAAGCCAATAATTCACGTTCAATTACTGAGTACTTTGTCTCTGGGCCCCTTAGCTTCCTGGATGCGAATGCGATGATTTTCTCCCCGTTCTCAGTCATTTGGCTAAGCATAGCCCCCAACCCGACTTGGCTGGCGTCTGTTGTTACAGTGCTTTTCAACTTCTCGTCGAATGACTGGAGAGACGGTGCTTGCTCAAGTTCCATCTTAATGGTCTTTATGCTTCGTTCACATTCTTCATTCCAAATGAACTCTGCATCCTTCTTTACCATCTTACGAAGCGGTTCGACCTTGGCTGCATAATGTTGTATGAATTTGGAATGGAATTCACACATGCCCAGGAAAGTTGCCAGTTCATCCTTATTTTTTGGATTAGGTGAACAGGAAATTGCAGAAATCAAGGAGGGTTTGGGTCGTACCCCATTTCCATCGATGAGATGTCCCAAGTACTCAACAGTTTCTTTTAGGAATTTGCACTTGTCTTTTTGCAGTGTAAGTCCACTGTCCTGAATCCTCTGAAAAACTTTCCTCAGGATGACCAGGTGTTCCTCTTCTGTCTTGCTGTAAATCAGAACATCGTCCTGGAACGATCTGACTCCTTCCATGCCTTTGAATAACTGGTTCATTATGCGTTGAAATACAGCTGACGCCGAACATAACCCGAAGGGCAACCTGCGGAATTGATACGCTCCTTCTGGTGTGATGAACGCCGTGTATTTTTTTGATTCATCTTGCAATTGTATTTGATGGTAGGCGGCGCTGAAGTCTAGTGTCGTGAAGATCTTCGCCTGACCTAACGTCATTACCATTTCGTTAATCAAAGGCAGGGGTTGGCAATCAGCTACCACGTGGCGGTTCAGCTCGCGAAGGTCAATGCACAAACGGATCTTTCCGTTCCTTTTCCTCGCGATAACCATTGGCGACAACCACTCAGACGCGTTGATTGGCTCAATAATACCATCCTTGCACCAATTCTCCAGGATTGTCTTGACTTCGGCGCGGGCAGATAAGGGTATATTCCTGACTTTCTGTTTCACTGGGTATGCTTTATTCTTCAGGATAATCTGATGTTCAAAGTTCTTTAGGCATCCTAATTGCTCGTTGAACACCCCCTCAAATTCCTTGAGAATGGTCTCCAGGCCGTCCTCTTGAATGCTGAATACATACGGTGGTTGACAAGGATTAATCATCATTTTAAGTTTTTGTTGTTCCAGCCAACCCAGAATGTTCACATTGTAGTCCACTACAAAAACCTTTGTGGAGGTGTTCTTTCCTTTAAACGACAAATCCGCCTTGAAGACCCCTTCTAATTTTATCTTGTATCCCCCATATGCACCTGGAATGATTCTGCTAGATTCCAACGGTGTCTTGTACTTGAGTCCGCTGTACGTGTCCTTAGACAGAATTGTTATTCTTGACCCGGTATCCACCAACATCTCGACATCTTCACCATTCACACCAACATCACACCTGGGTTGGTTTTGTGCATCTTCACCGTTGATAATGGCGACCAGCAGCACCAGGTTCTCCAGTAGCTCATTCTCATCTGAGTCTACATCGGACTTTGACTCGTTTACGGTGTAAATCTTTTTAGAACGAGAAGTTCTGCAAACCTTAAGGAAATGTCCCATTTTTCCACATCCTTGACAGATCCTGCCCCTCGCAGGACATTCTTTGCTAGTTGCCATATGCGCGTTGGATCCGCAACGATAACAATTCGGCCTTCCAACATGAGTACTGGGGTTTCTAGGCCAAGTGAAATTCTTGCGTGGTTTGTTGGAAGCGGACTCCTCCTCCTTCCGCACAAGATTGACGTTCACTTGTTGGTTATCTGGTTTACGCAGCAATTTAACACCTTTGGCCGATCTTTCCATGCTTTTGATGGTAGAAACCACTTTTTCGAGGTTTGGATTCTTGTGACATAACAACTTCTCTTGCGCCTTCACGCACGTGGTACGCATCACCACCTGATCCCGTATCATCTCGTCTGCATCTTTGAATGCACACGTTGTAGCTAACATTCTCAATGTTGCGACGTAAGACTCAATCGCCTCACCTGGTGCTTGGTACCTGTAGTAGAAGTTGTAT
Organism: Calotriton arnoldi; assembly: GCA_963921515.1. Classification (NCBI taxonomy): domain Eukaryota; kingdom Metazoa; phylum Chordata; class Amphibia; order Caudata; family Salamandridae; genus Calotriton; species Calotriton arnoldi. The sequence goes on along the minus strand of CAWUFW010014694.1, from coordinate 158,317 downwards.
CTCTCCATTATCACACTCATAGTGGTGTCAAAATAGTATTTCATTCTCAATTTGGCCTCCTTAAATACATCCCATTCTTCATCCCCTTCCTCTTTTTCAATTGGAGTTATGTGGTCGAATAACCTCCTTCCTTCCGCCCCCAAACAATTGTACATCATTGCCTGTTTCCTCGTAGGATTATATTCAGTCCCATCAATTGCTTCCAAATGTTTCTCAAAACATTTTACCCACTGTGTCCAATTTTCCGTGGGCGGCCCAGGGACATCTAGGAAGGTGCTGGGCATTGCCACCGCATTCATTATTCCAGTCATTCTGACACAATGCAAGTATTTGTTAGGAAGTTGCCTTAAAACTCATGAAGCGAAGGTTAAGAAGGCGTCTGGCTCCCTCCGGTGGCCGTTTATGGTATAATTAAGTTGGCAGACAGGAATGTCACTTCACTCACGTTTCGTTGCAGCTCCTCCCCGGGGCTGACAAGGACGAGGGAAGACAAATGGTGTGAGGCTGAGGGATTGATGGGCGTCACGCAGAGGCGGAGCGGCAAGAGGAAGTCCGCCTCACACAACACTCGGTGGGAGAGTGTACAGGACGTCAGGTGCCTCTTGTGATCTGCCGTGATCCGGTGATAGGTCCAGATCCCGTGATCGTCGCCAAATTAGGATGTAATGACGAGACGGCATCAAGGGAACAAGTAAGCGACCAGCTTTATTGATGTGTGATACGGAATGGCAGTTAGAATAACGGCCTCAGCACAAGTCCCCTCAACGTTCTAAACGCGCGCCGGGAGACACGCGCACGGACACAGCAGGTAGGACGGGAGCGGGGAAGGGACAAGACAGGGGAGGGTCACAGCATGTTACAGAGCTCAAGCTGGCCTCAAGCTGGCCTATAATGATGATTTTATTTCAAAAGTGGAACAAAGGTATTATTTGTGCTTTTGGACCGGTTTCATGTGAGGCTCATGTGGCGGACTGAAACCAGTATCGTGGTGTGTTTTGGTTTCATTTAAGTCTCTGTACCGGCGTTTGGATGGGGCCATTTTGGCGAAATTGTAATATTTTTTTGGGACTTTGATGGATCCTGCCAAGTAAACTGTCACTTTCAAATTCAAAAAATGAAATCATCGCACAAGCCTTTCCATGCAACTCGTGTCCTTGTGCTGTTCCATGCCACAGTTGAAGCTCCCTTTGTGGAACTACAGCAACAAGATGTAGTGTCTTTCGGAAAGTCACAGCACATCTTTGATTACTTTTCGCCAGCTTTTTGGGACGTTAACCATGAGGAAGTCTCTGCGTCTCACCGCTTTGAGTGCCAACAGCCACTTGGAGTTTTGGGTGAGGACCTCGGGTGAGAGATCGCTCACCGGAGTAAATGACTTACTTTTTTGTTCATTTTTATTGTTACAATACTGTTTGGTGGGGGTGTGAGTGAGTGCCTCTATCATGTTTCGTGGGGGTGGTGTGTGCCCTAGTTTAGTTTCATAGGGAGTTGTGTCCCCTATTACGTTTAGGTTGCGGGGTGGTGAGTAGGCCAGTTCTGTTTCACAGGTTACAGTTGGGTGCTATATTAGTCTGTTCACAGAGCAGTTCTATTCGGGTGAGGGGCCGCTCACCGGCGTGTCTTAGGTTTTACAAATTACAACAGTAACAGTAAAACTTTTGGCGTAATTCAGTATTGATTTCGATCCATTTCTCATCTACAGAGCCATTTGTTGTTCATGCCTTATATTAGGTTGGCATGTTTGTTGTGTTTTGGATTGTTTTTTTTACAAAATGTGTATCCCTTACTATGGGATAGGATTGGGTCTTAGTCCCATATCCACACTTTTTTTGGGACCAGTACCCTTACATGAGGGTTGGCTCTAAGGGTTTTGTTCACTTTTTCACTTGTTGCAAGATTTTTGTTCCTTGTGTGCGTAAGCCACCATGTGCCGCACGTTCTAATTTGTTGCAAGGTTTTTGGGGGCATATTAGCAAGACCCACGTTAAAATTATCGCCGCTTTAGCGGCAGGAAACTGCTGCTAAACGGCGATAATGGGCTTGCTAATAGGCGTATGGAATTCCAATAGAAGCCCAGGTTAGATGTCCTGCACATCTAACCTGGGCTTCTATTGGAATTCCATAACGCCATATTAGCAAGCCCATTATCGCCGCTTGTAGCGGCAGTTTCCTGCCGCTAAAACGGCGATAATTTTAACGTGGGCCTTGCTAATATGCCCCTTGGTTCCTTGTGTGCATAAGTCACCATGTGCCGCACGTTCAAAACACAAAGAATGGGTTTCAGTTTCACTTGTTGCAAGGTGTTATTTTCCTTGTTTGCGTAAGCCACCATGTGCCGCATGCTCAATTTTGTTGCAGGGTTTTTGGTTCCTTGTGTGCGTAAGACACCTTGTGCCGCACATTCGTTTTTGATGTAGTGGGTTTTTCACTATTTTTCATGGGGTTTTTTGTCCCTTTGGCCCCTTATTTTGGGGCAGGAAATTGGGTTCCAGTCCTTTTTTCCACACTACTGGTCTCGCTACATTGGGAGTGTACACGTTGTCCCTTGTTTGGGGGGCGGGGCAGGATTTGGGCTTCAGTCCTTTTTCTCCCCACATTTTCACATTTTAACTTTGTCGTTCTCCCTACATGGGAGTGTACACGTTTTTTCTCCTTACATGGGTAATTTACACATTATATTTATTAAAGGAGGAGGATGGGTGTTTTTTATATATCTTTCCTCCTTGTGTGGTTTTTTCCCTCTTGTGATGCAGTTTCTACTCTTCATCCCTGGGTTATGAACCATTGACTTTTCTTGTATATTGTTGTTTATAGTTTTTAAAGTTTAGTTTAATTATTCTTCTGTTTTATAGGAAAGAGATAATGTAGTATTCTCATGTTGTGATATTAATGTCCTATGTTATCTTGTTCCTAGCTGCTCAGCCTGTGTGAGTGTTCTGTGTGGAATGTTGGTGTGTGGGTCATGAGTGGAATGTTTGAGTGACTGGTGTGAGTGATGACAGTTGGTGGATGGGGCTGAGCAGCTAGCAGGCTGCTCCTGGTGGGGCTGCTGATGAGGACTTATAGACTGCTTACAGGATCTAAGCTACTTGTTATCTACTTGAATAAACCAACTTAAATGACATCATACCAGTGTGGACTACATTACTACAATCTACAAGTGCTGTGCCTTCTACGAGGGTAAGCCTCTTCATTTTGACATTCTACATGTGGTCTCACATTGCACGGACGCTGCACACATTGTGCGCGCTAGAAGGGAGGTGTCTACATAATGCTTTTATGTTCTCCTTGGCGTCTATGAGATCTTCACTGGAGCAGTAATACCTACATACTAGGACCTGCACAAAACTGACCCGTGAAATTCACGAGCACACAGTCAACTCTGGTCATTTCAACGTTTGTACTTCAAATGATGCCGGTCTGGTGAAGGCCGTTTGGTAAACGATTGCCTCCCGGTCATCCACCTCACATGTGCTTGTGTGGATTTGTGGAGGTATGTCTATTTTGTCTTTAATTTAGTCCTTGGCTTCCCCTGGACAATTGGCAGTTCAACCGCTACTTTGACATTTTGTTTTAAAAGTTGCCACAGGACTAGAAGTGCACGCGCGTTCTTACCTTCATTAACATTCACGCGTTAGTCTCCATGACACCACCGTTACATCCCCTGTAGTCCGCTATTGTATGCTGCTGCAGGACGTCCTGGTGCACGGTCACGCCTTTTGCCACCCGGCACAACGTCATATGCGTGCCAGCATCTTGAGGGAAGTGGGAAATAACGAGTATTTGACCTTCTGTGCCATGGATCCTGTAATCATCATCGGAGCTCACTGTCGGTGTGTGTCACATGGGAGCCAGTATTCTAGTGATTTGGCTGCGTCGCACCAGTAGTGCGCTTGATTCAGTTTCTCGGCTGGTACCTGCTAAAGCCTCACTTTGGAATTGGTTTCACTTCTAAGCTCGACTCGACAGCAATCCACGACTCTCTCTTCTCTTAAGGTATTAGTTCAACGATGGCACGCACACCAAGAAAGAATTTGGCGTGTTGCCACTCCAGATCGGTGACAGGCTCACCTTAGACATGTTTTCATAATTTGTATCTTAGACATGGGACGATCCGATAGCCTTTGGTCTCAGCACTTATTCTAGGTTGGACAAAATGTATCAGTCTTACTTGTTTTTTTTGTTTAACTATTTCCATCTAAGGGGCACATTTTGTAAAGTTTACATCTGTAAGGTGGCATAACCTGTAAAGTTTACTTCCGTAAGTGTGTCGTATTTTGTCTCTCACATGGAACTCTTCGGGATTTTAGTGACTTTAATTTAACATGTTTCTTATGGGGGGCAATGTTCTAGTGTCTGTTCGTTGCAGCGCAACTCGGGTGAGAGGTCCTTCATCGGCGTGTGTCACAGTTAAATGTTACTTATATCGTTTTCGTTTTTGCATACTTCAATATTGTTTTTAATGCATTTCTCATCTACAGAGCCAATTAGGTTACGGTACTGGAAATCTATTCCAGAGTTTAAGTTGGACAAAATTTACAATTACAGCACATGTGTTTAGTGATGCCACAGCGTGTTCCCTTACTTAAGGGACGTCCTAGTCTTCTAGTGGGTGGCATTCACGGTCTTCTCCCTTCCATTGGGGATGGGTGTTAGTCCCATTCACACACAGTGCATTACTTGACCCCTATATGGGGGTTGGTCCAAAAGGTGCGGTTCCCTTACACACTTGTCTAGGTGTTTTTAGTCACATTTGCTCACATTACTCTTGCCTTTTTGAACTATGTTTGGTTCCTAATTACAGAACATTTATGCATAGGTGTTAGTCCTATTTGCATCACTTACACATCTCTATTCTTAGAGACAAGTCATGGGTTCACACCCATATATACTAGTTAACATTAGCTTACTTCCTTTGTGTTGGAATAGGTCATGGGTTCAGACCCATATACGATACCTGACCATATTAACCTCCCTCACGTTTCGGGTAAGTCTTAGGTTCAGGTTCGGTCTTCTACTATACTATTACCCCACACAGGGTGTGTAGTATGGGTTTTAGTCCCATTACTACAGTGCACATCATGTGACCTTTACACAAGGTTGTCCTTTCACTGACATTTTATACTGTTACCCTACTTAGGGTGTGTCGTATGGGTTGTAGTCCCATTACTACAGTGCACAGCATTGGACCTCTATACGAGGTTGTTCTTGCACAGAGTATTTGTACTGTTACCCCACACAGGGTGTGTCGTTTGGGTTATAGTCCCATTTCTACAGTGCATAGCATATGACCTCTGCATGAGGTTGTTCTTTCATGGGTTTTAGTCCCATACTCGCATACTTTGGTACATCTTTACCTTTACATAGGGGTTTTGCTTGGGTCTCAATCCCACTTGCTGTTTTTTCTCAAAGTTATGCTTTATTGCTTTACATTGTCAATTTTCCTATGCAATGTTGTTTACATTATTTTATCATTACAATTTTGACAGAGAATTATGAGTGATCTTATTTTTTTCTCTCCTCTTCTTCTCTGTTTTCTTTCTTTCTCCTTCAATGCTTTGCCTCCTTGCATTCCTGTCTGGCCAGTAGGTGTGTCTGGGGGTAGTCATTGGTGCCTTCACGTCTATTCTCTTTCTCGTTGTTGTCATTCGCTGTGTCTTTCTTTTATTTTCTGTTGTTATTTATAGAAAGGAGGATGGGTTATATTTATCTGTTTATTCATGTTTTTCATCTGTTGCATCCGCTTTTTCTACTCCCACCTATCTTTCTGCTCTCTCCTCGTTGTGCACTTCCTTGCATCGTTTATGCTGTTTTTGTATTCCTCTTTTTCTTTCCTCTTTTATGGTTCTCTCTTTTAGTTTAGCTTCTCAATTGTTTTTTTTTTAAATAAGAAAGGGGGATATGTAGTATCCTAGTATCCTGTTCATGTAAATGTAAATACCATTTTCACCTCTTGTTCAGCCAGTGGAATGTTTCATTGATGATGCGCTTAGGAATGTTGCAAGTCTGTGAGGAAAGTCACAGTTGAGAGGGGCTGAGCAGCATGCTGGCTGCTCCTGGTGGGGCTAGTTCTTAGCTGATCTACAGAACATGTAACTATCTACAATAAATCATCCTGAACTACATCATGTCTGGACCTCGTTACTACAGAGGGGTAACTTGTTATACTGAAAAGTGTGTGCAACTACCCTTCTACCCCTTTAGTCCCAGACCACATGCCATGTACTTGTTTCTGACCTCCACTTTTACCACCATTCATTGTGCTTAAAAAAACAAATCTGACTTGAAAAATGTCCAAATGTATGTGCTCCACAGGGGCCGCTTTGGACTCCACAACATGACAGGTCCAGACATGGTGTAGTGGGCTGGCCCCACGTGTACAGCATACAAAGGAGACGTAGCCGGTTTCCAGTTGATGTAGTTTATTAAGGAGATGCTGTAAGCTGTAACAGGCCCCACCAGGAGCAGCCTCTCTGCTGCTCAGCCCATCTTCAACTGTCATTCCACCATCCACACAAGCACCCAGGCATTCCACTCACACTAACATTCTACACGGAACACTCACACTGGCTGAGCAACATAGAGCAGGGTGAAAGGGAACATATAAACATTGCATGAGGATACTACACATGGTCAGAAGGGTAAGGACTTTTTGAGCGGCAAATGCATTTGTGCTGCGTGAACTTTCTAAAGAATAGCAGTCTAGACTTGGAAGCAAGTACGCCTGATAGTCACATTGATTTTACATGTGGAGCAAGGATCTTGGAGCAGAGTCTCACTCTCATCTATTTCTGCAAATCTGCTGTGTGCTGACTGCTGCCATAGATGGTGACATCCAGTAGTACAGTCTTTTGCTTTTAAACGACAGCACACTGTGTTCTGGGACATGTAGTTCACATTTCCCAGTGTGGGTACAGGCCTACTAGTCTCAGAAAGTTAGCCAGAAATGTAAACCTTGATGCAGAGGTGCTTTTGCACCAGGGCCCAAAGCAGTACGGGAGGTGCTGCAGTCCCATGTTTAACTATCTTTTTATTCTACAGCAGGATTGTGTTAGATCACATTAAGACCCCTGGCATCATTGCTACACCGCTGAAGACAGGCAGTGCTACAGCATTACTGACTGCACTACGTGTGAAGAGCAGGGAAGTCTGGTCACAGGCCTAAAACTTGTAGTCTTTTAGCTAATGTCTTGGGGAAAACTTGTGTAAAATGCACTATTTTGCAGATCTAGTGCTCAGGATTGTTGCACTGAAGAACCCCATATATCCCTGTTTGAGCTTGCACGCTTCACTCACTCACTTCATCATATTTGGGGCAGCTGTTTATGCCCCACCACTTTTAAATTTAACCAGCCGCCAGTAGTACGATTTACTATTCTAATTCCACTCCAACAAACACTTGTGGGGGATAATGTATTTGGGGGTGGATCAAAATTAGTATTGTAATTACTATGCAACAAATGTTGGTGAAAGTGCAAATATTTGAGAGTGGGGGGCGAGTGGTCAGAATTATGATTCAAACTCCAGTCCAACAAATATTGGGAAAATTGCATATCCCAGACCCAATTATTCAATATGGCAAATAAAGGTAGATAACTCCACGGGTAATCACAATAATCACCAGGGCCGCACTGGGAACACAAACCAGCCCTTGCATTTCAGTTGGACGGTCCCCGGGGGAGGGGGGATGTAGGGGGGATGCTTGTGAGAAGCAAGGCTGCTGCTTTTGTTACAGGGGGCCGATATTGCAGCTTTGGTGCAAAACCAGACCCCAGTAATAAAAACACCCTCCACCACTCAAAAAATGGCCCCCACCCTTCCGGCCCACCGGGAAAACTCCCGGTGCCCGCTGCGGTCATTCTGGACCTGATAATCAACCACAATAATGGTGTTAGAAATGAGGGTTTCTAGTTGGCAGTGGCTTGCACCCTGTACAAGTTGGGACCCTAATTCTAGTCAGGGTAAGGGGATTACACAGCTAAAATAACCTCTGCTCACCCCTTAGTAGCTTGGCACGAGTAATCAGGCTTATCTCAGAGGCAATGTGTAAAACATTTATACATACACACACACTAACACAGTGAAAACACTACAAAAGGACACCACACTAGTTTAGAAAAATAACCAATATTTATCTGAATAAAACTAGACCGGAATGACAAAAATCAATAATACACAAGTAAAGATTTCAGTTTTAAAGGTTCAAAATAGTTCAGTCCATAGGAAACTATGGATGCGTCACTTTCATCACAAAGTACCTGGGATGTGTCAAAATCAAAGACAAAAACAGGCGCTGGGGAGATGAGGCACTGGAAAAGCAAAGCAATGCATCAATTCATTACTCCCAGTGGAGCTGATGCGTCGATTGCTTACTGCAGCACCAAACTTCAAAACCAACGTCACTAAAAGATGTATTTTTTAAATTGTAAGTTCAGGGACCCCAAACTCCAAATCTCTATCTCTTCCCAACTGGAAGTTACATTTGTAAGAGGTTACCATGCAGCTCCAATGATAACCTATGGGAGAAATAGTCCTTGCAATAGTGAAAAACAAAATTGGCAGTATTTCACTATCAGGACATGTAAAACACACCAGCACATGTCCTACCTTCTAAATACACAGCACCTTGCCCATGGGGCTACCTTGGGCCTAATTAAGAGGTGCCTTACATGTTGTAAAAGGGAAGGATTGGGCCTGGCAAGTGGGTACACTTGCCAGGTCGACAAGGCAGTTTAAAACTGCACTCACAGACACTTCAGTGGCAGGTCTGAGACATGTTTGCAGGGCTGCTCATGTGGGTGGCACAATCAGTGCTGCTGAACCCGCAAGTAGCATTTGAATTACAGGCTCTAGGTACACACAGTGCACTAGGGTCTTACTAGTAAATCAAATATGCCAATCATGGATAACTAATCACCAATACAATTTAGACAGGGAGCATATGCACTTTAGCACTGATCAGCAGTGGTAATGGGACCAGAGTCCTAAAGTCAACAAAAACAGGTCAGAAGAAATAGGAGGAAGAAGGCAAAATGGTTGGGGATAACCCTGCAAAAAGGGCCAGGTCCAACAAGTGGTTTCCTCTGTTTGCAGGGAGTTCACATTTCTGGTACCCAGTACCCAGAAACCGGCCCCTTAGGAAACAACAGGGACACGTTTGGCCACATAGATGGCTTTTCATCCCATTAGGTGTTTTGCTACCTATTTTTGTCATGAAGTTAGTGACTACATCCAAGGAGATGATAAATTGCAGTCTTCTGGTATATAACAGCGCTCAACTTATGCTGCTCAAAAAGTGGCGCAAACTGTGAGTGTGACATTAACACAGAAGGAGTTCTTGTGTTGGGTGCTGTTCTCCAGCTACAGGTTGAAATGAGCACAAAAGCATCTGCACCTGAAATGCGTGTTGTATACATACGGTGTGCAATTACACAGGGTTGATAAAGAAAATGTAACAAATTAGTCACATTTTTAGGATTGTCAAAATTCACACCTAAGTAGGAAAAATAAGGGGCCTTCTTCAAAACATGCCCTTTAACAAACAATACTCTCGATTTAACAGCTTTATTGCCCATAGTTACAAAACGTTTTGGATTGTTTGGTAGCTACATCCAAATTGTGCATGAAATAATGATACGAGTTGTTCAAAGATTTTGGACCAATGGCTGTTTTGGCCATTACAATAGTATCATTAGTGTAAAAACGCACAGGAATAATTTTACATTTACGTCTGTGAACATTAATCCCTGCCCCTGATAGAAGTTCAAGAAAAATTGTACTCTTGCATCTTGAAACATTCAAACCTGCCCATGATGTCTTGAATGCATTTAAAGTGGTTTATCTTAAATGGATGAGGTAATTCCTATAATTTCCTCATGCAAAGGCCAAATTACTTATACGATTTTATCAATTGTAATTATTTTGATAATAACAGTTTCATGACATATGTAATTTAAGGGACTCTCCAAAGAAACCCACTTTGAAACAATGCTCAAAATGTTAATCATGAAATACTTTGCTAGTTTCTCTAAACTTGAAAACATATAAGCACATGTACAGCTATTTGAAATTTGGTGAACTGTAGTGGAAGATTTCAACTGTTACAGTGATTACGCCACTATAATATTTATGTGTTTGCATATTGAGGATTTATACCTTGGGAGCTGTGTATTATGGTCCTGTATTATCAATATGCAGTTCTGCTGATGAGATAATCAACCTTAAGGTTAAATGGTTTGCAAATGACACCAAAACGCAATGACTTGTTATGCTTAGATATTTTTTATAATGCATGTTTTTGAAATAAAAAATGTATGTTGAAAGAAGTATGTGATGGCCAAAAATAGTTTATAGATGCCCATGTGGGTAAATAGACATAGGGGCCGATTCCGATTCGGGCCGGAAATCTCTCCGACCGAGCCGGACCCGGAGAGATTTCCGACCGATTCGGACCCATGCAGCCCGACCGAACGAGTACGATGCGCACGTATGCCATCGGACTCGAGTCGGTCGGACTCCCATTGAAGTCAATGGGAGCCTGTCGTACAACGCGTACGCGGGCTCCCATTGACTCAATGGGTGCAATGCGGACAAGGGCGCCCCTACAGCGTGTACGCGGCGAAGCGATTCGCGCTGTACACGCACAGGTAGGGGGGACCCATGGGTCCCCCCTGTGTGCGACTCGCGCGGCTACGCGTACAGGGGGGTCCGACACAGACCCCCAAGGTACGGCTCCGACAGCTATTTCGAGCCGGAGTGCGCGGCTCGGTCGGACTGCTCGCGGCGTGCATCGTACTTACCCGGCCGGGGAACGTCTCCATTGCGCGGTGCGAGTCGGGTCCGAGCGAGTCGGTCGGTGCGGTTCGACCCGGGATCGAGTCGGTCGGCGAATACGCATCGTACTCGCTCGCCCGGACGCGCGTACGAATCGGTCGGGAAATAGGGCTCCGAATCGGATCCGGTTTAGCCGAATCCGATTCGGAGCCCTACCGGCCGAGATCGGAATCGGCCCCATAATATCGAAAAAAAATATAGAATGGACAGAATATCGAATTCAAAATATAGAATGGACATAATATCGAATGGACATAATATAGTGGTTAATAATATCGAAATGAAGGTAAGTAATATCGATTGTCAAAATATAGAAGTACATAATATAGGCATTAAAAAATATCGAATTTTTAATTATATCGAATTTTTGTCAGTGTTTTGTATGTTAGTATATGAGTTAAAAATGTATATTATTTTTGTAATGTATGTTTAATATTTTTTAAAGTTACAAAATGTATGTAAAATTATTTTTGCGTAATTTAATTCTGTAGCGGGTTGTGGGTTTATAGGGGAATAGGGTGGGAAGTAATTTAATTATAGTAAATTAAATATTAATTTTTAGGAATTATTAACTATTTTTAATTTAATTTTGAGTTTTAGTTCTGTAGCGGGTTGTGGGTTTATAGGGGAATAGGGTGGGAAGTAATTTAATTGTAATTAAGAAAATATTTATTTTTATCTATTGGTATTGATAATTAATTTATTGTTAATTAATTATTAATTGGTAATTAATTTTTATTAATTGTAATAAATGTTTATTAATTGATTAATTGATAATTATGTTAATTGTATTAATTTATTATTCGGAGCGGGTTGTGGGTTTATAGGGGAATAGGGTGGGAAGTAATTTAATTGTAATTAAGTAATTATTGAAATTATTTTTGTGTATTGATTAATTTATTGTTAATTAATTATTAATTGGTAATTTTTTTATTATTACATTTTTGGTATTGAAAATTAATTGGTTGTTGATTAATTATTAAGAGGTAATTAATCTTTAATTAATAATATTTATTGGTATCTATAATTAATTAGTTATTAAATATTATGTAATTGGTAATTAATATTAATTAATTTTTTATTGGTATTGATAATTAATGTATTCTTATTTAAATATTAAATCATTACTTTCCCTACTGTTGCACTCATTGGAGTGGGAATAGTAATTTTTACCCCTACGCTATCCAACGCTTTCCCTACTGTTGCACTCTCTGGAGTGGGAATAGTAATTTTTACCCCTACGCTATCCAACGCTTTCCCTACTGTTACACTCACTGGAGTGGGAATAGTAATTTTTACCCCTACGCTATCCAACGCTTTCCCTACTGTTGCACTCACTGGAGTGGAAATAGTAATTTTTACCCTCCCGCTATCCAACGCTTTCCCTACTGTTGCACTCTCTGGAGTGGGAATAGAAATGTTTACCCCTACGCTATCCAATGCTTTCCCTACTGTTGCACTCACTGGAGTGGGAATAGTAAATTTTACCCCTACGCTATCCAACGCTTTCCCTACTGTTGCACTCTCTGGAATGGAAATAGTAAATTTTACCTCTACGCTATCCAACGCTTTCCCTACTGTTGCACTCACTGGAGTGGGAATAGTAATTTTTACCCTCCCGCTATCCAACGCTTTCCCTACTGTTGCACTCACTGGATTGGGAATAGTAATTTTTACCCACCCGCTATCCAACGCTTTCCCTACTGTTGCACTCTCTGGAGTGGGAATAGTAATTTTTACCCCTACGCTATCCAATGCTTTCCCTACTGTTGCACTCACTGGAGTGGGAATAGTAATTTTTACCCCTACGCTATCCAACGCTTTCCCTACTGTTGCACTCACTGGAGTGGGAATAGTAAATATTACCCTCCCGCTATCCTACGCTAAAAATATTGAATATTTTTTATTAATATTAAGTTAATATATATATGTATTAAAAAATAAAAATGCATGTTTAATTTTTTTTTTTACTTACATTAATTATTTATTACATTTAAGGTTATTTAATTATTTTTAAGTAGGTTTTAGTTAATTATATTTATTATTTTATTAATTTTACATTACTTTTAAGACATTTTAAAAAATCGATATTTTAACAAACTATGGGGCCCATTACGATAACCGGCGTTAAAAAATCCGCTATAGCCTGAGAAAACCGCCCGCCTGCCCCATGGGAATACCGACCGAGCAATTATGAAGTCGCGAAGCAACCTCCGCCTGCGGCGGTAAAAACACACAAAATTCCGCCCGTCCATGTCAGAGTAGAAGATTTTCCGTCTGCCACAGACGCAATCCCGCCCGAAAACCCAAATCCGCCCGCTCTGACGACCGAGACAACGACCGTGAAATTATGATCTCCCCAACATGAGCGCGGAAAATCCACATATTCCCCGCCCGCCACGGTTAACAACAGTGATGAATAACTGACACGGCGGAAGGCATGGTGGCCACGTCCGTGCACAGAAATCATTTGCGGAACAAAGAAATACACATAACATGGCCAACAAGTCCACACAGCAAACTACGCCAAAATACCCAAACACAGAACACATCCCAAAGACACATCCCCCCTGGCAAAAATAAAAAACTACAAATCCCAGGACACCAGACACAACACACCTGAAAACGACAGCCCATCATGACACACCCACATAGGTAAGTACAAAAACAGCCCCTTCACAGACCACAATCCCTTGCACTACTACAAAGCGAAGACGCCATCAGAGAACCCAGAGAGCCACAAAGGAAAGCAGCACACCACACACCACACACCCACCACACCAGCACCACAAATACCAAACCACACACCATGGCAACACAAAGAATGCCTAAGTACACTGCCACTGAGTTGACAGTCATGGTCGACGAGATCATCAAGGTGCACCCACAAATCTATGGGAACCAGGTCCAACAGACACCAGTAGCCACCAGAAACAGAATGTGGAGCAGGATCGTAGACCAGGTGAATGCAGTTGGGAACGTGCCACGCAACCGGGGTGAAATCACAAAGAGGTGGCACGACCTGAAAAGCGTGGTCAGGAAGAAGGAGGCCAAGAATCGTGAGCTGGCTGACAGGACTGGCGGCTGAAATCCCGCGCTATTCAAGACCTTCAAGGCGTGGGAGGAGAAGGTGCAAGGCATTCTACATCCGGAGAGTCTCACCGGAATACCAGGGGGAGTGGAGGCTGGTAAGTACAAACAAATGTATACCAGCACACCGCTATGTACTGTCATGCACTACCAGAATGCCATAGCTCCGAGGGCCAAACACCCCCATGTCCAGTACACAATCCACAAGACATCTCTCACACATGCAACAGACACTCCCACACACTCAGCCCAAAGGTACAAACAAACAAAACCATGGGGGCATGTGTACAGTCAGCCAGCACCACAACTCCCACCAGGTCCCCTTGTACCCCAGATGCACCGGAAGGAGCACTCCCCACACCCACACACATGTGTCAGCCATAGCTGCACTAACCAACAAGTAACAGGTAAGTAGCCTTACCACAAAGTCCGTGTATCGGAGGGGGACTGCAGAAGTACAACCCCCACCAGGCCCCTAGTCCTACAGCGCAGCAAGATGGAGCACTCCCCACACCCATGTGTCAGCCATTGCAGTGCACACCTTCATCCGACAGGTAGATATGTTTCCCTACATGGAGGGGTGTCTGTGGGTGGTAAGCCATCACCACAACTCACAACACGGCCCCCACTCCCACAGACCAGCAAGATGGAGCACCCCTCCTCTCATAACCATGTGGTAGCCATTGCATTGCTCCCTCCAAACCAACAAGTAGGTAGACTACTGTACAGGGCGGGGTGTCTGTAGGCATGAGGACTGTACTACGACTAACATTTGGGACATGTCACGTAGCAGAGGAACAGGTAGCACTGCTCCCTGTCATAACCATGTGACTAATGTGCACACAGACATGAATTACAGAGTCATAGCCCACATGAGCCATCTCAAATACAGTAACACGTAAGGAGTCACGTCTGCATGCACAAGTCTCATTGGAGTACTGACCCACATGGCGTGCACTGTGCCAGTCATCACACACATCAGCAACACCATCGAAGTCTTGTCCATGTAGTCGTGTCTGCTTGTTCCGTTGACATTGTACAACATCACCCATGTAAGTCTATCTTGTCTCAATGTAACAGAGTGGGACCCCAGTAATGTCACATACACCACTGGACCCATGAACCACACAGCTACACAATGCACATTCAAAATCTCATCCATCTCATCTTTCAGCCCCAGTGTCATGAAAGGTATATCATCTAAACAGTTGTCCCATATACAGTAGTTCAGCAAAGATCCCTGCCGATGACCAAAAATGTGTCTGCAGTGTCTGAAGCGCACGTCACACTGTGATTTACAACATACCTAATATAGTCAACACCCCAAGAGCACTGCATTGCTGCACATGGCTGAGGGTAGCACGCACACCAAGGAATTGTCCCCTCTGCAATACGTTGTGTGGCACACAACCATTACTCACTCACTACAATGCTTGCAGTGTAATGTCCCCAAATGATAACAGTGAGCAGATATGCTGGGTATGTCAGACATACACACACCGCTGTCTCTGCAGTGTCGTGTGGCCATAACACATGTCCCCTTGTGCACCCATATGTCACAGTATGTACCACAAAACCATATTTCACCTCAAAAGCGTTGATGGGGCTGTACCCCTTTTGACATCTGCGTTTCTAAGCGTTTCATTTGAACCCCAAAAACATATTTCATCTCAAAAGCGTTGATGGGGCTGTACCCCTTTTGCAATCTGCGTTTCTAAGCGTTTCATTTGAACCCCAAAAACATATTTCATCTCAAAAGCGTTCATGGGGCTGTACCCCGTTTCCACCAAAGCCACAAAATGTAGGGGTACTGCAACACACACCGATTGGCATTCCAAATCCGTCCCATGCCATATGCACCCATCACACTATTCCATTGCCTTGATCACGCACACACATTGTAGAGCCATACACAAGCATCTGGGAAATCAGTGCACAACTGTGCACAAACTGTGAATGTCAGACATCTAACACAAACCTTGCAAGGTGCAACACAATAACCTTTCGTCTCCGCCCCACAGGTGACGAACAGCATGATGCTGGAGAGGGAGACAGCAGCCATCACAGCCAGTCCACAAGCCCTCCACCCGGACTCACGGATGTGGAAGACCTGGACACCTCTTCGGACGAGGACTCCCGACCAGGCACATCTGGTGTGGCAGGGCGCAACCGCTCCCCAGGACCCCTCCTACCCACCAACCCATCTCCCAGGGCTGGTGACCAGTCCCAGGCCCCTGCTGCCACGGTCATTGCGGCCACCACCACTGCCGCAACCACCACCACCACCACCAATCACCAGGGCCTCCCTGACCACTTACCCTGCGCAAGGGGTTGTACGCACGTCGACATCGACCCTGGGAGCCACAACGAGGCCACGGGTGACCACTGTGGTGAGTGGGCAGGTCGGTGGCAGCAGTTCAGGTGGGAGGAGCAGGGTCAGGGCAACGCCATCAGAGCCTGGGAGCCAAGCCCTGCCGCAAATCGCCAGAGTCCTTGGGGCCTATGAAGAGGCCCAGGGACAATGGGCCCGGTCAGCTGCCGATACGCGGGAAGTCCTTGGGGTGTTGAGGTCCATGGACACCCATATGGGCCAATTCATGACCCGTATGGGCAAACTTGTCGACCTCATGGGCCAGCTAGTGGCGGCGGTGAGGGCCCAATCAAGGCCAACCACACCACCGCCGCCACCACCTGCTGGGGCGCAGAGTCGTGAAACATCCAGTTCCCCTGCGTCCACAGCGAGTGGGCAATCCTCAGCCACCACCAGCAGCCCACAAACACAACCCCCCCTCTCAAACGTGGAAGGGGTCGTCCGAAGAGGAAACAGGTGTCCAGAGATGACTTTGCACGCTCCAAACGCCAGTGAGACAGCCAGCCACGGCGGCCATCTACTGCATTCACTTGGACTACTATCCTACCCCACACTGCCATGTGAATGGCATGTGTCTGTCGGACTGTGGACCCAGAACAACATGGTTACACCTTGACCATCACGCGGACATGTCCGTCAACTCATTGTTCCAGCATGCACCACTTTTGTGATCACCTTGCCCACAATCACATGTCACCGCTTAAAATAAATACACCTGGAACACATTCTGTTTTATCTGCTCTGTGTTTAATCAAGGATGTGCAACCGTCACCATGATCAGAAATGCATCTGGAGTGTGGTATGTCGATAGGCCAGGAGAGGCTGTAGGGACCTAGGGGTGAAAAACAGAACAAGAGTCCATTGAATGTGTGTGTCACACACTCATCACACAGTACTTGTCATCAAGTTTAAGCAATGTACACACATCTCACAGAGCAACAGGGCACAATGCTACAGTCACTGTCAGTGGCATACTACCCTGGACATGGACCATTGCCACACAGCACTCAGTGAACAATAGGCCGCCGTGACAATGCACACATACACCTACACAACTACAGCAAGATCAGCCGTCGTACATGGTCACTCACCGTCAAGTGAAGTAGCGGGCGATGAGCTGCTGACGCTCATTCACTGCTTCCTCCTCTCCACTGTCCTCGTCACTGGACACGGCTTGGTCTGCAGGCGGGGGCCCTGGCTGATCACCGTCATCCACTATCAGAGGGTTCTGCCTGCGAATCGCGAGATTGTGCAGCATGCAGCATGCCACAACTATCTGGCACACCTTCTGTGGGGAGTATGCTAGTGCACCCCCGGTGCGGTCCAGGCATCTGAATCTGGACTTCAGGAGTCCAAAAGTCCGCTCCACCACACGTCTGGTCCTCTCATTTGCCTCATTGTATCTGACATCAGCTGGTGTCCTATGATTACGTAGTGGGCTCAGCAGCCAAGGCCCGTTAGGATATGCAGAGTCACCTGGGTGTGAGAAACACAGAGAATCGTTGCAATTCCAACAGGATACAAGACAGCATGTCACACCCAGCACACTACACAAGTATGCATACTCACCAACAATCCATGCACGGTCCGGTTGAAGATTGGTCATCACTCGTGGGAGGATGCTGTGGCGCATGATGTGCGAGTCATGGGCGGATCCGGGAAACTTCGCACACACGTGTGTGATAATCATGTCCGCCAGGCACACCACTTGCACATTCAGGGAGTGGAAATGTTTCCGGTTCCTATAGATGTGCTCCATGGCCTGTGGTGCAACAAGGCCAACATGGGTGCAATCAATTGCACCAACAACGTGGGGGATGCGTCCAAGTGCATAGAAAGCACCCTTCACTGCCGCCAAATCACGAGCCCTGGGGAATCGGATGTACCGGTTCCTGTACAGCATCATAGCTGACAGGACATCCCGTAGCACCATGCTGAACATGGGCTGGGACATCCCACCTCCACTGCCCACCGTGTGTTGGAAAGATCCGGTTGCGAACAAATGCAGTGCAGCCATCACCTTAGCCGTGGGGGTGAATGCTGTAGGATACACCCTGCGAGGACGAAGGTGGGGTTCCAACATTGCACATAGGTGATGCAGGGTGGGTCGGTCCAGACGGAATTTCCGTATAACCTCCACATCCTCCATGTCTGCCAGCAATTGGTAGGGGCGATGTATGTTTGGTCTCCTCCTAGGACAGATGGAAGTGGACACATGTCAATGCAACACACCACATGGCACTTTCACATACACAAAACTAAAATTACTGACAAAGCAATAGAATCACAGAACAGCTGACAAGTAGGGACAGCACAGCTACAATACTCTTACACAGGTCCCCCTTACCAATAGCAATGGCCACTGACACAAACCATTGCTATGGGCATGCACATGGGGATTTAGGCCCTAATAGCTTGAAAGGCATGATGATGATTTCAGACTGCATATGTGGGAAGCGGCAACACCACGGCAATATACCTAGCTGCTGTGCCTGACACAGCTTCCGAGGCTGGGTGAGTATGGCACACACCAACAACACAATGTACACAGGCTGAGCGGCCCAAACAAGTGGGTCCTGTTGCATAACGGGATATGAGACAGTCAATGATGTCCCTAGTTCACCCAATGTACAGCACTGTACGTATCACACCTCCAACACACATTGACAGGTGTACACATTAACAACTCCATGACAACACAGCTGTGTGAATGCAAATACACATCACAAGTGACACGTAACGTTGCACGTGCCAAGTGGGAGATGTACATTGAGAAATATGGCATGTGTGTGCATATGCACATCCCATGCTCCCATGCTAATGTGTAAATGATGATGTGCCAACAGACATGTGGAGGCTGAGCACTGGCCGTCAATGCCTATGCACACAGCATGAAGTGGCCCTGTCTAGTGTGGACATGCTCCCACACACAAATCATGGCCACACCTGCAAATGCATGGCGCACATTAAACTGTGGATTCCACATGGCACCAGCGGACTGTACCCGCCATGGACCAGGCCCTTGAGGCCAACTCTAATGGCCCTCGCGGTTGCATCCTGCGTGTTCGACTATAGAGGTAAGCGTACCGGGACAGCTCGGAGCAGGCCATTGTGTGCATTTGAAGTAGGCAGACATGGTACACCAATTGCAGCAGCTTGGACCCACTGAAACAGCCCCAGGGGGCTATATGAGTGTGGGAGGGAGACCGGCATTACCACAGCTTCCAGGGACTGCTGCATGGCATCCCTCAAAAACACCTGCTGCTGCTGCCACATGTCCACCTT
Organism: Calotriton arnoldi; assembly: GCA_963921515.1. Lineage (NCBI taxonomy): Eukaryota > Metazoa > Chordata > Amphibia > Caudata > Salamandridae > Calotriton > Calotriton arnoldi. The sequence continues at coordinate 138,738 of CAWUFW010014694.1, read as the reverse complement.
CATGTCGACGACTCTGAAGATATGTCCAGGTCCACTCACCAGCGAGGAGTTGGAGATCCTGGATTCCGAGCTCCACGCACACTGCCCAAGGCTATTTCTTGCAAAAGTTGTGTGTGTAAGACAACTACAGTGTGTGTGGGAGTGCATGTGGGGGACACACATGTCGTTGATCCGCAGCACTATGAGTCTGAGCCTGTGGGGTTCCAACATGCACTGCTTACCATGCTTACTACAGGTGGAAGGGGTATGTAGGCTCTCTGGCGCTTTCCCATGCATGTCCCTCCCGAGTGGTGGTACATGGCATTTTCATGTCAGACATCCAGTGACGCAGCCACTTGGCAATGCAGGACTCAGGGCAGTTATTGCTTGTGTGAATGGCTGGCTGGGTCCCTGCTGGCCTTCTCCGTCTCAGCAGACCTGGGCTGCACATTGACCGCCCAATCCTAGAAGGAAACAACACTGACTGTACAGTGGGTTACATGTGTCTTTTGTTCACAACTCTCCGGAAATGCGCAAACTCAGCCCTGTCAATTGAACACTCCAGGCCTTGTGATAGGGATGTGTGTGAGAGATAGTGGCACTGAATGTGACCTCCATTGCGGGGTGAGCCATTCACAGGGCGAGTACGTTGAGGGCTGCGCAGTGTTGGACACAGTGAGTCCACCCACAAAGATGTGTTGCCTTGTGATCTATGTGTTGGTCCACCTGACAATGGACAGTAGATGTGGGCAGACTACACATTGCTCAATGTGCTGGCATCCTGCATGTGAATGGGATGGACAGGTACTGTGTACACACTCCCACCGGCATGCATTCACGTGTGGTGTACACATGCTGTTAGGCCATGTCCAATTACTTCTTGGCTCTGTTACACATCTCTGAGTATTTTGGATGGGTCAGCATCAAGCCACTGTGATTGGTGGATGTGGGTGATGATGAGAAGTGTATGAGTGATATTCCAACCCTCTTGTGTACCATCCCTGCAGTTGGAAGTCCTCCAGCCCAAGGCCTTGTGATGAGCCATTGCATCCAAGTTGATGCCTCTGTGTATGTGTGACCAACAGTGCAGCCAATTCCACAAAGGGTGTGACGTCATCTGCCGGATGAGCGACTACGTGGCGATAACGAATCGGGGGATGCCCCTCGTATTGTCAGGTTAGCACGGCGCTGCATTTCACCACTAATGGTCTGCATCTTGACAGTCACACAGCATGTGCCGGATGCACGTTTGTAGGGGCATCAGCAGCAAGCAAGTGTACAGTATTGTGGGATGGTGTCTTTTGCTGTGAGAGGCAGCATGTGTCCACAGCCTACCCATAATCTGGGTAATGTGATGTTTGTTGTGTGATGCAGTGGGTTGTAAGTGTACTCTGTCCTGGGTGCATCTGACATGCATATGCGATTCCTGAGGGTCAAGATGTAATTTGAGCACTCTGCATTGTCAATGCATTCAGAGTCGTAGCCCTCAGGAACAACCTGTAGTAGGCTGGAGTGGCAATTCACATGTATGTTTGAGGCACTGTGCCTACTCTGATTTCGTTCGGACATATGTGTGCGATGCCTCACCTCATATTTCTGGTACTTACACATCCGGCACACTGTGCAACAGTAGTTGTGCTCGTGCGAACGACAGGTGGATGGCATGGGCTCATGGCCATTGTGGACTGTCATGTTGCAGTCTGTGTGAGTGGTGTCCCATTCTGCTCCATGCAGGTATGTCCTTGGCCTAATTACGTAGTGGTCATCCTTGCCACCATCAGGACAGTGGGTGTGCACACAGCGATTTGTGGCTATGGTCGCAGGGTGACACAGGCCGGGTGTTGGGCTATGTGCACAACACATGTGCCACTTATTAGCGGCTTCATTTTCTGTACGCCAGCCATTACGTGTTGATTGTGGTGGCTGTATACAATTGCACAGGTATCGTGCAACATGTGGATTTGGGAATGTTCTGTGCTGCTTCCCTTGCACATGTCTGTTTAATTGATGCCAAATGAGTGAGGCCACCTCGCTCTCTCTCATGTGGCATCTCCCGTGGGTGCTGAGGGACAGGGGACGGTCAACAGTGGTGAGGCATCGGATGAAGCAGCTGCACAGGAGCTGAGTGAGACAGATGTGACCAGCGCCTCGGAGGGGCCAGACGTGTGCTGGATGAATCACAGGCCGAGACGGCAATTTCGGCGTCATCTGAGGACAGAGGAGATGCATCCATGTTTGCTAGCACAGGGGACATGGACTCTGGCTCCTCTTCAGCCACGCGGAGGCCAATGCCCGCCCTCCCATCTATTTCCACTGGTGCAACACGTGTCGGCACAAGGATGAAGGATAGAGTGTCCTTCACACCAGGCACAGCTGCCCCTGCACATGTGACCCCTGCTGCCCTCAGTGCTGGGTCTGTTGAGCTTGTGCGGCATCTCTGCATGGGGCAGACAGCTCTCCTCAATAACGTCATTGCCCATGATATCACTTTGCCGCAGGTGACATAGTTCATGGAGGGCCCACATGTACGCGTGGGTGGGCTACACCAGACTGTCCAATAGTTGTCCTCCCCAGTCAAGCTGGGCCTTCAACTGGGCCAATCTCAGGCTGACATTCCTGACCCTTTCTCCACCCCCCTGGAAAGTGGCAAATCTGACAACAGCAGGGCACGAGTCCTAAAAAAAGAAGTGGGGGGACGCTGACGTCACGACAGGAAGTGACATCACGAAAGGTGGCTTGCACCGTCAGACTCATTGCCTCCCCTCGCTCACCCCTTATATGCGATTGCATCGGAGAAGCCAACGCATGCACAAGCAGCTCTGATCTCGCCCCAGAGAGGCCAAAGAGTGAATGTGTGGCTCCATTTGCTCCAGTTATCGAGCTTGCGGTAAAATAAGTGGGGGGACGCCGTCCACCCGCGTGGTACCCCGACTCGAGCCCTGGTGTGCAGGCAAAGTGTCCTATTGGCTTCGCGATATGTGTGAGTTGCATGACACTCGTTGGCGGGGGATGGCTCGGAGGCCCGTCACCCTGAGGCCCATGTCTCACTCCATGGGTCCCTTGTCAATGGCAGCGGATGTAATGACTATGCGCGCCGGGGTGGGTCTACCTTTCGTCAGGGATTGTGTTTGCGGCCTGGCCCGCAAGGGCAGCTACAGCCTCTGTATCCGGACTCCGGAAGCTGTCATGCATGGTCACTGTTGTCCAGGTCTCAAGTCGGGGTACCAGGCGGGTGGACGGCATCCCCCCACTTATTTTCCCGCGAGCTCGATAACTAGAGCAAATGGAGCCACACATTCACTCTTTGGCCTCTCTGGGGCGAGATCGGAGCTGCTGGTGCACGCGCTGGCTTCTCTGTTGCAATCGCATGTAAGGGGTGGGCGAAGGGAGGCAATAAGTCTGATGGTGCAAGCCACCTTTCGTGACGTCACTTCCTGTCGTCTGCGTCCCCCCACTTCTTATTTAGGACTTGTGCCACGCTGCACACTGAGAATGTGTTGCCTGCGAGATGTGACCAGGAGAAGGGCGCCATGACTTCCCACCCACCAAGCTCCACTGCCATCCCGTGCCCTGGGTAGCCTGTGCAGGTGGACAATGTAGGGGGTACACCTGGAGGACAGGGGATGTGAGTGCCTTGGCAAGGGCCTGGCAGACGCACAGCAGTATCCAGCATGTCCCCAGAGGGAGGGCTAACGTCTACACCTGATGCAGCATTGATCGTGTGCCCGCCTGTTGTGCCCACACGAGTTCACATTCATCCCCAGACAGGTGGGCTTTCCAAATACCCAACACAGTGGAAATCTACCCCTCCGGAATCCTCCCCACACAGTCTGTTTCAACACTGCATGTTTGCACCTACCCGTGCCACCCACCCACCTGGGCCAAGCAGCCCTCCCGCTTCACATGCCACATGTGTGTCTTCCACAGTTGTGCTTCTCTCTCAGGGGCGGACCTCCAACTGTCCCGTAGCACACAGACAGCACCGAGTCGGACTGGCATCCTGTTTGAATGGTAGGCACCCTCACACATCTACCTGTGACACAGTGGTGGCTGTAATGGCTATTGTGACTGCCATGGCAGTGTTGCTGGCCATGGCAGGGTAAACTCACACACATTGCATACACAGCTTTTCGTGTCACTACTCGGCACATCGGACTGGCCACTGTCCCTGGTGTTGATCAATATTGCCGCTTGTCTATGTAATCTGTGACTGGATGCTGTTGTTCCTGTAGTCGGTTGTGTCTGTGTAGTTGCTGATTGCAGTTGTTGCTGTATGTGCATAGTTAAGTGAGGCACATGCCGTGTCTGGTACCTCAACAATTGCAATGTCTGGTCTCACATTCCAATGTGTTTTACACGTGGCAGGGACTTCACTTCTTTCAGACTCTGCTACTTGTGTGTGTGATGAAGAAGTATTTTTGTGACACGGATTGTCTGCATGTATTTGGTGGTATTTCTGGGAAAATGTATACGTGTCATGTTTGCGTGCAAGCAAAGCACAGGGTGTGAGTCTAGCCACAGGATGACAGGTAGCATGTGCAGAGTATGCGGGTATGTGTGAGCTTACTTTCTGTGTGGCCAGCAGTGTAGGTGTATGTTAATCTTGTGATGAACATTGAGCCTGGGCACATGGCTTACTTTCAATGTGTGCATTCGGGAGGTGTAGGTGTGTGTGGTGTGAAGGGTGTGACTTTGGGGTAGTGTTGGTGTGTGTGTGTGCGCTCTGGCAATGTCGACTACACACATGTGTTACCCAGGCCGATGGTGGGTGTTTGTATCCGTGTTCAGGTCTGTGAATGTGATCACATGTGTGTATTGTATGTTGCACAGTGTGCAGTGTGTGTGTGTGTCCTTGCAGTTCAGGATGACTCCTACTTGATATGTTTTGGACATTGTGTGTCTGCAGGGTGTGTGACTGTCAAGATTGTGCCTTGTTTAATTGAGCATGTATGTGAATTTCTGCAGTTCGTACTCACTGTGCAGTCCTGCCCACCCACACTGATATCGTGTGTGTGTTTTGTCATGCATTGCTGTAGCATGCTTCTTGCGTGGCTCCTACTTTTGCTTGATGAGTGTGATGTCAGACTGTGAAGGTAATTATACACATATGTAGGACTGTGCTTTGTAGTGACCAGGCCGTCAGTGTTAATGTGATGATCTGTTGGGCCACGTCAGAGTCTGACAAGCCAAGGCCCACGACCTGTAGTATTTCACTAGGTCCACTGTGGCGGCAACTCATATGCATTGACATCCAATGACACTAGACTACATGGTCATCTCACGACTCTCGCGTACTTCACACACTCTCATCCTCTCTCATTCGTACTTGTCTTCGAAAAATAATTCTACAGAGTCACATATTTGGTTCAAGGCATGTATTTGGACTTACTTCCTCTGTGATGCAGTATAGTGGACACTACTGGCAGCAAAATGCATGTGGAGGATATACTTAGCATGATTACACATACAAAAGGGGGTACAGGTAGATGTGATTAGTTGTTGACTGTGGAATAAAGGCTTCAGAGTTACAACTGCCTTGCCCTTGCTATGCTAAAGTACATTTGCTAATTACTGAAGAGCTCTAGACTTTGACACAGACAGTATTCATTTTGCCTACCAGACAGCTTGACATCATAGGCACAGTACATCTCAGTTCCATGGTACAGGATTACTACAATAGTGACTCCGACACACCTGCAACAGAGGTGACATCAGAGCATGAGCCTACATGCATGCAGCAGCGTCTCACAAGTTGTTGCAATGTGGTGGCTACTGAACATGACACAATAACTAGGGCCATGTTGTAGGGGGTTGCATTTGTTGTCCATGCAAAAGTCCTGGCACGGAAGTACAGACAAAGGTGAGGTGACAGTTCTCACGTAATACAGCAGACAGATAAGTGTGCACTGACAGGTGCATGTGTCCAGGTGCGCAGAATACATATTATAGCATAGTTGTTCGTGCAGTATTGGCCATGTGGTTACTGTACACAAGTCCCATACCTCTGCCTCCCCCTGTTCATGCAGAGACACAGGATATGGTGAGGAACAGAGTGCATGTCCCGAAAATGTCAGATGTCATGGCAGTGGAGTTGATGGTAAGGTGTTAGTTGCAGATTGTATGGTATAGTAGTTGTACAGCTAACTGCCCACTCTGTGCGAAAGCCAAGCATAGGTACGGTGTTGAACATCAATGTTCAATTGGGGGTATTGAGTCGGGGACCCATGAATTGGCAAGTTGTCATGCATGCGATACCTTCCAGCCGGGCATCCATCCCATTGATGGTAAACATGGATGACATCCAATGAAGCGGATGGTGGGTAGCAACATGTTCGTCATAAGTTGTCCCTTGTAGAAGCCTGATGGGACATGTTGGATGACATTCGATGAAACTGTGATCCAGAAGACGTTGTGTGGAGGCACACTGGTCCCATTGCAGTGTGCCCCCGATTGCTGCCACATACGCCATGCCCCCATACACTGAACAGATCCTGTCGTGGGCGTCCAGGGGTGCAAACAAGTGTACCAAGTCCGCCTTTGGACATGCCGGGTTGGAGAGACATAAATCCACAGGACAGTGGAACGGACACCTCCGACAGTAGAAAACGGGGATGACGCAGCTGAACATTGCAATGCGGTAAGTTACTCGGTAACTTACATTCAGCATAGCCAGATTTGAACAGCCCACTATGTGTAGCAAGCTGTCACTGTACAGCTTGATCTGTCCGGCGTAGTTGAGAAGCAGTGGTGCAACAGCCATTTTGCTACAGGGTGATGTGATGCCGTGCTCCGGCTGCCTGAGCAGTCAGCAGAGTGCAACCTCCGACGATGCAGGGAATTCTGGAATGGATGTACGGCGGCAGGACTTGGGGTATAGCTTGGGCGGAGGACACAGGCCCTCATCCCACATGCTTCAATGAGTGGTCAAGGCCAGTGGTGTCTGACTCTTTCCAGATTACTTGCATTTGGCCCACATGGAGGAGTGGTATAATTGTATTTTGTAGTATTATCTTTCTTTCATGTTAGGCACTATCTGCCAGTGGAAGTTTTACTCTGCATGGCTATGTTTGGCTTCTTGTTGGTACAATGGCTCCATTCTCCTGCATAATTTGTTGCAATGTGATTTCAGAGTAGGAATGGAAGGCCATTCAGTGCTATCTGCTCTCCCGTGTGTGGGCGGGACACTCCGTTGCCGCTGTACATTGAGGCTTCTGTGTGGGTGTAGTGATTGGGAACACCTGTTCTCAGGCAGCAGGGTTTTTCTATTTTGTACATTGCATGGCTTGATATTGCGAGCAGGATGGTATAGGTATTTTTGGATGAGACTGGCGTGCCTTTTGCGGACAATGTCCATATTCTGCGCTGTTATGTAGCAGCCGCCGTGTGCTTCTCCATGTTTTGCACACAAGGGTGTGTCCTATTTTGCCATCACATTACTCCCCTGTTCGGGACACTTGTGTGACATCAAGTTGACAACTGTGAGTTGTCGGTTGGGGACATGACTGATGCAGGAAGGCCACGTGACATGTGCCTTCAGGGTGGGGCTGGTGTGTGGGGTGTGTAGTTGTGACCCTGTGGTGTTTGTGTGCAGCCCATGCATGGCGCTGTCATTGGCCTCTGTGTTGTGCGCATGTGTACCTGCGTCATCGCCGCTGCGCTGCAGTGCCGTGACGGGGACGTCACTTCCTGGTCCCGGGTAGTGGGTGCCCAGGATGTTGCGATTTTTTTTATTTTGACAGGTGGGACATGTGTGGGTACAGTGGTGGATGTGTCCTGTCCACACAGGGGTGTCTGGGGGGGGCCATGTTCAGTGTTTCCGCCCTTGCATTGTGTGCAGTGTTTGCGTGCCCTTGTTGTGTGTCTGCCTACCTGCGTCGTCGTGGCACGTTCACTCCTAGGTGGTGCATCAGGTAGAGCATGGGGATGGCCTGGAGTGCAGGATTCATCTCTGGGTGGGCCGCCTTTTTAGTCTCCGTACTGAACAGTCGGGTTTCCGCCTTGGTATCTCGTGCGGTGTCTCTTTGCCGGTGAGGCTGTTTGGTTGTGGCATCGTAATTTGTACGCCGGGCGGTACGTCATTTCGTCGGACGGTGTGTCTCCATTGGCTCACGCCGCTACGTAGACGGGCGCACTTTGATGGCGGGCGGCGTTGCAGGCTTACGGGTGGTGTTTGCCTGACTTTTCACATCCTAATTTTGCGGGCGTCTGGGCCGTTGCTGCGGACGGTAACTAGCGGTTTTTGCCTCCGACAGCACGGCGGTAGTGCTTCCGCCCGACATCGTAATGGGCCCCTATATAAATTTCAACGATATTTTGGATTCAATATTTTTGTACTTACCTGTTTGTAGATAGGAATTCGATATTCTGGCATTCTATATTTTGTCCACGATATTTTGGCAGGTCTATATTTTGGTATTCGATATTCTGTCAGTGATCCGCCCATGTGATGGGAAAGCCACTCAGTCCACGATACACTTTATGCTGTTATGCAAGTTTCACCGAGATATAAGGCAAACATTTTTACAGCCAATTTTCATGGCAAAAAAACCTTTCTTTTATAAGGATGCCATGAATTTTATATGTACCCTTGAAAACTAGTTAGCTTGTCGAGCTGTTGCAGGATATATAAACCGGGCCATAAAAGTAAGGAAATCTCTTGCATTTCTAGATAATTTAGTTTACAAAGACCAAACTGAAAAATGATTTTAGAATGATTTTAGGTTGATTATACCTTTTAACCTCTAGAAAATAAGATGAATTTATGTATGAAGTTTTAACAATCAATTGAATGAATCTTACTTTTATGTTTGATGCTCTGGAGCCATTGAAGGAGATTTCATTTTTATGTATGATGTTTTTTAAATGTTTTATTTTTTTATTTTTCTTATGTACTTTTATGGATAGATAAAAGATTCCGAATAAAGTTATGATGAGGATTTGCAGGACACAACCATTTGATCACCACCCATCAAAAATTGAAGCACAGACAGTAGAGCAGATAAAGTCAGATAGAAAGACACATCAGAGACATAGGAGAATTGAACAGGGCTATAAAGCAGAATAAAGGATGAAGTAGAATTGGTAGGTGGACAAATGAACATTTGGAGAAGTTTGTATATTTGGGGAAGTAGCTTCAGGAAACAGAAGCTGAGAAAATGATGGTCATTTAGAATATTTAAATGAAGCAAACAAGAGATATGAGCAACTGTAGTAAATAGAGAGGAGATGCGCAGTAGATTCCTAACCAATGACATGGAGAAATGAGAGTTATAATGGGAAAGGTGGAAACACCTGGACCATACAGAGCAGTAGAATAAAAGTCATGTTTTAGAGTTTTGAGGCATAGAGAATTACAGAGCATCGAAGTTTGAATATTATTTAGGCATGTGGACATTTGATGATGAATGTAGCTATCCAGTTTCAATGAAAACCGCCCCTTGTCTCCAGGTCCTGTGTTTTAATTAACACACAGGAACTGGGCTTCACCCGTAATATAATAAAAGATTGCCTCGTGCAGAGTAATATGATTGCAATACCGTGGATCAAGTACATTAGGAACACTTTTCGTGACTGGGACTGAGTGACTTTTTGTAGAACCAGATAAAATACCCCTAAATGCAAAAGAATTTAATTAAAAAACAATATATTGCATATAGTGAGGAAGCTAAGCTCATGAAGGTACTAGACCTGTTCACGGTTCAAGCATACGTGCCACTCTCTACATCTAAAAGTATGGAGCCCTATTTGACATGGGTAAATGAACCCAAGCTAAGGTTCTTCCTGACTAGGTTACGCAGGAACAAGATTCACTTTTTGGTGGCTTTCCTATTGCCAGGTACCTGGATTCCATCACTACCCTACTGTCCGTGTGATGGGAAATCACATCAAACAACAAAGCACTTTATGCTCTTTTGCACGCTATATTCCTCTCTCAGGTCAGGGTTTCTGTGCCCCGTTTTAAGAGGGAGATTTTTTAATAATCACCAGGAGTGTTTGTGTTTCCTCCAGCGCTTGGAGTTCAAAACTATATGCTGCTCAGTCTTAAATTATATTACCAAAGCACTGAAACTAAGAAGGAGATATGCACTTTAGCTCAAGGTTAAGAGTCTGTAAGGATTTTTATATGTGAGCCCAAAAAGCTATCATAAAACTTTGTAATTCACGGAGATACTAAAATATTTCTTTAAGTATTCTTACTTTTCTTTTAAATGTGGGCGACATTTGATATTTGCATGATTTTATTGTGATCTGATGGTTTTAAACGGTGTTTTTTATCGTGCTTTTATGGTCTTTGTGGCCAAATAAAGCTTGATGATGATGATGAAGTATGTATGGTAGTATTCTATAAAAGTCTCTATGCTCTCACTGGTGGAAAGTCATTATTCAATGGTATAATGTCATTTCCATGAATTATGTAAAATAAATATTTCATGGCATGGCATTATTCCTATGAAATATTCGCACCATACCTTTGATTTTCAATATTTCTGGTTTGCTACTTGTAAGAAATTGGGTTCATGGTTGAGGGAGGTAGAAGCCCCACTCAGTCAACAGCCACAATCCTTGTCCAGGTGAACCACAAAAATTACTAAACTAACCTGTGCTTAACCCTCTTGTAGCTTGGCACAAAAGCAATCAGGCTTAACTTAGAAGCAATGTGTAAAATATTTATTGGGGATTGATATTTATTGTGGGTGATTATTTATGCAGAACACAAACAGTAATAAAGTAAAAACACAACAAAAGAAAAATCCCAAACCAATTTAGAAATATGGATTATATTTCAATAAACAAAATGCAGGCCGGATACAGGAACCAGGTTAGTCCGTTGAAGAATTACTTTCTCAAGTTTGGAGTAAATAGTTCTGTTCACACTGGAGAAGACCACGAGGAGCTCAACTTCAGGATTTTCATATTTGTCTTCTGGGATGGAGCTTCCACTGATGCCAGCCAAGGGACTTTGACCTGGGAATCAAGACTCACTCCAGCAGAAGCCAGCAGCAGGGCACAGGCATGTCCAGGAAGGTCAGAGCATGTCCAGTTGCTGGGAGGCCTCTGGAAGCGTATTGTGTACCTGTAGCTCACACAAGCGGTTTGCCAACTGACCTTTGGAGTCACTCTGGGTAGCTTGGGGTAAATGCAAGCAGCCCAGTCCTTAGTCAGACAGCAAGGCAGTCCTATAAGCAGCAAGGCAGTCCTTCTGGCAGCAGGCAAGTCCTTCTCAATCTTCCACAGGCCCAGCAGTGTACTGAAGAAGGGTCTCGAAGGTCCTAATTTCATACCTAGTGGCAGCCTTTGTGTGGGGGGACTCATTCTAGAAAGTTCTTCCTCTTCCCCTGGACAGGGCTCCAAGCTCTTTGGCTGACAACAGGCAGGGCAGGCCTGGTGTCAGGTTCTTTTCTGTGCACTGAAGGCAAATCCCTTTGAAGTGTAAATAGGTCAGGGTACAGCTCCAACCCAGTCATCCTGTCAGGAAGGCCCTCTCACCAGTTACACCCAGGTCTTATTGTTCAATGTCTGGGCCCAATGTGCATTCTTAATGGGGGAAACATTAACAGGCCTAGGCAGCTGGAAACTCCTAGAAGGCCTCCAAAACCTTTGGAAAGAAGAATGTAAACTTTCTAAAAGTGGCATTTTCAAAATTGCAATATAAAATCTGACTTTACCATTGAAGCGAATTTTATATTCCAATTAATTGGATGTAAAAAGCATATCTCTATCTGCTCACAATCCAACGCTAGCCCTTATTAAATTAAATAAGGTAAACCAGTGCTAGCCTAATGTAGAGATAGGCCTTACAGTAGTAAAAAAACAGCTTTAGGGGTAAACACATATGTGCTACTTTTAAATATCATGCACCCTGTCCTCGGAATGGTTAGGGCTTACCATACAGGAAACTTATAGGTTTTAAAAAGGAAGATTTAGGCCTGGCAAAAGGGTTATTTTGCCATATCAAAATGTCAGTTTAAAACTGTACTACAGGCTAAAGTGGCAGGCCTGAGACATGCTTTAAAGTGCTACTTTAGTAATTGGCACACTGAGTGCTGCAAGCCCATTGGTAGTATTTTATTTACAAGGCCTGACTGCAGAAGGTACTATTTGCTAGGGACCTATAAGTACATTAAATGTACCAAGCAGGTGTAGGCCAATTTTGCCATGTTTTAGGGAGAGAGCACAGGCACTTTAGTACTGGTGAGCAGTGGTAAAGTGCACAGAGTCCTAAAGCCAACAAAAACGAATTCAGCAAAACAGGAAGGTGAAGGCAAAATGTTTGGGAGAAGACCACCCTAAGGCTGACAGGTTTAACAAGAAGAATGCAAACCATTTCCATGATTCACTGGCACCCAAGCAGTAGTTTGCAGAAGAATCAGTATGTAGATGAGAATTGAAAAGTCAGCAACTAGATCTAGGATTAAGAAAATGGCTATCTCACAATGGTCAAGGAACTTCAGGAGATTAATCAGAACTGCTAACAGAGTTCTGTCTCGACTATTGGACCTGTGGAATCCTCTGCTGTGGTGATCCTTCAAGCATTGCAAGCCCAAAGAGAAGAAGCTCAAGAGTATTGTGCACAGGCCAGGGCTGACAGCTTAGCGATTAAACAATATCTTGCAGAAGTAAACAGTAAAGTAGCGGCACTCACATCAGATATCACGGAGCTGCAGCAGCAAGTCGCTCATACAGAAGAACATGCTACCAGGTCCGTTGAAGTCTCTGAGGCACATGAGAGCCAGCTCACCTTTCTGCAAGGGAAAATCGAGGATCTAGAGAACCGGCAGCGCCGCAATAATCTCAGGCTCTTTGGGGTGCCAGAAGGCGAAGAGGGAACTGATCCTCGAGCATTTGTAGTGAAATTATTTCAAAAAGCCTTCCCTGATTTGGCTGACTGGCATTGAGACTGCCAAGTGCAACATGCACATAGACTACCAGCAGTCCTCAACAAGCCTGTAGGTTGTTATCCCCGGCCAATTCTTATTTATTTTGGGAACTTTCTTTTGAGGGAGGCAGTCTCCATCAAAGCTCGTCCTACTGCTCCTATTCGCCTGGATTCCTTTTCCATCTTTGTTAGATCGGATTTTTGTAAGAACACTATGGACAGGCGATGGAAACTGCGCCAATTTATGGATCCATTAAAAGCTGAAGGGGCACAGGTTTGTTTGCAGGAAGCAACTTGTTTAAAAGTTACTAAAGATGGGCAAACACAGCAGGTATACACAGAGCATGAAGCCCAGCACGTTTTGGCCAAGTGGCAACAAGCAGCTAAATAATCTTTTAAATAAGATAAGCTATTAAGCTCTCGATTAGGGGGAAAAAATCAGGCAAATATGAGATGGGGCAGTTAATGTGTACCAATTTGCAAGATTATTAATGTTTAATTATGCTCTTTCTTTCTTATAGCGATCCTTATATTTATCTCCCCATGTCTTTTCTGTTTTCTTAACTTTTTATTTTTTTTCGCACAGATATGCTATAGACATGCGTGATGGGGCGGCTCTCTGGGTGTGATGGCTCTCGAAGGCTGTCCGGCCAGTGACAGCAGCGAGGGGGGTGATTCTTTTCCACAGACACAGGGTGGGGTGTGGGAGGGATGGGGTGGGTGGGGGTGGTTTGATGCTGAGAAAAAGCAAGGAGGATATGAATGCGGAAGGGCAAAATGTTGTAAACAAGAACCAGTTAATAGGAGTTTTTACAATAACTGGAGATAGCATCTATAAGGGTTATTTAAAGGAAATTATTTGTTTTTTAGGAAAATCAATGATGCATGGTCAATCTCTGAAACATTATGGCTTCATTAAGTGTCTATGCTGGAATGTCTCTGGCTTAAATGCTGGACGAAAGCATCAACTTGTCCATGAGGATTTAAATTTGTATAAGCTTCACTTTGTATTCCTATCAGAAACTCATTTGGCCTATAAGGATGGGGGATTACTTAATCAGCTAAGATATCAAACAATAGTGTGCACATCCCAAAATGTTTTGATTAGAGGAACTGCTATCTTAACTAGTAAAATGCTTACATACAAAACACATAGGGTATTAGCAGTTTTATAATAGGTCGAGGTACTACGGCACACACTAATACAGCCATAATGGCTTTTGATTATGCTAAACAATCAGTTAGCAATTTATGTATGATACTTTTATACGTGGAAAAGGCTTTTGACCGCGTGGCTTGGAGCTGTCTATGGCCTACTCTTTCCTCATTTGGAATGACGGCCCGATTTCTTACATGGATACGAGCTTTGTACTGCATACCGCAGGCTAAGCTGAGCTATGCAGGTACTCAATCTACATCTTTTCGTATACACAGAGGCACCCGTCAGGGGTGTCCTCTTTCCCCACTTTTGTTTGCACTTTATATTGAGCCTTTCATACGGGTATTACTTGCTAATGAAAACATCCCACCTTTACATTCGGGAATTAATGATCTGAAAGTTACTGCTTCTGCAGATTATATTGCCATCTTTACAACAGACCCGGCCGCTTCTTTAGAAACAATTGTGAACGAAGCAGAAATTTTTGGTTCTTTTTCCGAGTATAAGTTAAATACTAGTAAAACATGGGTGCTTTTAAATTTTAAACCAGATAGGCCTATAGCTGGGGTGTGCTCTGAAGCTACCTACCTGGGATTCGCGCCACATCCCTGATTAAACATATATTAAGGTTGAACTATGATAATCTGCTTCAAGATGTTAGTAAGAAGCTAAGAAACTGGCATAAATTGCCTATAGGTATAATTGGTAGATTTAATATTATAAATATGATGATACTTCCAACATTTTTATATTTATTTCGCTCAATTCCCCTAAGAGTTACTAACTCCTTTTTTAAAAACTAGAAGGCGTAATAAGCAGTTTTATATGGGGGTATAAGCAAGCACGTTGTGCTATTAAACTTATAAAATATTCGTATAATCAAGGGGGCCTTCAGCTACCCGATTTTAAATTATACTACTGGGCTTCATTTATGGGCCATTTACATAGCCTTCTTTCAAGCAAGGGTCAAGACTTTAGCCATCAGCTCCTACTAGGCCGTGATAGCCGTCGGTTTCTCTATCGGACTCACGACCCGAACTACTTTAAGCGAGTTTGTTTCAAGACACTCAGGGATCTGGTCACTATATGGCGGGAAATTCCTGCTAGATATTCCCTTCCAATATATTATGACAGGTGTCCCCTCTGGGATCTTTGATGACAGCGTCTCCAAGGGGTGGGCTAAGCTTGGGGTTGAAAGCCTCCCACGCCAATATTATTATAAGTATTTACAACTTAGAGACTTCTTTATGAGATCACAGGGGGTCAAATCCGTAGTGATACATGATATATTGACATGCTTATAAGAGACAATTCGGAAACATGCAATCCGTATAGAATACCAATACCTGTGTCAGGATAGAATTGGTCCATGCTTACAGTCAGCCTCAAAATGGAGCAGAGCGTTGGAAAAAGAGGTTACCCATACAGCAGCAACCGATGCACTTATAACGCTAAAAGAAGCTGTATGCTCAATTAATTTAAATCTCTAGCAGTTCCGGACAATATGCATGTTATACTACAGCCGGAAAAAATAGCTAGCTGGGGGGAGTTAGGCAAGCGATATTTTAGTAAGACCTGACCTACTGAGAACAGTGTCTTATAATTTAAAGGACCAGGGATACATATTGCCCTTACAAGACAGTACAATTGTTACTTGCCTGTATGTCCCAATGTTCAAAATTTATTAAACATCATCATGTACCACAGTTTTCAACAAGCTTATAAAATTAGAAAAATATACCACCACACAACCTTGTGAAAAAATGTGTGAAAGACTGGAAAGTACCTCACGTTAGTAACACCAAAAAGGGGGGCTGCTGGCATATATTTACCAGTATGCCCACACTATCATCACCGGTAACTTTCCAATTGGAAGAAAAGGTGAAAGTAAAGAGATTCCTCCAAACTGAGAAATCAATGAAAAAATGAGATGCTAAAGACGGCATTTTCAGGGCGAGAGTCACTGAGTGCCCACCAGGTCCCACAAACAACAAAAAGAGGTGATGCAATCCTCAGTTAAAAAGAGGTACCGCTTACTTGCGTAGGAGATTTATTCAATGCAGTAAGTGTCCTCACATAAAAACGGCATCTACTTGGCCATTCACAACAATATAGGCCAACATGTTTCGTTGCCTACTATTATTCCGGCAACTTCGTCCAGGGCTAATATGGGACAATGCAACACCTTGCTTGTTGATCACTCATGCCTGTGGTAACATGACAAAAAGAGAACACATTAAAAAGACTGTGTGTCAAATGAAAATAAAAACAGAGAATCTAGGTACCTCTGAAATGGAGATTAAAAAACTCTCTCCTGAAAAGTATGTAACCATGTTAATATACAATTACCAAGTGGCTGCTGAAGTCCTTCGTACCTGCACACCACCCTCAGGGACTACGCGCTAAATAGTCGCGGTCCCTCTCATAATTGCTTATGTCAGTTTCACCTAGAATCATAATAAATTCAATGTTAAAAGTTCTTCCTTACTACACATAATTACCCTTTTAACTATAGTATCCTCATGTGCCTACACCCATTGAAGTGAATATAATGTGCGGCTATCTGGTCGTTTACACCGCCATTGCAGAATCACCCTCACTACAGACAAAACCTTTACTATTGACAAGACCTTCTATTATCACAAAAGCTAGCAACCACCTCCCTTCTATTGTGCTCAGTGTCTCTCACGGCAATTTCACAGAGTCCCCCCTTCCCTCTTACCGCGTCAGCGGTGTCTGATTTCACTTGGTGCTCCGTCCCGCTCGTCAATGGCGGTACGCGAGCGTTTGTATTTCAAGACCCACAGGGGGAGAACGCCCCCGGAAGTACAAAACCCGGATGTTGATTATGGGCAATTTAAGTGAGGTTAGCGAGTACAGCGGCGGCCATTTCTAAAGTACTGCGTGTATTCGGAACCTACATAGAAAATATAATTTTCTTCATTTCTATAAACTTACGGGGACCACCTCATAATTCATGAACCACACCTTGGTTCTTTTCAATATATTAGAGGATCTTGCTCCATTCAATATGCCAGCATAAACCACTGAACAGCCACATTCCCATACTTTCAAAAATCTAAGTGGTCTGTAATGAAAACCGAACCGGTTTCCACTCAGTTACAACCCTCATCTTTCCATGTAAAATTAGGTTAATAACACGGAGAATAATAGGGCCCAACAATTGAACCGTCACTTTACCCAATTATTATGGCAGGGGCTACACAGACTTCCTAGTAGCCAGTAGACTGCTACACAACATGGAGGACAAGAAATGTCATGTATTTAGAAGATGGCCAAAGATAATAGTTCAAGGCAAAACATATCTAGCCCCATCAAACTTTCTATAAATTTCGGGATGAACTCAAATTTTCACTCAAATACAGGGGCTCAACCCCACTCCTATTGAAGTGATCAAACCTCTCATAGATGTTCAACCTTTCATCAGTAATTCTTAGTTGTGAAATAGTTGAGAGAGGTTATCTACTCACTTTATTCCATTCAATGGAGTCATTCAGACCATGGCTATCAACCTTCTCGGTAAAAATCCGTCTTGCCACCTTTCTTGCCAGAATCTCATCAATATTACATACATTGCCAATCACCCTATCAAGGACAGTCCACTTTAGATCTCTCTGGAAGAGGTTTATTGATGATGTCCTGTGCATTTGGACAGGATCAGAGGAACGACTTCAGACCTTTTTAGCATGGTTAAATGAAGCAGATGAGAGTCTGCGGTTCACTAGGACAATTAGCAGGGACTCTGCAGTATACCTAGATGTGGACATAAAAGCGAAGGAGAATGGTTTGTCCACGGCGGTACATCAGAAGGCCACTGATAGGAACTCCCTTCCACATTATCGCTCGTTCCATCCTCGAACACTACGTGACAATCTTCCAGTGGGACAGTTCCTGAGATACCGTAGGAACTGCTCCACCACAGCTGATTTTATGGAACAATCTGAAGAATCGGTCACCAAGTTGCGAAATAGGGAATATCCAAATAAGGTGGTCAAACGGGCACGCAAGCGAGCATTGAACACACCTCGAGAAGCTCTATTAGAGCGAAACACTAGGCAAAAGGATAAATGCATACCCGTTGTGACCACGTTTGATCCCCTGTCCACCAAGGTGAGACAGAGTATTAGAAAACACTGGCCTATATTGGATGTAGGGGAAATGAAGATGCCACCCCACAGGTTTGCTTTCAGAAGGGCTCCCAATTTAAAAGATAAGTTGGTTCACACACGCCCTCTTCCTAAGAAAAAAGATTCGACATTGCCAGCAGGACATTATCCCTGTGGTTGTTGTTCAGTTTGTGAACTAACCGAACCGGCAAAAAGTGTGTTGTTGACAAATGGAAAGGTGTGGTTTTTGAACAAGTTCACTAACTGTAACACGACCCATGTAATTTATAGGCTTACATGTCAGTGCGGCCTGCATTATATTGGACTTACATCACGGAAAGTTAAGATCCGTATGCAGGAACATCTCAGCACCCTGAAAGCAGGAAAACTCACTACCCGCCTTGTCCAACACTTTCGGGAACAGGGTCATCATTTTCGAGATCTAAAGTGGACTGTCCTTGAGAGGGTGATTGGCAATGTATGTAATATTGATGAGATTCTGGCAAGAAAGGAGGCAAGATGGATTTTTACCGAGAAGGTTGATAGCCATGGTCTGAATGACTCCATTGAATGGAATAAAGTGAGTAGATAACCTCTCTCAACTATTTCACAACTAAGAATTACTGATGAAAGGTTGAACATCTATGAGAGGTTTGATCACTTCAATAGGAGTGGGGTTGAGCCCCTGTAGTTGAGTGAAAATTTGAGTTCATCCCGAAATTTATAGAAAGTTTGATGGGGCTAGATATGTTTTGCCTTGAACTATTATCTTTGGCCATCTTCTAAATACATGACATTTCTTGTCCTCCATGTTGTGTAGCAGTCTACTGGCTACTAGGAAGTCTGTGTAGCCCCTGACATAATAATTGGGTAAAGTGACGGTTCAATTGTTGGGCCCTATTATTCTCCGTGTTATTAACCTAATTTTACATGGAAAGATGAGGGTTGTAACCGAGTGGAAACCGGTTCGGTTTTCATTACAGACCACTTAGATTTTTTGAAAGTATGGGAATGTGGCTGTTCAGTGGTTTATGCTGGCATATTGAATGGAGCAAGATCCTCTAATATATTGAAAAGAACCAAGGTGTGGTTCATGAATTATGAGGTGGTCCCCGTAAGTTTATAGAAATGAAGAAAATTATATTTTCTATGTAGGTTCCGAATACACGTGGTGTAGAAATGGCCGCCGCTGTACTCGCTAACCTCCCTTGAATTGCCCATAATCAACATCCGGGTTTTGTACTTCCGGGGGCGTTCTCCCTCCGTGGGTCTTGAAATACAAACGCTCGCGTCCCGCCATTGACGAGCGGGATGGAGCACCAAGTGAAATCAAACACCGCGGACGCGGTAAGAGGGAAGGGGGGACTCTGTGAAATTGCCGTGAGAGACACTGAGCACAATAGAAGGGAGGTGGCTGCTAACTTTTGTGATAATAGAAGGTCTTGTCAATAGTAAAGGTTTTGTCTGCAGTGAGGGGGATTCTGCAATGCCGGTGTAAACGACCAGATAGCCGCACATTATATTCACTTCAATGGGTGTAGGCACATGAGGATACTATAGTTAAAAGGGTAATTATGTGTAGTAAGGAAGAACTTTTAACATTGAATTTATTATGATTCTAGGTGAAACTGACATAAGCAGTTACGAGAGGGACTGCAACTATTTAGCGCGTAGTCCCTGAGGGTGGTGTGCAGGTACGAAGGACTTCAGCAGCCACTTGGTAATTGTATATTAACATGGTTACATACTTTTCAGGAGAGAGTTTTTTTAATCTCCATTTCAGAGGTACCTAGATTCTCTGTTTTTATTTTCATTTGACACACAGTCTTTTTTAATGTGTTCTCTTTTTGTCATGTTACCACAGGCATGAGTGATCAACAAGCAAGGTGTTGCATGGTCCCATATTAGCCCTGACGAAGTTGCCGGAATAATAGTAGGCAACGAAACATGTTGGCCTATATTGTTGTGAATGGCCAAGTAGATGCCGTTTTTATGTGAGGACACTTACTGCATTGAATAAATCTCCTACGCAAGTAAGCAGTACCTCTTTTTAAATGAGGATTGCATCTCCTCCTATTGTTGTTTGTGGGACCTGGTGTGCACTCAGTGACTCTCGCACTGAAATTGCCGTCTTTATCACTCATTTTTTCATTGATTTCTCAGTTCGGAGGAATCTCTTTACTTTCACCTTTTCTTTCAATTGGAAAGTTACCGGTGATGATAGTGTGGGCATACTGGTAAATATATGCCAGCAGCCCCCCTTTTTGGTGTTACTAACGTGAGGTACTTTCCAATCTTTCACACATTTTTTCACAAGGTTGTGTGGTGGTATATTTTTCTAATTTTATAAGCTTGTTGAAAACTGTGGTACATGATGATGTTTAATAAATTTTGAACAGTGGGACATACAGGCAAGTAACAATTGTACTGTCTTGTAAGGGCAATATGTATCCCTGGTCCTTTAAATTATAAGACACTGTTCTCAGTAGGTCAGGTCTTTTTGAGATATATTGTTGAGTGGGGGGCGACCTGACTACTTACCCCTTGGTGCTCCTTTTTGTTGTTGAAGCGATATTTTAGTAACAAGACAAATTGTCCAAAGTGCGGATTATATGCTGCAAATATTGTGCATATGTTTGCTACATGCCCATTGCTATTGGCATTCTGCCAGGGAATTAGACACGTTTGCTTTGGCTTAGATCTGGCTTTTACTAAGAGGAGATTATGATGGGGTATAAGGCTGACCCCAGCCACGCGCGGCGAGCACTGTTTGCTATTATTTTAGTTACTGCTAGGCTAGCTATTTCAAGGGCCTGGATCTCTTCAAAACCTAGTAGTATTGCAGAATGGTGGGCCATCGTGGTGGAGATTTTCGAGAGAGAAAAGGCTTTGGCTAAAACCAGAGGTATACGGTCACTGTTGTAATTTAATGCTGTTTGGCATAGAATGATCAAGGATTGATATAACATAATGTGATTTTCTATAAATTCTTATATTTTTATAATCATTAGTTACTGTTCTAGATTTATATATACGCTTTTTCTTTTAATATCTATGATATGAACTCCTATATATGAACCCACATTGCCATACTGTTTGTTAGAACTATGTTGATCTCCTTTGTGCTAATAAAAACCTATTACAAAAAAAGAACTGCTAACAGAGTCTCTCTGTGCACCTCCTACACCTAAAGCCAAATTGAAGATCCCTTGATCAGGCAAGCAGTTCATCATCATCCTGCGATTGTGGATTATTTTTTTTGTGTTCAAAATATTTTATTGTGTTGCAAGTGCAAGCAAACAGGCATAAAAATCACAAAACAACCAAAAGTACAAATATTGATGAACTGGTTTGCTTATCTTCCCTTTCAGGTGAGATTTGGCCTAGAAGTTCATATAGGGCTGCCCTTTTTTTGGGCTGGGACCAAGCCTTCCTCTTTGTCTAAGGTTGTACCTTGTCAGTCAAACAGACAAGCTAAAAAACAAAGGCTTGGCATGCAGCTCTACCCTGCTGTCTCTCGTTAAGGCTCCTTCTGAAAGAGCTCCCATTACCTATTTTACCCTCTAATAGCTCTCTTCTTTTGATGGCTTACACACCCTTCCACTCTGGCTCCTCCTCCTTACACCACCTCATCCAGATTTGACCTTGAACCCTATGTCTTTCTCTCTGGGAGTTGAGGGCTACCCTGACTCGCCTTCCTACTCTTTCTATCCCACTTCTACTCTCCGCCTTAGCCTCCAGTACCTTCCTTGCACATCACTTCTGTCATCCCTTTGAGACACTTCAGGCCTCATCTCAACTCCCCCCATCTACAACAGGGGTTTTACCATAGCTAACAAATACAGACAGCTAGGTCACTAGATCTATGTGTTTCCCTACTCTCTCATAACCCCTCTGAGACAAATCTTCTCTCCTTCCCCTCTTTTCCTCCGTCCTGGAGACAGTATGCATTCTGCACTTACTGACTCCTCTTGTATCTCCTCTGTTACTATCTAATACATCTGAATGGCTCCCAGTCCACTGCCCTTTCTTGGATTAGGAAGACAGGCCTTCTACCCTAACTTCCTAACACATCTATCATTTCTACGTGGTCAACGTCTATCCAAATATTTATGCTCCTCAACTGCACACTTTCCACCTCTTCTTTTCTTCGGCTGCCTTTGTTCCTTATGAACCATTCTTCCTGGTCCAACTCTCCAGAGCTGAGTTGCTTTCTCATCAATACACGTTTGATGAACAAGAAGCAACTAAACATCTACAATTTGATTTCAAACTCAAAGCCAGACTGATGACTAGGAGACACTGCATCCCCAGACGTGCAAGACATAATACAATCTGCTTATGGAACCAACATGTGAACCACACAACAAAGCCCTAAGAAGCACTAGCCATCAACTTCAAAAACAGTTTTTTGACAAAGTTTTCTCAACTTTGTCCTTACTAAATGCAAATCTTTTCTAGTCTGCTGTTCACATTCACCTTCTTTCATCTTGACCGTTCTTGCTGATCTACAGATCTTCTCTGAACAGCAAAGCATTTGCAGATGCCATATGTATGCCATCTAAGACATAAACACTTTGAAGTTAATATTTGTGTTCTTATAGTACAAGAAGGCAGAAATACATTTATTCTAACCTAACAGCTAGTGCAAAGAAAGAATACTTAAGATTCTGCGTGTTGTATTGTTCTATTGTCCAGTTTGAAGGCAATTGGTTTCCCCTGTTAATGGTAAAAGATAAGTGCAGATTGTGCAATAGCTCAAAAGAGACTATGGGACATATAACTCAGACATGCCCAAATGTATAAGTTCCCAGAAGAAAAAAACTGTTACACTTAATTTTTAACAAAACTGGTATATGAATGATTAGAGAAGCAGTACAGTTTTGCTTTAGTAACAAAATAAGGGGCATATTATATTAATATTATCGCCGCTTTAGAGCCCGTTTTCGGGTGAAAAGCGGCAATAATATTATCGCATTATCAACAAGAACACGCTAGCGTGTGTATCCTTGCATTAGCGCCCCTTGTCAGCACGCCTCCCATCGCATCGCTAATGAGATGCAAAGGAGGCGTGCCTGACCAGACTCCCTTGGGTAAATATCGCTAACCCAGCTTCCTCATATTAACAACGAGGGTTAGCGATATTTAAAATCACGTTAAGTATGCCTTAACACAGGAATTTAACGTCTGTTAAATTCCTGACTAAGGCATACCTAACATGGGGGGTGGATTGTATGGCTAAGACCACAGGCCCTATCACCAAGGATATCGCCGTTTTCCATGGAACATCGCTGGAAAACCAGCGATGTTCCATGGAAAACATCGCTATCACAGGAATAATTATCGCCATTGCGCTATGCGTTGTTAATACAGCGCTAGCATGGCGATAATTATCTGCGATAGCCGGCGATAAAATTCCTCACGCTAAGAGCGGCCAGCGATAATTATCGCTGCCGCTTGTTGATATGCCCCTAAATCGGGTAGCTAGTAGGGTAGTAGAATTTATTAGGATACTGAAAACAGCCATAGAAAACATTGGTAGCATTTGTATGTAACTAAGGAATTTTGAAGGACATGTTACATAATTCAGAGAAGTGACGGAATTAAGGAGCTGACACTGACAATATTTAGTTTTCTGCACAGTAGACACAACCACCTCACACCCTCTCATCTACATAATTTTATATTGTATTCATCTTAATTAATTAATCATTTAAATTATGTTTTTACTGTTGCTATATGGTATTGCCTTCCCTCATTCCATATTGTATTATATGTGATAAAAAGGTTTCACACAGCAAGCAATAAATAAACTACTGTTACCACTAAATTAAATTGTGAATCCTGGATGACTTGAACATCAGGTTTGACTAACTTCCACCTACCAAGATCCCTCATAACTTATTTAGATACTCTCAAGTTCTTTGAACGTATCTCTAACCCTATGCATATGATTAGCCACAACATGGACACAATCTTATTTCCTCTTGTACTAGTCATAGTAACAGCAATCTCCCTATCATCCAGAATATCCACAGTACTTTAAATAGACCTACACTTCTGATGGGAGAGTACTTGTACTATTGTCATGACCTCTGCAAGGGCCCTACTCAATAACTATTTAAGGTTATGCAACTGTTATTCCAACCTCTCAATCGCCCATCGAGCCACTTCAGAACATGAAGAATCATGTTCCAGCAGCCGATTCTAATGTAAGACCAATCTCCAATGACCATTTCTTAGGACATAGATTGCAAGAGTGACTCTCATCCAGATACGTCCCTTCTTAGAAGATCACAACCTACTTTAAAACCATCAGCTTGAGATTCCCACAGGGATAGGAAATATTCTGACTGAATTATCTCAGAAGTGGAGTTTGCTGCATCACGACTACTAGAATTGCTTGCAGCTTTTACGAAATCCATCAGCTCTACTTTCTAATGAGACTAGAGGAACTTGGCATTAACAAAACAATCCTGTAATGTGTATCCTCCCACCTCTCTGGCAGTTCATATTATTGACATCTTCTATATCACCTCAGGGTCAGCTGCTGTCATACCTTAATGTTAAATGATTTCCCCTCTCTTTTTCAATGCCTACCACAGCTCGCTACTGGACCTCATCTTGTCCTTCACCTTCACTTGCTACAAATATACTGCCAACATATATACTAAAGATGAAAACACTAAGGGACCTTGACTTTTCAGGACTATACCGCTGCCTCTAAGCTGTTGAACAGTGAATATGAGCATTCGCCTTAAACTGCATTAATACAAAATCGAAATCCCAAACTGTTGAGAAGAGGAGCTCTTTTAGCCAACAACAATCTGGTCCTAGAATCTAGGCCCATCACCAGAACACCATGTGAAGTAAGAGACAAAGTGTGATCACAGACACCTACCTTTCACTGGCCCCTCAAGTGAACCCAGTCACAAGAAGCAAACTCTTTGACACTTCCCTCTTCCCGGTTTATTTTAGATGTTTCAGTCCACAAAGGCTCAAATCATGCCTTGCCTAGACTGCACTAACAAATTGTACCTATGGGCTCCTCTTTTATTAATCTGAGTTATCCAAACAATCCAAAATTTAGCTGCAAGACAATTTCTACATCTTTGACTTTGGACCACATCTCACTCCCCCTCCAATCAACTACAGTGGATACCCATAGCCAGACACTTTCCCTTGAAGGCACTCTGCATTGTCCACAGAACCATCCATGGCAAAAACTCTACTCTTCTTTCATACAAGTAAAACTGCTAAGCTACTCACAGAGCAGAACCCTGCACTCCAACTGGCACCTTAACTGATAATCCCCTCTTCAAAAAAAGAACAAGTAAGTAGGATATCCTTCTCTGTAGAGATGGCAAAATTATGGAACTACCTACTGGCATAGACAACAAACTTTCAAGAAGACTTGGAATTCAGGAATGCAGTTAAGACTTGGTTCTGTTCTAAAAGATGGTGAGTAACAACAACAACCAGAAGAAAGAAATGTTTGTTATCATAAGGAGGGCTTAGATACCACTGATCTAAGGATCTTAACCAACACAGAACGAGAACAAAATCTCTCAAGAAATATAGTCATGAATATATGGAAAACTATCTCTCCTTCACTCTACTCCATGCATAGGACGAGAAGCTTCAGCTATATCATGCATATCCTTACTGTATTCCCTCATCTTTCTAACCAAACACATCAACACTGCGTAAACTTAAGGGACATATCTCTTACTCTTTTTTACCCCAATAGACGCCAGTTGAAAGTGACAAGATACAATATAGGAGCACACATCTTGTCATCATGCACACTGTCTTATTTTCTCATAAATAGATAATTATTACTGTCCACATTTAATTTACTGGCAGAATTGTTCACTCCTTTTTGGAAATATTCTGTCAGACCAACTCCTAACCCTCTGGTAAGGTCTACCACCACATTTAGATAGCACAGAGCAGTCAGTGGGTAGAGTGAGGGTGGAGAAGACTCCCCAATAGGAAAAGATCAAGACCGTTACAGAGGATAAGAAGCAGTATGGCAGCCAACCATCAAATAAATGTAGATAGGATGGCAACCTACCTTCGGACACAACATGATTGGCGGTAGGGCAAAGTTCCTCCACAAACAGCAGCTTCATCAATGTAAGAAATTGGGTTGTTTGTTGACTAGGGTGTACGACCTGGTCAAGCAGCAACCACAATCCTTGTCAGGGTGAGGCACAAGTCAACCATAAATTAACCTGTGCTCAACCGTCTGGTAGCTTGGCACAGAGCAGTCAGGCTTAATTTGGAGGCTATGTGCAAAGTATTTGTGCAGCAGTTCAAACAGTAATTAAGTGAACAACACCATACAAAAAGGAGCCCACACCAAGGTAAACAAATAAACTTATTTCAAATAAATAAAACAAGATCAACACAACAAAAATCCAATCAGTAGAAATTCAAACTTAAAGATTTCAGTGAAAATTGCGCCAAAAAGCACAAAGCGCCAACTGTGGATATTGCGTCACGCCATACTAGGACAAAGTCACAAGTTCAGGCTGACTCCGATGAAGCATGGACTGGCTACAGGGATCCAGTTAGGCATGCTGAACAAAGTACCTTAAATCCTGGTTTGTGGAGCGCAGCGAGGGTCTGTGTCGAAGATGCGTCGCACAACCAAAAGCAATGCATCAATTCCGAGATTCCGAGATTCGGTGAGGCTGCAAAGCGAGGTCCTGCGTCATCATCAAGGTTCCTGTCAAAGAGGGCGGTGGTTCAGATGAGGTGCCAGGCTGCGATGCGAGTCTTTGCAATAGTAGAGATCCACGCAGCGATGTGTCAGTTCTGCTTGGTGTTGCGCCGCACAGCATAGCACAGGAGATGCATCGGTTCCTCTGGATCCACAGAGGCTGGCTGAGCCCCTTAGACCCGCTTCCAAGGTTCCATGACTGGGGTGGCACCTCTTGGTAGGGTGGACTCACAGATGGCCAAGGCCAAGAGCTGGGGTTGTGGTTGTTGGAGCCTTCTGGCCCTGAGGCTCAAGTCAGGAGGCCAACAAACTAGCCCTTGGAGTCACTCTGACATTCTGGGTTCACCCAGGCAAGAGGGCAGCAGGTCAGCACAGCAGGGCAGCAGTCCTTCAGATCAGCAGTCCAGCAGAATGGCAGTCCATTCAGCAGCACAGCAGTCATTCTTCCTGGAAGAGAATCCACATGTCCAGAAGTGTACTGAAGAGTTGTGTATGATGTCCAATATTTATACCCAGCTCTGCCTTTGAAGAGGGAGAAGTTTCTAGAGGCAGGCCTTTGAAGTACAGAGGTACCCTGCTGTACTTGCTGTGGCTCCAGACTAACTACAGGTGGTATGTGGTCCTTTATGTGGAGGCAGGGCACCGCCTAGCCTATTCAAGTGTACGTGGAGCTGTGCCCAGCTCCTCCTTCCTATCCAGCCAGTGATGGCCACTTCAGGCACACCAAAGCTCCCTATTGTATGTGGCTGTCTAGGAGGAGTACACAAAACCCAACTGTCATCTATACCCAGTCATGTGACAGAGAGACACACAGGCACCAAATGGCTTTAGTAGGACAATGCCAACTTTTTAAAAGTGCCATTTTCAAAATTGTAATTTAAAATCCGACTTCAACATGAGTTAGGATTTTTCATTCCAATTCCAAGGACACCAAACATGAATAAGTTACCTGTTCCTATTTGGAAGTTACAGCTTTTTAAACATTAGGGAAGATGTAGGCCTCGTAGTAGTGGAAAACAAATACTGGTTTTTCACTACCAGGACATGTAAAACGTAAATGTACATGTCTAACATTTTAAATACACTGCTCCTTGCCCTCTGTGATGTCCAGGGTCTCCCCAAGTGGTGACTTATATGTAGTAAAAAGAAAGGTTTGGGCCTGCAAAAGATTTATTTTGCCAGGTCAAAATGGCAGGTTCAAACTGGCAATGGCAGACCTGAGACATGTTTTAAAGTGATACTTAAGTGGATGGCACAATCATTACTGCAGGTTCACAAGTAGCATGTAATTTCCTTGCCCCGGGCATAGGTAGTGCCACTGTACAAGGGACTTACAAGTAAATTAAATATGCTAATTGGGTATAAGCCAATCTTGCCATGTTTTAAGGAGAGAGCACATGCACTTTACCACTGGCTACCAGTGGTAAATTGTGCTGAGTCCAAAGGCCAGCAAAAACGAAGTCAGCAGAACATGAGGCCTGAAGGCAAAACGTTAGGGGGAAAACCACGCCAAGGATGTCAGGTCTAACAAGCAACAATAAAGTGTTTATCCCTGCACACAGGACAGGTACATCACAGGTTACCAGCACAGAAAACACCAAGAAAAGAGGTAGATGGTTTTAGGTATTGCCACAGTGAAAATTTGACAATAGAAAGTTGTTCTTTTATCCCATTAAAATGCGCAGCCTTGTCCACTTTAAACACATGGTACGTCCCTTGCATTTGGAGCCTCATTGCTATATGGACTTTAACTCACTGGTAAACATCACAGGCCCTGTACCAGAGCTCTGCAGCCTTGCAGTGGCTTCTCACAGGGGGATTAGCAACAATCTGGAAGCCTGCAGTCCCTTCAGTTATGTTGGTCAAATGTTTTACTTGTGGGACATCTGTCAGGTGTAAAAAGGTCTTGTAACCTAACAGAGAGTTGGAGATGAAGTAAAGAGGAAGTAAAGAAGGTCCCTATGTTAGAATAGAAGAAAAGAGTCAGGTCTGTTTGGTGGAGGATGGGAAAAAGGAAACAGGCACACTATATTTCTGCTCAGATTCTACTTTGAATGACTCCTCTACTTTCAGTCTTGCTGCTGTGCACAGACCAACATTGAACACCTTATTGAGAGACTCTAAGAAAATGACCCTGAGAGAGAGAGACTAAAATAAAACCAAAAAAGAGCAACTGTGGGTAGGGTTATCCCTGGGAAGTTTTTCCCTATTGGTTAGGGAGGGGCCAGGAAGCACCCCCACCTGCAGGCTCGTGCCAGACATAAATGTGGCACCCCTGGGCATCCTCTTCGGAACACTGTTGGACCTGTGGATACAGAAGAAGGACTGTACCTGCTGTGGAGACCAGTGAGGAGAACTCTAAGGGCTGAACCTGGTGGAGAGGTGTGGTGCAGCGGCCAGGGCAGCTGACTTCGGAGCACAGGGTTCACGGTTCGATCCGCGGCTCCGGCGGCAGCTCAGCTCAGCACCATGTGACTCTGGGCAATAGCTCACTTAATTTCCATGACGGCCCCCAGCGCCTTGAGACCCGTAAGGGTGAGTAGCTGCGCTATATAAAAACGGACTTACTTTACTTACTTTAACCTGCTCCCGCTTTTACCCAGGACAAAGAAGTGGATTTCAAGGGTCACTTGGCTGACATCCAGTTGAGCTACAGGGACACAAATGCTGCAAGAAGCCCTCCTTCCCAGGAGAGCCCAGCAAACTAGTTTCCACTGGCCCTGCCCTGGACCCTGCAGGTAGCCTCTGTGGAGTGAGCTCTGAATCCGAAGTAGAGCTCCTGAGGTCCTTGAACTCTTGGCTGTTGTCAGAGTGTACTCCTCCTGCCTAAACCCTAAACACCTAGGATTTGGAGACTTTTTGCTAAGTTTTGCCTGGAGAATCATCGAGGGACCAGGACCAACCTGCCAGCCGATCCTCCGAAGGTGTGTTGCCACAAGGTCAAGGATTTAGGTTGCATCACCAGTGAGCTTGACTTCGCCGCAGCTCCTGCTGTGTTCTCCACGCAGCACCAAAACCCATCAATGCCAACCCCTGCTCGGGTTCCAAACAGCAGCTTCATCACTGTTGCCATAGGAGGAGACATGACCAATCCCAGAGTCCTCTGGGGCATGAAAACCTGAACTTCT
Source organism: Calotriton arnoldi (assembly GCA_963921515.1). Classification (NCBI taxonomy): domain Eukaryota; kingdom Metazoa; phylum Chordata; class Amphibia; order Caudata; family Salamandridae; genus Calotriton; species Calotriton arnoldi. The sequence continues at coordinate 108,740 of CAWUFW010014694.1, read as the reverse complement.
TCCACCTGAGCTTTTCTCACCTAAACCAATGTCTTCGCCGAGGCTCCATGTTAACGATAAAATCCATCGATGCGAGCCACCTTCTCCGCCAGTTCACTAACTGCTTTCACTGAAGGTTTTCGACATTGAGAGGTAACTTTTCCTCCTGAACTTGCTGCCGACTTGCACTGGATCGCGGCCTTAAATCTTACCCGTGGCCCAGTCAAGTGCAACCAGATGACAGCGGTTGTCGCTTAAATGTTTTTGGCGCTAATTTTAATTAAACATTTTAAAATTCATGTCACTGGTTCCCCTTATTGAATTTTTGGCATTACAGCATCATTTTGTAAATAAAAATGTTCTGTATTTTTATCAGTTGGAGTGTGATTTTTCTTGTGTTGTATTTTTGACTTTTTAACTGTTTCGGTACTTCAAAATGTCATTATATATTTTCTTAAGTTAAGCCTGTCTGCTCTGTACTATAGCTAACAGGGACTGAGCTTCTGTTAAAATTACTGAAACATTTAATAGACCTAACAAGAACAGCAACATAATTACTTGTGGTGGACTACCATCCACCCACCTAATAATCCACTTTCTCACACCTAGTAGTACTCTGAAGTAAAAAAAAAAACAATTGTCCTAAGATATTATGGGGGATATTCTCAAGAACATGCGATAAACATCGCCAAAATAGGTTAACGCAAGTTTCCATATCGCGGGAAAATAACTCAGTGTTAACGTCGTATTCTCAACACGGCGGTAACATGCGATAGTCTCCCGATAACGCCTCAAATGTCCGCGATACAACTACCGCGATGGCGATAGAAAAGGAAACCCGAACGTGAAAAAAGTTACGATGTGCCCAAACGCGATAGAAAAATCGTCGACAAGCAGCGCCAGGCTTGCAATTCCCACGTCAGGTGGGAAAAATCACCATAAAAGCAGCCAAAAAAACAGAAAGAAATAAAAAAAGACATAACAACTGCGAAGCACAATGGAGGGAGCTGGAGCAAGTACAGAGGACAACCCGCACCCCACAAGCCCCACGGAGGACCAGCCTGGGACCTCGGGGTCAGGGAAGGGCAAGGAGAAGAAGAAGAGGAAGACGCGGTTCAGTCCGCAGGAAAACAGGATCCCGATAATGGAGGTGACACTCCCACCATCCAATTGCCATTGGTGAAAATGACAGCACTAAATGTTACACATACACTTGTCCGAGTGATGTGCCAATGCAGAGGAGTGACATGCACACAGGGAATGTGTCTAGGAATGAATTTATTTGCACATGCTGTGCCTGTGGTCATTTTGACCTGTCCCATGATTGCTATGGACAGTCCCTATGTGGCGTGCTTATGTGAAGAAATTGTTAATGATGGTGCCCATTCGGGCTATTCCAGCTGCTGCTGCACTGGGGTGTGGTCCACCTGCCTCATCTTCATCATCATCGTCCGGTGCATCTGGCACATGGATCCATGGGGCATTGGTGCGTACACATATGTTGTGCAACACACAACATGCAATGATCATCTTGCACACTATTTGCGGAATGTACAGGAGTCTTCCCCCTGTGATGGCCAGGCACCTGAAACGTGACTTCAACACGCCAAATGACTGCTCCACAATGCCCCTGGTGCGTATGTGGGCCGCATTGTACTGCCTCTGTGCCTGGGTGTTCGGGGCTCGGAGGGGTGTCATCATCCACGGGCAGAGTGCATATCCTTGATCACCTGTGACAGGGGAGAGAGATGTGTCAATCGGTGGTTCGGCATTCTGTGTTGGCAGGCTTATTAGTATATTGGTGTGTGATGTGTGGGACTTTGGGATACATGTCTGACATGTCTTGCATGTGGCAAATGAGCGGCATCCATGTGTAGTACGTTGCCTCACAGCTGCTCCTCACTCCCCCCGAGCCTATTTACTAGTGTGCGCTGAGCGTTTGCAACACTTGCACTCCTAGGACACACCATTGTCATGACTGTCTGCGCATGTCTACAAGCCTGACAACGACACTGTGATATTGGCCGTTGAAGGTGGTCGGCCACGTGTGTGTAGGCCTATGGTCAGGATATGGCGGAAACAGAGACACAAGCAGTAGTTGCCTTGGTGGCCATCCCGGAAGTGAACCACGCCCTGAGCCCCGGGCTATTGATTCCCACTCCTACGCTGGCCCAGCCCACTCCGTGTACGCTTACAGGGGGGGACGACATAGCTACATGTCCAGGGTCTACCCCACTGCCTGAGGTAACATGGTTGCGCCCACTGTCTACGACACTACAAACACCAGCAGTATATGTCCACATGGACATGTCTGTGCTCTGCATACTTAAGTCTGTCCAGCAGATCCCCGCCACACTTGGCATTGTGTACATTCTGATTCATGGGTCACTTGCCTCCCTCGCACAGACTTGGTTCCCACCTCTCACCACATCCTGCTATTGTGTGGCAGAGGTGCCATGACGTGGATGGCTTGTCTAAATGTCTGGCCCCAGTTACCACAGTTCCATGTGTTGACGTGTCTGGTAGGCGGGCATGTTGTTTGGCATGTCGTATGTGATGTTGTAACGTGTGCATTCCCACAGTTGCGAGTTGCATGATTGTGGAGTTGAGGTGTGTGGTGTGTTCCGTTGGTACTTACCAACGAGCAGTGCATTTCCGTAGGTGCTATCCTCGAAGCGCTGGTTGATGATGGACTGTCGGAAGATGTAGGAATCATGCACACTGCCTGGGTAGTTGGCGATGACGTTGGTGAAGAGTCCCCGGTGGTCCACTATTGCCTGCACATTGATGGAATGCGTGTGCTTCCTGTTGCGGTAATTGTGTGCAGTGTCGGCAGGGGGCACAAGTAGGACATGTGTGCAATCAATTGCCCCCAACACGTGCGGGAAGCCAGCTATGGCGTAGAAGCCTTGCTTGGTCTCCAGCTGTTCTTGCGCAGTGTGGGGGAAGTGAAGGTACTGGGGTACTAAGCTGATGATGGCATCCAAGACAGGTGTGAGGAACTTTGATAGGGCTGGCTGTGAGACTCCTCCGACTCTGGCAGTTGTTGGTTGGAAGGTACCAGAGGCCAACAGGTGCAGCACAGCCAGCAGCTTTGTCTGCGGAGGGATGTTGGCTGTCCGATGTGTTGGTACCGTCAGCCTGTGGGCAATGTGGGTTTAGGATGCGGAGGATGGTCGTCCTTTTGAGCCTGTAGTGGGCAATGACTTCCTCTGGCGTTAAGTCTCCGAGGCTGGTGCATTTTCGGAAGGACCGCTGTCTCATTCTGCGCTGCCTCGGTGGTAGTCCGGGGGGGGTGGTCCTGGGGGGTGGGGGGCCTGCGGGGTTGGCGGTGGGTGTTGTGGGCCTCTTGGGGCTCCAAGCTGCATGATCAGTAGCTCCATGGCATGTGTTGGTCTTCAGATGTGGCTCTGGGCTGAGCTCCCTTTTATACTGCAGTATGTCGTCCTGCTTAACACCAGTAAAAGGCAGGTGTTAAATGCCTGCTGCTAGTTTGCCTTATTGCCTGTTTTTGGATCGCATCGCAGGTCAGGCTGGTCGTTGTGAATATCGCGAAGTGGAGTTTTCGTGAGTTTTTGCACGGGAACGCCTACTCTGCATATCATTAGCGTTAGTTGTCTCTCTCATCTGTGGCGATGTTTTTTGCGGCAGCTATCGCTGGTATACTGGCGATGTGGGGAGTTTGCTGTGAAATTCCTAGGGCTACTTCATAACAAAATATAAGACCATAATTATATAAATGATGATAGTGACACTGAAATTAGAAAAATACGAAAAAGTTTTTTTATTGGAGAAATGCTTCATTAAAATGCGGAGGCCTAGTGTGCATTTTTGCTCGATACATTATTTACATGGCCTGCATATTGCAATCCATCATTTATACATTTTTTATCTCATCTTCATTTTCATGATATCAATATGACAATTTATAAATCAAGTTAAAAACTGGGTGGTTTCCAAGATGTCTCAACGCGCGTTTCGGCAGTAAGACTGCCTTCTTCGGGAGAGCCACCTCCAATTACGTTTTCATCGCGAGTAATGCGAAAACCTGAAAGCAGGTTACAAGGGATCTCCAACTCTTGTGTTAGCGTGTCCCAAACACTGGTAAAAATGTCCGTAAGATTCAGTCCCAGCGGAGTTAATACTTATAAGTGGATTAATGGAGGTCACATGAGAGTTTCCCTATGTGTACCTTAAGCTATTTTGAAGTGCAGGAAATGGACGGGCTGTAATTCTCAGAGTGTCAAATATGAAGGTTCTTGAGCTTATCGTAGCAAGGGTGCCGAGCGGACTGTGATTCCCTCGATATAGTAGTGCAAGTTCTTCAGGACGATAAAACTATGCAGACAGCCCAAACGATGCCATGCCGTAACGAGATGGCCAGGAAAGTAGGCGGATGTGGGGAGTTTGCACCAGCTTGTGAATGGGGCGATAATTCTTTTGCCAGTTTTGCTGCGCTAAAGTGCTGTTAACTCGGCGATAAGTCCTTGAGAATATGCCCCTATGTTGCTTATTGTAGTTGTTTAAACCATCACATGTTTACCTCAAAGTGTTCAGGGTTTGGCTGGCATGAGAGATTGAAAGGAGGACCATGAGAAAGGAGAGAATAAATAAAGCATCTTATAAGCAGATATGGAATGAAGGAAAAGAAAAAATAAGAAGAAGCAAGAGAGGTGAGGAGGAAACAATCGAGGGAAGAAAGTGAGGATGAGAGTTTAGTGAGAAGATTTGGGGAAGGCAGAAAGTGATAAATATGGGACGACTGTCCAGTAGATAATAGGGCAGATCACAGAGAGCCCATGGGAGTCACAATATTAACCACCCACTTCACAGAATGCAGTGAGATCTTTCTTGGGCTTCTCACTGATATTTAAATGTAGCTATGTGCCCACAGTTGAAGAGGGTGAGGGGGGAATGGAGAGAGCCCTTCCCGTCTGGGAGGATAGCGACCATCAGAGTTAGGGATCCTATGATTTTAGGGAGTGGGAATAACTATGCTGAATTTGCAGGTAGGACAGTGCTTATAATGAAAACAACGAAGTGCAAGTATTTACTAACGTAGAGTAATTGCTAGTTTCTCAGGAGAGCTTGTACCTGTGAAACTCAGATGAGGCGGGGAAACGTATCGCAAAGCCTGTCTATTGCACCCAGTTCCCATCCTTCAACCACACTGAAAACCCCAGTATGCAGCTCATTTTACATTTACGCCAGTTTGTCCAAAAGAGTTTTTAATTATATTTCTAAACTAGTCAAATCACTCTTGCTAGTAAGTAACCAGTAACAATACCAGCTTTCTGCAAGAGCCTTTGTCCTGCTATTACTCAGCATTGTCCCCAGATGTCTTATTCCGTGATTTCTTTGCATTATGCAGGCACTTTACTAAAATAAACTCATGATGCTGTCAGTAAACAATCTGCATACTTACGTTGTAACTGATTTATTCACCATGCACTGTTACAAGATTTCGTCCCCAAATATAGCACATTTGTTTTAAATATTCTGCTGCTAACAACGATCATGGGTCAATGTAGGTTTTGATTCTTGTTGAGGGAGCACTCGGATAATCAGACTCTTTGATCAGTTTCTCTCCTACATGTGTGTTTCTACAGCCAGCCAACATCCTTCCAAATGTGGGTTTTCGGCACTGTGTACCCAAGCAAATCAATGCTAAGAGAGTTTGATGAGACTTGAAATTGGGAGAACATGTAGAACAGTGAGCTGCAGTTTCAACATGATGTGTGATATAGATTCTAGACATGAGCAACCCTTCACCTGACCACAAGAGAGATCTCTTCTGATCACCCGATCCTGCAAACCGTGTAAAGGTGTTTTGTGCTGGTAAGTGCAGTATGAACAGAAACATAGCTAATGAATGGGGGTTAACCAACACCATTTCCTGTCGTTTTCCAACCTTGCTCTTTGGAAAGGGGGCCCAAATGTCTTATGATCACCTTGTATAAGTCATTTTTAAGTTGGCAGCAGTGCAACTGTCCCAATGTGTTTTAGAATGCACAATATCCCAAAGCATGCCCCAGAAGGCTGAATCTGAACTGACATATCCAATCAGGTCTATTAACCCCAAGTGTAATAAAATGAAATATATGTTATTTACTCTGAAATCTTTTCTTAAAGGAGAACCCTAAGCCTGAAGTAAAAGGTGTTTAGTGTTATGATGCTGACGCCAACATTACTGTCACTAGTATCACATTTGAAACATAAATTTGAAGGTCGTCTGCATATTTCAATACTTCTGATGCACAAGGGAGGAAAAATGCCTTGATTTTTGCTTTCCGTTTCAAAATACACTTTCTCATTTTAAACCATGTTTTCTACATTCACAATCTGTTTCTAAGTAGTCAGCACTATTCAGAAATAATGTTAATCTGGGCTAATTTGCTTTCATACATACACTTTCCATCCAAAACACCAGAGCTGCAGCTAAGATCTTAATTGCATGTGTTCGCCTTTAGGCATAGCACTTTTCTCCGAGCCAACAATAACTTGGGAGCAATTAACACAAAATGTGCCATCATCAACTTGCTCATATTCGCAGCTGCACTGCTGATCGTTTTTGGCAGAGTATTTACAATTACAGCAATATGGTTAGATGGTAAATTCACTCTTGAATTGTGAGCTGTTTCCTTAGTTCATTAAATTGTGGGCCTCACAAAAACGTAGCAGCATCAATGCAACACGTGATCCCTGGCAGAACCAGGACAGTTGGGGAGGGTAAAACCAGTACTGTTGAATTATCCCCCCATGTCTGTACAGTAAACAAAACAAGCATTTTCAAAGCAATAGGTCTCGCATTTGCGAGAGTTTAAGCTATTGGCATAGTAAATGACAATGCCTTTTATTTATGTGTTTTCAAAAGCAACACATATATAAAAGGCATTGTCATTTCTAATGCCGTAGCTCAAACTCTCGCAAATGCGAGACCACTTTCATAGTGGCCTCGTCCCTCTCTTTAGAAGCTGATCACCGTATTCAGGTTACACTGAGCAGCATCTAAAGAAAGGGCACGGCCAACATTAAAGTGAAAGCGCGGTATGGGGTGCTTTCACTTAAAAAAAAAAGAAAGCACGTTTCTGTAGCGGCCCACTAAAGTGAAAGCGGACTGCGCTGCAAATTAATTAAATGAAGAAAGGCGGCCGCTAAAGTGAAAGCGGACCGCGCTGTAAGTTAAATAAATATATAAGTGCTGCCGCTAAAGTGAAAGCGGACCGCATAGCAAATTAAATAAATAAAGAAACGCGGCCGCTAAAATGAAAGCGACCGCGCGGCATATTAAAATAAATACAATAATAATAATAAAAAATAAATACATTAATAATAACAAAGTAAAAGCGGGCGGCGTTGTCGTGGGTGGAATAGGGGAAGATGATTAAAGAAAACAGTGTTCACCGACTAGATAAAGCAGAGCGTGTAAGACCACAAGTAAAAAGTCCAGTCGTTATGAGAGGATACAAATGCAGACAATGCGTTACCAAGGAGGGACTAGTAAGCCTATTCACAAATGAAAAACAACAATTTTGAAAGGACTGTAACAGAAGCCAATTGAGAAGATGGGCGGGAAATGGAGCTTGCTCGCAGAGCAGCGCATGCGTTGCCCAGGCTTGACCTAAAAATGATGCAGCTCAGTCGAAAAAGGAGACAGGGCTTACGTTCTTGAATGGGAAAGGCTAAGCATCTTGAACTCTTACAAATATGTATTCGGAACATGTATCACACATTAGCAGTGTTGGAAATGGCCCTTTTTGCAGGGTTATCCCCAAACTTTTTGCTTCTTCCTCCTATTTTTTCCTGACTTGTGTGTGTTGGCTATAGGACTCTGGGCACTTTACCACTGCTAATCAGTGCTAAAGTGCATATGCTCTCTGTGTAAATTGTTATTATGATTGGTTATTCATGATTGGCATATCTGATTTACTGATAAGCCCCTAGTAAAGTGCACTGAGTGTGCCAGGGCCTGTAAATGAAATGCTACTAGTGGGCCTGCAGCACTGATTGTGCCACACACATGAGTAGCTCTAAAAAGGTAACTCGGGCCTGCCACCGCAGTGCCTGTGCGCAGTTTGTAAACTGCCATGTCAACCAGGCAAGTGCACCCACTTGCCAGGCCCTAACCTTCCCTTTTCTTACATGTTAGTCACCCCTAAGGTAGGCCCAAGTTACCCCTGTGGGCAGGGTGCAGTGTATATGAAAGGTAGGACATGCCCTGATGTGTGTGGCATGTCCTGATACTGAAATATTGCCAATTTCGTTTTTCAGTATTGAAAGGCTATCTTGCCCCATAGGACGGAATGGGGAATGCTTTGTAACATTTTACAAGCATATCTTCCCATCTGGATAAGATAGAAAATTTGAGTTTGGTATCCCTGAACTCAGAATTTGATAACACATCTTTTAGTAAAGATGGTTTTTAAATTGTGTGTTTGAAAATAGCACTTTTAGAAAGTTTCAACTATCCTGGTTGCCTCTGCCTGTTTGTTGATTGACTGTCTGCTTTGGAGTGACAGGGGCTGGGGAGGTGCAGTGGCTCCAGGAGTCTGGATGAGTCAGCACTAGGTTGAATAGGCCTGATCTGCATTTGGAGTGGTGGGAGGAGTAGCACCTGTACCTGAATAGGGCTGTGCCTGCCTTCACACAATGCTGAGTAGTATGGCATAAACTCATACTCTTTCATTGTGCCTGAATAAGGTAATAAGGGATTAGCAGAAACATCCATTATGAATAAATAATTCGTAAAGCAGTATATGAAGGCTTAGGGCCCAGAAAGTGCATTGTTCAGTACGTTATGTAGTACGGCAGTATTACAGTAACACTACTCACATACTATAAAATGTAATTCACAAACCTACGGCTGAAGGCTTTTCGCCTCTCCTATCTATTCTGTGCTGAGATCTTCACACAAGCAAGTAGACCCCTTTGTAGTCAATGTGGAAGGGACTGGAGGAGTGGTGGGAAAATAGGGAATTACTGAAAATTGAGTGGGGTTAAGGGAAATTTAAGGAGGTGGTTGGGAGGGACATGCTAAACCAAAACTTACACCTGCAAACTCAAAAGTGCAAGGAGCAAGACCATTACAAATCACAAAGTACACTTTTGACATTGCTACAACCCTACAAGTGTCAAAACAGTCTTAAATGTACTCCAGTTCAGCCTTGAAGTAAGACTAAATAAATGAGCAGGGGAACAAAGTACAATACATCCTGCTGTCACAATGACAAATATGAAAAATGATTCAGTTTTAATGATTAGATTGATCACATTCATCAGGTTACTGATTGTTAATGTGAACTAGCATACCTGTGAAGTGTATGGTGTAGGGTCAATTTTGCAAATAACATATGCTTACTATGCCTAAGGGAGTTGTATCTGTAATGGCATTAATAATGCTTCATATTATTCTGAGCTATTTCATACTTACCTGCAGGCCTCTAATGCCATGCTAGTTTATGAAGTAATGTGTACAAAAAAAGCTTGGATGTTGTCATCAGTGGTGCCATCCGTGATGTCATCAATGATGTCATTTTAGATGTCATCATTGATGTTATAAATAATGTCATAGAACATTTCATCAGTGATGTATTATGTTAGGTCATAAGCAGTGCATGACGGGGCCACCAGTTATAGTTACCTCAACTAACCATAAGTGGTGAAGTTCTGTGTTTTTTTTTTTTAGTTCAAAACGTTAATGTTGTCAATGACATATTTACCTAACTATAAAGTTACTTCAACCTTTGCTTTATTCAGTGAATTATTAAGGTTTTTTAAAAACAAAAACAGATCTTTCTATCATACCTAAATATACCATTACTTTAACCTTTATTTTTTCAGTGAATTTCCACAGTTTTTTTTACGTAAAGTAATTTTTTATTAACATATGTAAAGCCAGCACCCCGCCAGGCACGGCCTTTACCATACATAAAGTCAACCCCCGCAGTTAGCCAACTCCACGCTGTGCACGGCCTTTTGCTGTGTGCGACACGGGATTGGCGTCCATGCCGCGCATGCATGGGCAGTTATAGTTAGGCCAGTGTTTCCATAGGAAATTACTTTTTTGTTTTGCTCATAATTTTGGCACCGTTTTACGAATCTCCACAGAACGTTCCAAAAAAGTGCTCTTTTGATTAGTTCTGCATGATTTTGATTAGTTCTGCATGCACAGTTTCAGGGTGATCCATCAAGCAATGGCTGAGAAAAAAGGGAAGTCCCAAACCGGAAAACGGAATTACACAAAATGTGTCAGATAGCTAGATCTTGGTCCAGAAAGTGTGTTTTTTGTGATTTGGTGTACATCCGTACAGTAGTTTTTGAGAAATTAAATGTTCGAAAATATTTGTATAGCTGGACGGTGAGGTGCGAGAGACTCTCACAAGAGCTCCCTGAACCCAATTTTAAAAATTGTTCTGATTGGCCCAGGGAGCTTTTTTCCTTGGGCCAGTTTGCTCCCACAGGAGACAGGTTCTTGTGGGAACAAGCACTCTGATTGGCTGCCAGCAACATGAGTAAAATGTTACTGGCATTACAGGACACTGGGACTTAGTCCCCTGTCCTGATGTTTTTTAAAATAATGATATAAGGGGGCAGGGTAGGGATACCCTGCCCCACCTAGGCCCCATGAAGCCCTCAGGGGGCCTGCCCCAGCCCCCAGGTTGGATCATCTGCTGTGTCCCAGGGAGCCCACCTACTGGGCACAGTAGTTTCCCTGCCCGCACCGGCGCAGGCTGAAAAACGTGTACTTTCTCCCGCCTAGCGGGAGCATTTTCAAAACTCCCACCAAACGGGAGAAAACACATAGTCTGCTCCCAGCGAGCGAGAGCTGGCTGGGCGCATACTACTGATCTGTTTCCCTGCCCACACTGATGCAGGAAGGGAAACTGATCAAGAAATTGCTCCCGTCCGGAAGGAGCAGCATAAATAGCTCCTCCCTGTGGGAGCAACACTGGCTCCCGCAGCATATGAGGAGCTGGCTGGGGCCACGGGGGCCCTGGGGTTTACCCAGCAGCTCCCAATATTGTGCATGGTGGGTGCAGTGGGTGGGCACCATGGCACCAACTTATATTAAACACGGGCTCCAGGCATTGGGTCCCAGGGGCCAGAATAGGCTTAATTAGTGGCCTAGTCAGATGGGGTCCCAAGGGCGTTTTAGAGGCTTGGGGTGAGGGCCACGCAGACCCCCCGCCCCTTTAAAAAAAGGCTCTGGGGGATGGGATCCCCAAGGCCTAATGAGGTTCAGGGAGGGGATCATGCGACCCTAATCCCCAGGGCCAATTGAGGCTTGGGGAGTGGGGCCACGTTGCCCCCACCCCTTTCAAAAAAATGTGGCCCTGGAAGATGGGGTACCCAGGTTTTAATGAGGCTCGAGGAGGGGGCCACCTGGCCCCCTTCTCTTATTTATTGGTATGACCCTGGGGGTGGGATCCCCAGGCCTAATTAAGCTCAGGGAAGGGAGCTTCACGCCCCCCCTTTCTTTGGATTTGGCCCCTGGGGTGGGTCCCCGGGGGCCAAAGAAAGCTTGGAGAGGGAGGCCACACAGCCTTCATCCCATTTTATTGGACCTGGCCCCAGGGAGGGGGGTCCCTGGGGCCAATTAAGGGTTGGGTAAGAGGCAGCATGCCCCCCTCCCCTTAATACATATGTTTTGCCCCAGGTGAAGGGCTCCCTGGGGCCTGAAGGCCAGCCTGACCTTCGGGAAACAATGCTCCCACCCCTAATTGGGACATGAGCCAATGTCTGAGTGGGTCTGTCCCACTTTCCTTTTTTTACACTATTTTTCTTTGTTGTCTAGTGGGCTTTATAAGGCTGGAACAATGCCTGAGTAGGCGCCCCACTTTTTACATAATATCCACAGGATCTAGTGGGCTTTCTGCCCCTCTGGGGAGGTAGACTGGAGTGTATCCTTCCAGTCTGTCGCCCTGGGGAACAGAGATAGTCATGGGGCCATTATGGGTAGAAGGTATGATCCGATGCCAGGGTGGGTCACCCCTACCCATTTGTTTTGTTGCTGTATTTTACTCTGGTGTTTAGAGGGTTTTGTGCCTCCTGTGCCTCAGATTGAGGGTTAATCCAACAATCGGGCACCCAGGAGGGTAGAAAGAATGTTAAGGTCATTTTGGGGTGGGGGCACAGTTTTATGCCTGGAAGGGCCACACCCCCTTCTTTTTTTCCCAATTATTTTCCATGGGGTCTATACGGCTTTCTGTCCTCCAGGGAATGGCAGAAAGATTGTTGGGGCCATTTTGGGGTAGAAGAGCAGCCCTATGTTATGTTGAGCCACACTCATCTCTTCTTTTTTGGATTTTATTTTAAATCTCTGGTGCCTAGTGGCGTTCCTGCCTCCTTGGGGAGACGACTGGGGGCAAACCCCCAAACATCACATACAATAGAGGACAAAAAGGCCGCTCCTTTTCTTCGGGCAAGCACTTGCCTCTGTCTGGGTGACCTCATGTCCAATTGGTAGACATATGCTTTGTGATCATGGTCCTGGTGCAATCCACAAACAGGGTTTCAGTGGGAGAGGTCCAGCAGGAAAGAAGACATCGCCTCTTTTCCAGCGATGTCACTCCCTCTTAGATTGGTGTATCAATCAAAGTGAAACCAGTCGTTGCCTGGTTTTACTTTCAGTCATTGTCATGTCAGAGCTCTGTGCTTCACAGCCCATATAAAGATTTCCCCTCGGATATAGAGAAAAGCATAAATATTATGGGGGAAATAATTGAAGTACTGACTCTGGCCCACATTGCTTTCCATTCCATAGTTCTTTTGCTCCTTGTGCCACTACAGACAGGGACCAAACACATGCAAATCAGTTTTCGTCCTATTCCAGTAGGAACAGTGCAGACCAAATTGCCAGGCCATGTTCCCTCTTAGCGGAAACAAAGTAGTGTCACATAGAGAAGGCTAAGCCAGCAAATTCATAGAGTAAGTAGTCTGTCTTGGCTTTAATAGACAAAGCACAAGTAAAGCCCTAAAACGATTTGGCATGTAAATCTTGAAACAAGCAACATGGAAAAATATTATCAAGACCCATTCAAATAAAGCTGTTTCTTCAATCTTTGTGTTTCAATTAAGAACATTGGATTATATCACTCCGTTGAGTGACATTTTCCAAAGCAAACATTGCAGCAGAAAAGTGGATAGCATTTTTCTGTCTTTTTAAAACAGCACTTGTGAGGCAAAGGTCAATGCCTGGCATGCTTGACCGGTCTCTGTTTTAACTCGCCAGTCCCAGTGGTTGAAGGGCTGGCCAAGAGCCAGCTATTCACTGAGCCAGCCTCAAGCCATGCCTGTCTTGCCCACCTCCAATGGCACAGTGAGCAAAAAACAATGGACTAGGATGCAACCCATAGTAATTAACACTGACTGAAAATATATCAAAATTTCACATATCACTTTTAGTTTTTCTTTGGAAATAAGAAGTTAGTGTGATATCCTATAGGTGCAACAGAAAGATTGATATCATTTTTGACAATATACAAATGTATCAACACCTCCTTCACCAAATGAAAATTGTGGAATAATTTGCAGAGATTTTGTACATTATAGATTCAATGATAAGTACAAACAAAAATTACCAGAAGCAAATAGGGCACCCCCTGATATGAAAATGAACAGATTTTGTATCTCCTTATTGGTTTGATAATAATAATTTGCTCACTTTACTGAAGAAAGTCAGCCCTCAGAGTCAAGGGAAATTAATCGAAAATACAATAAACTTTTCCCTTGAATCAAAAGACTGTAAACTCCAAAATCATTTCACCTATTAGGCCATTCAACAGGGGCATAGCCATCAATAGTGCAGCAGGTGTTGTGGCACCAGGGTCCAGGATGGTTAGGGGCCCAGTGGATCCAAGACTGTAGCTGTTGGGAGAGTACAATTTACATTAGCATAATCAACCCATTTCTGAACAAAATGTGATTTACATTGCTAAATACCTTGTGCATCTTAATCATATAATTTGTAGTAGGTGACTGCATTTAGCTATTAGGAGCAGCACATGAGTTAACATGTTGCATAACTAAAGTCAGCTATTGTCCTGTTGCCATCTTGACTGTCGACTTTTACACATTTAAGGCTGAGAGGCCTGCACATTTCATTCTCATTTGCTTTGCAAGCTGTGTTTTTCCATTGCAGATGCTGTGTATTTCCAGACACCTTATGCTAGCTAGTGAATAGTTTATTGTTATGTATTAGACGACTAATAGTGAGGTTTTCGTCAAGAAAGATGAAGATGCCAGAGTGGGAGAGAGACTCGTGAGAAGAGCTGACTGTACTCGACAGTCTGTCCAGAGTAACAGTTCAAGGAAGTAGCTATGCATGACTGTTGCATTGCCTTGAGAAAGGGGGGAGTTTACCAGCTCCCAGCATTTGGAGTAATATGAAATAACGAGCTGTAATGCTGCAAACTAATGCCTTTCTTGAATAAAAATAGTGTGTGTTCCTTAGACTAGAGAGCAGATTCTTGCTGACTTTGAACTGAGAACACCCTCCTCACCTCTGCTGATTTCTACATCCCGAGTGAAAAGGCTTTATGCCTAAGCAGTCTTAGTCTCTTGTTCAGAAACATTTCTTTGTTTTTTCTGAAGCTGACACCTTACCTTATTTGCCTGATCAGATGCCTTTTTCTGACTTGTACCTACTTAGTCTAGATTTGGGATTTCCTTTATGGAACACAATTTCTGGATTTGTTGTATTCTTTATGTAATCCTTGTTAAAGTCTATTTTCTTTAGTTTGAAATATGGACTCTTGAACCATTTAAACTTGTAACAATGATGCTTGAATCTGAATCCTTAACGGATTAATTACCAGGCCTGGGCATAGTTCGCTGAGTTTTGCTACGCGGAACTGTGCGAAGTGACAAAAAAACTCTGCAAAGTTCTGCAAGTGGCGGAGTGCAGTGCGAACGGCCTTTCGCGCTGGTTTTCCTGCCGCTCGGGTAGAAATTCTACCCGAGCGGCAGCTCGCGCTCGCGAACTTACCGTTCACGAGCGGGGAAAAAACTCCGCTGCACTACGCGATGCGTAGTTTTCTGTACTTCGCGAGCTCCGCTTAGCGCGGAGTGCAGAAAACTCCGCAAACTCCGCGAACGGAGCGGAGTTCAACGCCCAGGCCTATTAATTACCTCACTTTAACTAATTTTAAAATAATAGATCCTTTTAAACTCATTACAATACTCCTTGTTGCTTCTTGTTTATGGAAATGTATTTAAATGCCAGCTCTTAAGTACATCTCTGCATCAACAGACAAAGTGGCAGAGTTTGTATGACAATTACACACGTAGATTAAGATTCAGAAACCCCTGCTCCATCTAGTGGTAGCAGGAGGATGGTTATGTAACGGGAGAGAAGGAGCTTGAAAGATCTAGAAAATATAGACCTGATTGGACCTTGCTCCAGCTCAAATTGTCAATGCTCTGAAAGTCCATGGCCCAACTTTGATGATTGACAGTTTGGCGGTTTCAAATTCATTTGCAGTGGTGGATGAGTGAGTATTAATAGGGTTGTGCATTGCAATTGTTTATGTTTAGCTTACGGTGTTGTGTCCAAGTTGTGTGTTATGCGTTGTGGTGATGTTCATGATCTATTTGTGGAGATGTGTATATGTGCTTGATGTTGAGCTGTTGAAGTTGTTATTGGGCTCATCGCAGTCCAAGATCCCAGGATAGATAAGAAGTATATTGTGGTTAAACTTGTCTGCTCGGTTTTGTGGTGTTGGTTTGTGAGGTACAATTGACCACACAGTAGAGAGAGGGATCTGTAACCGAGTGTTGTCAGTGCACTAATAGTGATTAGTGCTGGTAGACCCTGTTGTGCAGATGGAAAGCTGCATTAGTCAGGGTGATTTCCCACTTGTTGAGATTTTGTGAGTGTGTGTGTGTATGTGCATTTGTGTGTGTGCGTGTGTGGGTGTATGTGTGTGTGTGTGTGTGTGTGTGTGTAAGTTGGAACATTTTATTACAGGCTGATTCTTGTGTGAGTAATTAATTTGTTAGTGGAGCAGACAAAAGTTATTTGTTAACTGTGCTTGCTTTAGTGTTTGTAGAAGTTGTCGTACGTAAAATTGTAAAAGCGGGTGTACCTCTACAATGAGTGAGGATTGCGTCAGAAATCTGTTGGCGCAAAGTGTTGCGATGGGATTGGTTGTTGTGCTGTGCTGTGAGAGGTCCATGGAGAAAAGAACCGCTCTGAGATTGGATACAAGTGCTGATCTGTATTGAATTGTGATTTGGACTAAAACGCTGCATATTTGAATTGAGATTTGTTCATTTAATTGGTAAATCGTTTTAATCATGAAATGTTTCAGAGCCCTTAGATATTTGATGAGGGGTGAAGTGTGAGTTTCCATCAGTGAGGGTGAGGAAGCTTCACTGGAAGGTACGCCAGACCATTATATGGTGACAAATATAGGTCTTCACTCGCTTGTGGCTTTGTCAATGGCATAAGATCACTGAGAAAGAAAGGACCATTACAATTTACTCCATATGGCACATTTAATGTGCAAGTTATTGCAAATTTGCAGTGAGTACTGTATGACATAAAACCTCCCCCTAAACCCACACATTATGAGGCCTTGAGTGCCTGGGAGTGTGCTGCACATGCCAAAAAGAAAGAGAAATACGAGACTAGAGCTAATGGAGTGGTGCATAATTATGCAGATGCTAAGTGGGATGAAGAACAGCATAGGTGGAGGAAATATGTAATTAAGGAAACTAGGATGTACTATCCTGCCTTAACAATTGAAAAGCCTCAAAAGAAATGATCATAGGTAGACAAAGATGCTGATGCCGCAAAGAAGTCTAGCATTGATTGTGACTCTAGTCTAGCATTGATTGTGACTCTAGTGATGATTTCTTAGACATCTTGTTACCCTCAATTTCACCACCTTAAGCTGCCCAGTACACAGATCAAGACAGTGCTCAGTTAGTAGTAGTGCTATTGTCACAGCCTCTGTTGAACCAAATGCAACTCAGATTAGAGGTCCACCACCAATTCTTTCTGTTGCAGTTGTACCTACTGAGTCAGCTATCACTCTGGCTGCCCTGGTTTTTCTTATGACTGTTGCACCTATTCCTGCTCCAATACCCCCAAGTCATACCAGCTCAGACTTTAGCTGTTCCTGTTCTATTCAACCAAGTGGCTTGTGTCCCAATTCCTGCAGTTCCAGGAGCTGTAGGTGGAGTGGCCGTGACAGGGTTTATCCTGACGTCACAGAATTAACAGGTTGTTGCCTGGATCCAGTGGTTAATTTGTAAAAAAAGAAGTGCCGGAGCTCTCGTCAGGAGGCAGCTTCGACCAGCTAATTTCTCCTGTTAGTGCTGCCTAACACAGAACCAACAAACCCTACAAGTGGGGTGGGGATGTGGAGTAATGGCCAGAGTTGCTGACTGCGGAACTGGGGAACCAGCTTCGAGTCTCAGCATTGGCTTAACATCCTGTGATTCTGTGCGAATAACCTAATCTTCCTGTGCCCACCAAAAATGAATGTGTCCTTAACTGGTGCTCAAGCCCCGGTGTTGATGATTAAGTGCCGGTGCTGAGCACCGGAAACCACCGGAACAAATTAAGCATTGCCTGGAGCCCATTCCAAAATATACAAACCCTAGGAAAAGGAGGAAGACTTTTCTTCACAACACCAATTGCCCAAAGTGGGATGAGACATTTTGATAATTATATTTTGCCTCCGTTGTTTGAGGAGTCTCCTGAGAGTAGAAGGACAGATGAGACCGAGTCACCATCCGTGAGTCCGCTTAATATTAGACCCTTAAATGTACCAAAGCTGAAGATAGAACTGGAAGATATTATCAGAGGATGTTTAGTCCTTTCACTTTTGAATCAGTATCAGGAACATGCGTTGATATATTTGAGTGAAGAGATCACTAGGTGTGCAGCTATGACACATGAAAAGCTATCAGATTTGGCAGGAAAATATGATGTAACTCTTTCTAAAAGTCTTACTTTGCAGAAGAATTTTGGAGCCTTATTAGATGATGATGCCATTGTCACTATGTGATCTTCAGGGATTAGGTTACATATTACTGAATCGGTTAAAAATACTTTCAGAAATGGAATGATGTTGACTGGTTGGAGAGCCAGTGGGTAAAGAAACAAGAAAAAAACAGTAGTTTAGGGGTGGATGGGAAACAACCTCCAACACCCCAGTTGGGAATAATGCTCACACATTTCCTATGAGAGAGGTGCCAAGTGGAAGGTATGTTTATGTGCCATGGAGTTGAGGTGATCTTGCATCATTTACAAACAATTTCCCAAAATTGAGGAAGGTTCCATCCCAATTGTACAACCAGGTTGACAGGTTTGTTAAGATTTTGAAGGTTTTGTGGACGGATTTGAATACCTTTTTTCAATATTGTGGTGCCGATTGATTTATGGGCTAAGTGTAAGATAGCTATACATAGGCCGTGTATGGAACCCCCAAGGGATCCACTGAATCATGCACCATCTCCTTTGGTGATGTCAAAGTATGATGAGGTGATTACATTTTTGAAGGGAACGATCCCGGCAAGGGATATTGATTGGCTTAAGATTAACAGAAAGTCTCAGGAAGATAAAGAATAAGTGCATGTCTATTATCAACGGTTGTTCCAGGTGTTTACACCATAGCAGTCAATAGAACCCTGAAAAGTGAGATATGGGAAGTTTGGTGTCACAGTATGTTCTTGGATTGCGCCCGGAGAGTAGCATCCATATCCAGCAGAATGTGATTTGTTGGCAATCCAAACCATTGGATGAGATTTTGAAATATGCCAAATACTGTAGTGATGAGCAGAAAATGGAGGAGACTTAAGGAGATGTTTATGTTGGCACAGACAAAGCTAGCACAGAAAAGATTTCAGAATCAGCCATATGTGGAAAATGTTGCTGGAATACAAAGTGTAGGATTGCAGGGCGGAAGCCAAATGGGGCAAGATGGAAATGGTGTTTCACTTGGTAAGGGACATGGTGTTCCGGCAGATCTGATTTCGGGAGTAGGTATTGCAACATTTAAGTGATCGACTCCCTTTCATTATTGTAATAAGTTAGGCCACTGGAAACGGAAATGTCATCAAAACCCCACTTGTGTAGTCAGTGATGGTTAAATGCAAAATCTCAATCCTACACAAATGCAGAATGTCATGGTCCAGAGAATACAAATTTTAAATCAGTCACAAGCCCTGATGATGCATGTCCCATAAGCTCCAAAGTGCTTGCAGAGCATGAGCAACCTCAGGTTTAGAATCAGCCATATGTGGAAAATGTTGGTGGAATTCCCTACGCAGACGACACTCAACTGATCCTCTCACTCACTGAGGAACCCTCCAATGCCAAAACCAACTTCTGCAACGCCATGACCAATGTAACCAAATGGATGAGAGGCAAACTGCCTCCAACTCGACCCTAACAAAACTGAAGTACTGATCTTCAGGAAGAACACCTCCACATGAGACCAAAGCTGGTGGTCTGCAGAACTCGAAATTACACCGACATTGACCGACCATGCACGCAACCTCGGCATCATCATCGACAGCCAACTACCCATGAAACAACACGTCAAAGCAGTTGCCTCCTCCTGCTTCCACACACTTCACATGCTCCATAGAATCTTCAGATGGATCCCAACCAACACCAGAAAGACCGACACTCAGGCCATCGTCTCCAGCTGCCTCGACTACGGCAACGCCCTCTACGCCGGCTTCTCCACCCAGCTCCTCAGAAGACTCCAGGCCATACAGAACGCCACAGCCAGACTCATCCTGGACCTCCCCAAACAAACCTATATCACCCCCCACCTGAGAGACCTCCACTGGCTCCCCATCCAGAAGAGATGCCAGTTCAAGATCCTCACACACACCTACAAAGCCCTCAACAAATTAGGAGTAGGACCTGCCTACATCAACTGAACTTCCACCAACCCTCTAGATACCTGCTCTCCTCTTCACTCGCGCACTCCCCCTGCATCCGTGTCAGCCGCAGCAGTGGCCTCTCCTTCTCCTACATCACTGCCAAGACCTGGAACGACCTTCCCTTCCGGCTCCGCACAGCTCCTTCACTGGCAGACTTCAGAAAGAAACTCAAGACCTGGCTCTTCTACAGAGACACAGTGCCCAGATACCCCTAGGGATGACAGTGTTGTGCTTTACAAATGCTGATTGATTGATTCAGTGCTAATCAAGCCCCAAGAGCAAACCGGAATGACTTCCAGAATCAGACCCATTTCAACAAAACCTTATGTTTAGTTTTTTTCCAACATACTTTTATTGGTGTTTCAGAGACATACAACAAAAACCCATGTATATACCTACAGCGACCATTATAAACGTGCAGACACTGATGTAATATTACATCATGCATTGGAAATAAAAGATAACCCAGTGCGCCATGTTTTTTACTGAGACAAAGCCAGAATAAGAGATAACCCAGAGTAATACCCCTATGTGGGAGGCCACAAAGGGGTATAGCTGGAGCATAAGGTTGAGTCGCGCCAATGTACAAGAAGCCCTTTCTCAAAAGTTCAAGAGCCTGGCGTAGCAATAGTGGCACATCACCTCGGAGTCTCGAACCCGGAAATAAGAGATAACCCAGTGCGCCATCCCGTACCTGGGGGGCCGTGAGTCCCATTTCCTGTATATGAGAGCCCGCCAGCCAATGGGCGAGTCACTGGAGTTGGGCGGCAGAATAACAAGCATTGAAATCAGGGAAGCCACATTTTCCCCTGTCAGTTGGCAGTCTTAGTTATGGCAGACTGATCCTTTGTCTACCTGAGCCCCATATGAGGGTTATTAATAATATATCAAACTGCCTGAAATAGCTCTTGCACAATAGTAAGGGGAGATTTTCAAAATAATAAAGAAGGCAGGTTAACATTATCATATTAGCAATGGCTATACGGCCCGGGACCGACAGGGGCTGCGAGATCCAGAAAACCACCTGTGTGCCAAGGATCTCACAGCCCTCCCCAGGTTTCCATCCAACAAATCTGCGAAAGCATGGTATACATTAAACCCCAGATAACGAAAGGTGTCCGGGGCCCATGGTATGGGTCGTGTGCCCAGGAGGACTGACTTTTGAGAGGTACCGCGTGTCAAGGGGAGTACATTGTACTCATTATGATTGACAAATGGGCTGGAGGCGGCACCAAAAGCATGTAGGATATTGAAGATCGGAGTGTGATATGCTTTGACATCATGCATGTAGATCAACAAGGTCGTCCGCGTATAGGGATACTGTTTGCATTGTTCCGGCCATTGGTATGCCCCAGGAAGGGCCACTCAACCTCAACTTCATCGCTAAGGGTTCAATAGCAATGGCAAAAAGCAAAGGGGAGAGGAGGCACCCCTGTCGCGTTGCTTGGCACACCCCATAGGAGTCCGAGATATGTCTCCCCATCATAGCCCTTGCCATTGGGGCCCCATAGAAGAGCTTAATCCAACCAATTAGGGGCGGAGGTTGGCGCAATTTATTCAAGACTTTAAAGAGATAGGGCCACTGGAGAGTATTGAATGTTGCTCTAGATCTAAGGAGAAGCGAGCAGAGTGGGTCTATTGAATTGGGGCTTGTTATAAGATCCGGTAAAGCCTTCTGAGGTTCTGCGGGGTATTTCAACCTGGAATGAAACCATTCTGGTCTCTATGGACCAGCATGGGCAATATTGGGTGGGCCAATGGTTTGTCCAGGACCTTGCTGAGGATCTGATATTCGGTATTAAGAATAGAGCTGGGACGATAGGAGAAGATCTCTTCAGGGGGGGGGCATCCTGCTTTTAAAATGGAAGTCAGCACAGCTCCATTAATCAAGCTTGGGGGGGTTCCAAGCTCTTTAGCAGCTTTGTACAAGGATAGCAATTTTGGAATCAACTCTGAGTCAAAGGCCGAGTAAAACTGAACAGGCAATCCTTCTAATCCTGGGGTTTTGCCCATTGGGAGGTGACAAACCACCTCCGGGAGCTTCTGGTCCGTAAGGGGGTTCGTCGGCTCTCGGCCAGCTCCTCTAGAAATGCAGGGAAGTGTAGATCTGTCCAATAGGCATTACATTCTGTCTGGTCTATTGGGAGGTTTTCAGAGTATTATGCTCTATAGTGGTGGTAAAATGTCGCATCTACCCCAATTTGCGTGTGAACCTCCCTTGCTGATGCATCTCAAATTATGAGTATTGTGGTGAGTAACAGAGCTGGTTTAATGAGCCAGGCCAGCAATCGACCCGACCTGTCTCTGTATGCATGGGAGCATTCTGCATAAGCATTGTAATCTAGGCAGTGGAGACGTTTCACCAGGACCACATGGTCCTCCCCGATTTCTTGCAATCGCTGCGTTCTTGACAGGTCTTTCACCCCAGCTCGTTCATTTCCATAAGGGAGGTTCCTGCAGTTTTTAAGTTTGAGATATGGGCTGAGTGGGCTCCCAAAGTGGCATGAAGGCATGTCCCCCTGACCACCCCTTTAAAGGCCTCCCACTCCACCAATGGGAAGGAAGCCCTACCTTAGTTGACCTGGTAATAATTTATGATAGCATCGCTTTTACTGTCTCATGTAACTGGATCATCCAGCCATTGCGGCTGGAGCCTTCAGGTGGGGGTTGGGGTAGGGACTCAGCACCATTTAATACCTACTTCAAGGGGGTTTTGGTCTGATAGTGTACTCACTACATATGCCACCTGATAGACTTCTGATAGAGAGGGAGCCCAGTATGTAGTCCAATCTGACCATTAGGGGGGAGTAGAAGGAGGAGTCTGCTATATCTGGGTTTCTGCCGCTCCAAAGGTGCACCAGGCCCCAGACCAATATCCAGGACACAGAGCTCCAGCATTACACCCAGCAACAGAGGATAGGAATGGTCCAGTAAGACATCTGAAGTGAGTTGAAATCATCACCTAGCAGCCAAGCAGGGTGGCCCAATCTTCCAGCCTCCAAGAGACCTCTTCCAAGAAGACTGACTGTTCAGCATTGGGGGCGTATATACTGCCCATGATGAGCGGGCTCCATTAAATTTTCCTTTGAGCAGAACATTCCAACCTTGCCGATCAATGCGGGTGTCCTCCACCAAATATGGGATAGTCTGTTTCCAGCCAGATGGCAGCACCTCGTGCAAACGCTGAATGAAGTTGTATAATATAGTTACGCTCTCCAGCAATGGTTCAATGCGCTTCCCACCTTCTCAGTCAGGTTGTTTCCTGCAAGAATACTATTTGGGCCCCCTTCCGCCTCAGTTGGGCTAAGATTCTGCAACATTTCCTCAGTGCCCCATTCTCCTAATGTTCTACGTTGTTATCAAATAGTTACTTATATTACCCATAGCTTATATTCATAGTGGAAGAAGTTGAGTCTTGGGAACGGGGGGGTTTCCCCAAGGTGGTCTGTTTCTTGCTCTCTGTTTGGACGAAGCTGCTGCCAGAGTGTGCCCGAATATAGGGGGACTTTCCCATTTGGTGGCAATTCCCCTTGAACAACTGCCGGTCAGACTACGGAACAGTGCCTGACCAAAACTGAGAACAAAACTGCACAACCATATATGCAGTGTAGTGCAACAGCACAACTTCTTAATGAGAGACATTCGCTAGCTGTGGGGGTTGGGTTCTTGCGGTGAAAGGATGTACTGATCAAATGAAATATGCAGTGTGGAGGAAGATGTCAAAGGAGCAGTCAAGGGGCTAGGTTTGGCAGGGGGCAGACACAAAAGCATTCCCCAAATCAGGGCTGCGCCGACCTCCCTGACGAGGAATTCAGAAGGCACAGGTGGGACAGGGGAACAGTCCCTGCCGCTGTCTCAGGCCGACCGAAGCCGACATGATCAGACACATCATACCGCTTCATCTGCGAGGACCCCGGGACGTCGCTTCATTCTGAGCCTGACAGGCCTGCACTCGACTCCTCCACATGAAGTGCAGCCGCGACTGTCGATCCTTGTTCATCTGCTACAGGGAGGCGGCTCTCCTGGGGATAGGGCCTCTCACCTTCAACGTCTGAGAGCGGCAAGAGAGACCCGGACCACGTAGGTTGGACAAGTGCTCATTGGATGTCTCCCCAGTTCTGCATCCTGTAGCATGGTGATGCAGCCAAGGCCAGGCATCATCCGGGCAGGTAAAGAAAGGGTCTTCTGATCAACCATAATCTTCAGCTTCGCTATGAAGAAAAGTGCGATGATTGGTCTAGGCAGGGGGGGGTGGCCCAGCTGGAACACTTTGTGCTCGGTCCACTGTGAATATTGGCGGAGAGATCCTGAGAGCCTGCCCGAGAACAAAGCCATGTTTTAATATTTTGTATGATGTTACATGATGTTGGGGCTCTTGACTTTCTCTTGTCGGCCAATAATTTGGAGATTGTTTCATTTTGACCTCCTCTCTGCATCTACTGCACAGTCATCAAGGATCACAATGTGCTCAGTAAGGCTGCTCAGGTCTTTGGTGAGGTCTTTAATTTGAGAAGTTATTTCCTGTATCACTGTTTCCATTCGCTGCACTCTATTGGTTAATTTCTTCTGGTTTTTACGCAACAAGTTAATTTCCACCGCCAGAGTATCTACCTTGTGCTCCAGTGCCGCTCGAAATTCCCTTATAGATATAAGTATCTGCACAGTGTTGCTTGACGGGTTAGTGGACAGTAAGGCTGGTGTTGATTAATTGAGTTCCATCTGGTTGCCTCCAGTGTCCCGATGCCAGTCGAGGGCTTGACACCTTGATTCTTCCCCATTGTAGCATCTGTTGGCCTCACTGCTGACTCTCCAACCAGGCAACTGTTTGATCACCAATGCCGACCCACCCGACCCCCAGGGAAGAGAAAAAGCGGCACCTCCCCAAGGGTGGCATGTGCAGCAGCAATATGAGTTTTTAACCACACAGTCCATGGATATTAGATGCTCCCCCACAAGGTGTTTAATCGTCTCACCAGACCCCCGAGGCATGGGATTCAACAGTCCCCAGAGCGGCATGAGCAGCCACCACCAGAACCCAGTCCATGGGCTCATGCAAGGTTGCGTTCCGGAGTGGGGCATAGCAACTCCGCCACCTACTCCAAACCAGGTGAACCCGCCGGGCCCCGATGCCACCACGACCAGTCTGGCACAGGAGACACAAGGCACTGGTGGCGTGGGCAGAATACGGAGCAAAGTCTTTCCCTACGGCTGGGACCAACAGCATCCTCCTAGTGTGTCATCTGATGCAGTGTGAGGGCTGTTGCACAATACACGGTCCACTCGGCTCTAGTAATGGCCTTTCAGCCCCCCAGACCACTAGGGCTTTCCTCCCTTGGGGCGGCACAAGCAGCCATCACCAACTTCGAGGTTGCGGGCCTCATCCAACTCTCAAAAACCAGGCGCTATGACCTGTTTTCCACAGGCCTCAGGATTTGATGCCTTGCTGCCGGCCCGGAGCTGGGCCCATGCACTGGGCAACCTCTCGTGGGCCCTCTGAGCCCTCCGAGCCCACAACCGAGATCAAGGGCTAAGAAGACACCTGAGCCAGAGGCAGACCTCTCTATCAGCCGCCAGCCCTTAGCAGGACAGGCCACACCCTGGCCACCCCACAGCCCATCTCGGCACCCCTGTAAAATCCACACGCTGGTCCCAGGGGTCAGGCAACTCTCCAAAGGTCGGCACCATCTCACTGAGATCACCATGGGGGTGTTCCACACTGGATTGAGTTGGATGATGCAGGCTGAAAAGGAGCTCAGTTAAGCACCGTCTGCCATGTTGGATGGCTAGCCATGCCCCCTGAACATTGCCTTATGTTTGAAAATGAGAGTTTTGACTCCAATCAATCCCAATGATGGTGCCTGAGAGGAGAGCACAATTGCATGCTTGGAGCAGTCTTAGAGGCAGACCATAGTGGTCTATTTGTAGAAGGCGAGGTGAATGGCCACCACAAGTCATTTCTGATTCTTACTGGTGCTACTCGGTCCACTGTTAGAACAATGGAGATCCCAGACATACCCTTTTTGGGAAAACATATACAGAGACATAAGAAGACTTTGGGCAGCATTTCCAACACCCCCAAAATGACTTGTTGCTCTATACTGATGAAGGAATGAATACAGAAACACAAGTCTAGAATTACACAGCACAGGCTGCACCAACAAGGGTGAAAATGAAATACTACTACTGAAGTAAGTGCTCTCATGCACTGCATTTACCATGATGCATTGGGGTAAATTGAGTGCTGGGATGTGAGGCAGTATGCTCCCATCCTCCTGGTGTTTGAAAAGGCTCCCTTGAGCTACTGAGCTGAAGAGCTTGTGTTCATGCACCTGCACCCAGTGAGTGGTACAGACACCTGAGAAAAATCTGGGCTGCATTTCCAGCACCACCAAAATGACTTGTTGCTCTCTACTGATGAAAGAATGAATCCAGAAACATGGGTCTAGAGTGCACAGGCTGCACCAACACGGTTACAAAATGAAAGACTACTACTGAAGTAACTGTTATCATGCTCTGCATTTCCCATGATGCATTGGGGAAAATTGAGTGCTAGGGTGTGAGGCACTGTGCTCACACTCTCCTTCTCCATAATCCAGCTTCAATGTTACCATTGCCTGAAAATTAAGTTAATGGGGAGGCAGTTGAACATGATTGTCTCAATGTCACAGATTTGTGTACCAAGCCAAGACCTGACATTAAGGATGAACTCCTTGATGAGCCTGATTATGTAATGTCGTTGATAGCTCATGCTAAAGAGACAACATGGGGAATTTGAGAGCAACTTATGCTGTCTGCATGATTCATAAAAAGTGGAAGCCTTCTGGCTCCATGGTGTTGCCTCTGCCCAAGTAGCAGAACTGGTCCTCTTACCAGAGCTTGTTGTCTTTCAGACCTCCTGGGGGTGAGAATATTTACTAACAGTCAGTATGGCTTTGATGTGTTTCATGACTTTGGACAGGTGTAGTCACAGAGGGGATTCATTACTTCATCCAGGTGACCCATCCAGAATGGGGAATATGTGATGAGTCTGTTGGAAGCTTGCTATTGCCACAAGAAGTTGCTGTAGTTAAATGTGTAGACCAAAGGAGTGAAATGTATTATGTAACTTCTGGTAATAGATATGCGGATGAGGTTGCTTGGTACTGTACTACTGTGGCATGCACATTTAATAGAGAATATACAAATTAATCTGATGAGGATACCGATTTTGCTATGCTGTTGTCTGTGGCTGATACTTGAGAGAAAGTGAAGGCCCTGCAGGAGGAAGTGTCAGAACCTGAACAACAAGGATGGGTCAGAGCAGATGCACCAAGATAGAGAATGAGATATGGGTCTCAGCAGATAGAGGACATGTGTTACCTGATAGTTTGTTGTTCCCAATGACTAGATATTTTCATGATCCCCACATGTAGGGAGAGATACCATGGTTTGATTTTTCAGGCAGAATTGGTTCAATCCCTGATTTAGAGTTATGGCTGAAGATTTGTGCCGTAGACCTGCCAACAAATGAATGTTTGGAGGAGAACATCAGTAGCTATGAGTCACTTAGGAAGATCAGCAGGCCGCCTTAACCAAATGCAGTTGGACTTCATTGAAAGGCCTGTTTGTAACGGACTGAGATATGTCCTGGTCATAGTGTGCATTTTTATTCCATGAGTGGAAGCCTACCCAACATGGAGGAATGAGAGTCTCACTGTAGCAAAACTACTGTTGTGAGAATTCATATCACAGTTCGGATTTCCGTTTTTTTCTGGAGTCAGACCGAGGGACTCATAACAATGAGATCCTTAGAATGCTGTGTGTTGCACTGCAAGTGGAACAGCGATTACACTGTAGTTAGAGACCAGAAGCTTCGGTATTGTCGAACAGATTAATGGGACACTGAAGTCTCGTGTAGCCAAAGTGTGTGCATCCACTTCTTTAAAATGGCCAGATACCTTGCCTTCGATGTTAATGAGTCTCCAAAGTACTTTTAACATAAGAACAGGATTGTCTCCTCATGCAATATTCATGGGACGTTCCATGAGACTGGCTGCTGTGCCTTCAAAAACATTTGTAAATATCACAGATGACATGATTCTCGACTAATGCTAAATACTGGCTGATGTAGTACGTTTTGTCTCCAACCAGGTTGGAGTTGCAACTGTCCTTCCGCATCAAGAGCAATGCCACATCCTTAGTCCTGGCTATTGGGGTCTGGTGGAGTAGCACATTCGGAAGTCATGCTTGGAGTCAAAGTGGAAAGGACTCTACCACATGATCCTGGTCACCAACAACGCGTGAAGTATGGAGGACTGCCTAACTGACTACATGCCTCTCAGACCTAGAGAGTGAGATGCCTGCTCAAAGATGTGGTGACACCTGAAATAAGTTTGCAACCTCCTGTGCCAGTCAATCCAGAAGGATCAGAGGGGGGTGTTGTGCACCAGAGTTCCCCAGCAGTCCCACTCCCAGAAATATGGCAGAGTGGTATAGAAGCGCATGAGGAGGAGGAAGAGATGATACAAGAGAATGGAAATGCCACAGAGCAACCACAGGTGCAGCCAAGCAGCCTTGGTGAAGGAACAAGTGAGAGAAGTGGGAGAGCCAGAGAGAGAAGAGTGGCCACGGAGCAGAGAGAGAATGAGATTGTGTCAGTTGAATCCATACCAAAAATCATCATTGAAGAAACAGAGTCAAGTGGTGTGAGTGACGCTGAAGTAGACCAACAGACACCCAGAAGATCAAGGAGATTGAGAGTACCTTGTCGCAGATATTCAGCACCTGAATGGACTTCCTATACGGACAGTGTGTCCAATTCGATAATCTATTATCCAAATGAACTGAGAGCAGAACCACTTTAACCTCCCGATATGCCACAACAGTAAATGTGAATAATTCCTGAATTTGATTGATTTTGACATTAGCCTTATCCCGTCACTGATGAACTGTGTCTGAACTGAACTAACTTTCAAACGAACTTTACAAAAATTGCTTTAATAGAAAAATAAATAAAAAAAGAATTAAGAAGATTACCAAGGGCCAAGGCTGCAGTAGAAAAGCAGGGCTGTCACTTTAGAAGAAGACGGAGTACGGTTAAGGAAGCCATCAAGAAGACTGCTGCGTACAAGCTGATTGAAATAACTTCAATTAACAACAATGAGTTTTGCTCAATTTGCACAAGCAGAACCAATTGCAGAATATTACATATCTGCTTGCTGCTATATTCTACTCAAGGTCTGACTGTAGAAAAACATCTGTTTCCTTACCAAGACTAGATGTAGAATAGCGATTGCTGTGACAAATAATAGTTGTTGTGCTAATATTATTAACTCTTATAGATGTTATGAGTATCTCTCCTGATACAGGTACCCTTAGGTTTACTCCTAAATACCCTGCACATTCAAAGATCAATTAAAACTTAAGGCTTAGTATTTAGATGCATCAGAGGGAGATTTCACATCAAACATTTATTCTAGATTAGTGCAAGAATACACACGTCCTACTGCTTCATTTGCGCACATTTACCTACTTCAGCTAGTGAGAATGTAACCTATCATCATATTCCACTTTCATATGAAATCACTTGTAGTATATTGCTTAGCTTATGCAGAACCATTTAGAGTATTATTTTTCTAATTATGATTTTGGGGCACATGCATCAAGCCTGCATTTTGCGATTCCCAAATAGCGAATTTTACTGATTCGATATTTGTGAATCGCAAAATGCTATGCATGTAGGAATCGCAAAATAATTTGCGATTCCTTAACATTACCTAATAGCGATTCGAAAATTGTGAATCGCTATTAGGTAATGTGATTCCATTCATTCCTACAGGCCCATAGGAATGAATGGTAATGCATTCGCTAATTTGCGATTACCAAATTGGTAATCTCAAATAGCGAATGCAAATCCAAGGGTGCCTGGGGGCCTAATGCCCTTCTGAAGCACCCCAGAAAAAAAGGTAAGTGTGCACATGTAAAGCACACACATGCCCTAAGGGCATGTGTGCGCAACATGGCACCTTGAAAAATGCATTTTTGTGCATTTTTCAAAGCATGCACATATTACCATCAACTTGAAGTTGATGGCAATTAGCTTTTCCTAAATGCACAGTTCGCATTTAGGAAAGGCTACATGCATCGGCATTAGGGAATCGCAAATTGCGTTTCCCTAAATGCATTTGCAATTAAGGTAATCACATATAATTGCGATTACCTACTTTGTGAATGCCAAAACCTACATGCATAGGAAAAGGTATTTTTCCATTCGCAAATGGTCTGATTCTGGGAATCGGCCCGTTTGCGAACGGGAAAAGGCTTGATGCATGTGCCCCTTTGTCCTTTCAGAATTTCCCCTTCATAAGAGAAGGAACCTTCACCCACAAGCCAAGGAGATGGAGACAGCTTGGTATTTCTTTAGGCCCCCTAGTAGAATAGACACTTTTAAGGCATATGAATACAATTTGACAGAAAGGGAAGATTTTTAAAGAATGTATGGAAAAGGAGGAAGATGAGTATTAAGAAAAGAGGGTGTATCCTTGATTGAAACTAGACAGACGACTGAAAGTAGAGTTGTGCATTTACAAAAGAAGAAAATTCACTAGAAACTGACACATAGTATTAAGTGAATGTGAGCAGACATTTGAAATTTTAGAGGGCCAGTTCAGCTTCTAACTGGTGAGGATCTCGTTATTCCCGGAGTATATTTTGTATGCGGACAGGATGCTTATTTTCAACTGCCTGCTGACTGGAAAGGTACATGATGTTAAGCTTCAGTGTTCCTGAAAATGTAGTATGTAAATAGTGTAGAGGCTTTTGAGAAAAGTCCACCCCAGAGATCTAGGGGTAGTACTAACGATGGCTCACATCTAGTGGTATTTATTTTTGGTGTCATTATTCCTGGAGTGGAAGTAGTCTTAAATGATGAGAAGATTAGAAAGCTTTCTACCGCAGTGGATAAACAAGCAACTCGTACTTCTGGTGCATTGTTAGCAGTGAATACAGAATTTGTAGCTCTTAAATTTATGGTTTTGCAGATCAACTAGCTTTAGATATATTATCATCAGAAAAAGGTGGAATTTGTCAAATGCTAAAGGTGCAGCATTGCAGTGCTTATATACCCAACAAAAGTAAAGTGAGAGAGGGATTTGCTAAGAACATTTCTGACTAGAAACCTGAATTAGAAGATTTAGAAGCAATTGGTTTTTTAGAAACCTTGGGAAAAGTGGTCTCTGCTATAAGTAGCTGGCTTGGAAGCATTAGTGGTGGAATCTTGGGTGCTATATTAAGGCCTATTTTGATTATTGGCATTTGCTTAATTTGTTTGTTTGCTTTGTACAAAGGATTTAGATGTTTGCAAGGAAGAAAGAAAGGGGAGGAAAGAAGGCAGCAAAGGAAGGAGGAAATAGAAATGGAAGAAAAAGTGTGAGACTTACAAAGAGACAAAGGTGGTGCAAAACTCTAAGGGTAAGATGAGGGACCCAGCAGAGTAATAAAGTGATCCTTGGAGATTCATTTGTGTTACATGGATGGCTATTCTAGCCATCAGAGGGGTATTGTGAGAGTGCTATTTTACATTTGTATAATTAACACATTTATGAGCAAAGTGTGATTTACATTGCTAAATAACTTGTGCACATCAATCATATAATGTGTTGTAGGTGACTGCATTTAGCCATTATGAGTAGCACCTGAGATAACATGTTATATAACTAAAGCTAGCCATAGTCCTATTGCCATCTTGCATGTCGACTTTTACATGTGTAAGGCTGAAAGACCTCTACATTTCATTCTTGTTTGTTTTGCACATTATGTGTTTTTCCATTGCAGATGCTGTGTTTTTTCAGATGTCTTTTGCAAGCTAGTGAATTATTTATTGTTATGTATTAGATGACTGATAATGAGGTTTTCATAGAAGGTAGATGATACCAGAGTTGGGAGCAACTCATGGGAAGGGCCGACTGTACTCAACAGTCTGTCCAGTGTAACAATTCAAGGACATAGCCATGCATGGACCATTGTGATGTCCTGAGAAAAGGGGGAGTTTACCTGCTCCTAGAGTTTGAAATAGTATGATTGGTTCCAGAGAGTGAGAACAAGCTGTAATATAGCAAACTAATGCCTTTCTTGAATACCAATAATGTGTGTTCCTTAGACTAGAGAGGAGTTGCTTGCTGACTTCAAACTGAGAAGACCCTTCTCACCTCCGCCGATCTCCACGGCCTCAGTGCAAAGGCTTTATACCTAAGCATTCTCATTTTCTCATTCAAAAACCTTTTTTTGGTTTTTCTGATGCTGACACCTTACCTTATTTGCCTGATCGAGTCCCCTTTTCTGCTTTATACCTACTTAATCTAGACTAAGGATTTCATTTATAAAGCACACTTTTTGGATATGATGAATTCTTTAGTTAATTCTTGTTGACATTCTGGTTTCCTTATTTTGAAATTTGGAGTCTTGGACCATTTAAACTTGTAACAATGATGCTTAAATCAGTATCCTTAACAGATTAATGATCTTGGTTTAACAAAATGTGTTAATAAATCTTTTTATACTCATTACAATTCTCCTTGTCATGCCCAACGGTTTCATTGTTTGGGGAAATTAATTTAAATGCTAGCAGCTAAGTACCTCTGCTCGTTGACTCACAAAGGTCCATACGACCAGTGGCGGGGTTTGTACGACTATTACACCTGTATATAAAGATTCAAAAACTCCTGCTCCATCACTGTTTTCTATTACAAAACCAGTCAATGGGGGCATTTCCCTTGATTGCTCTTGTTACATCACTTCACTACCTTTTGACATTGATGTTAATATTAATGTTAATGTTAGAGACATTTATAGAGCGCTACTGCTACCCGAAGGTGTCCTGGCGCTATGTAAAGTCCTCCTACTGATCAGAAGATTTCCTAGAAAAGTTAAAATTGGTAAACAAATAAAATAAATTAATTTATCCATCTTTTATATTATATTTATTTGTTTATTGTTCTGTTGACTGTCTGTCATATGTTCATTAAAACCCAAAGCATGTTTGGCTTGTTGTTTTTCTAATGTCCCGTATTGATTTGACAACAAACAGCATTTGTCCGTAATTTCAACAACTTTCAGTTTTAATAGTCAGAGCTTCTTGATGTACACTCATTTCTCTCCTTGTACATATGATGGCAGTGGGGCCATTTTACCAGTTCATTGGCAGTTTCACATTTAAATAGAAAGCAGGCCTGTGCAGCGTCTGGTCTGGCCTGCCACTGTGAGTGTGCTTGAGCACACAGACCACAACAAAGAGCCAGTTAGACAGACTACACACTCTCCATGTCACTGGCAGCTTTCTTGTGGCTACAAAAGAAACAGGTTGACCCTCATTAACCATAGATTATTGTAATTTCTTTAGTAACTTTGACATACGGACCCTTTTCAACATATCACTATCTGTAATTTTGAGATCAGTTTGAAATTTCAAGAAACAAGCCAGGTATCCACAGTGAAATAATGGTAATTAGCCAAAGCTAAGATTTGCATGATAAATTCGTTGTATTAAGCACATTAGATTAGCTTTTGACATTGAACAACATCACAAAACAGCTAAACATGCACTTTAAATGAGATTACAGTGTGAACGCACAAACAAATGTTTCTCATGTCATTAAGATGATGAAGATGACGTTTCCAAACATTTAGCACATATTATCCATTCTCAATCCCCGTCCGATTCCCAAAGGTGTTTAAACAGAGTCTTTGTCTTGGGTAAAAAAGTCCTTCTTTTTAAGGGAGGTTCCCTGCCTAGATGCTATATGGTATCCTCAGGTACACAATAGGGTTTCAATCTCTTGATTATGAGCCACCTTTTTGTTTCCAAGACAAGTCGGGTTTGCCAGTTCCCTTGATTTTGGGACTTGGTATTCTATTGAGTCTACCATCTGTACATTATATGGTGCCAAAAATAGCTAATAGGCAGCCAGACAAAAATGGAGCTGGCTGCCACACCACTACAAGGAAACCAGTAGTGTGCTCAGCGAAAAACAGAGCAGTTTAAAAAACCAACTCAGGAGACTTGCATTCTGCAAAAGAAAAAAGACACATGTAATAGAAATTATAATATATAATTTACAGACTCAATAGAATTCAAAGCCCCAAAATCAAGGGAACTGGCATACCCGACTTGTCTCGGAACAAAAAGCAACAGTCCTGATGAAGATCTTGTAAAACACATGTCCCCACAGAGATCGAAACATGTTGGCTTTACCTAAGGAGTGTCATACTGTCTCATAATCAACAGATTCAAGCCCAATTGTGTGCCTGAGGACACCATATATCACCTATGAAGGGGACCTCCCATTAAAAGAGGACTTTCTACCTCAAAATAAATATTGTTTAAACACCTTTAGGAATTGGTCAGTGATCAAGAATGGTAATAAGTTTTAAATGTTTGGAAGTGTCATCATGTCGTGAGAAATATTTTTTGTGCGTGCACAGAATTTATCATTCAAATCTTAAATTTAGATAATTACCATTATTTCACTGTGGATACCTGTCTGTTTCTTTAATTTCAAACTGATTTGAGAATCATAGATAGTGACATGCTGAAACAGGTCAGCATGTTCGCCCTTACTAAAGAAATTACAATAACCTATGGTTAATGAAGGTCACCCTGATTTTTTTTTATAATTACAAAGTACCCCTATCCTTATTGTCCTGAATAGGGTTCAGCCCCACGTTAGGAACAGTGGCTTTCTTGTGGCAGCACATGCTGAAGGCCAACCCTGCCATGTCAGGACAGAGAGGTCTGCCCTCAGGTCTCTTGGAAACAGGTGGAACATGTACACCTGCACATCAGTGGTTCTGGAACAATTTCAGCTTGGGTGCTGTCTTCAATCTTATGTCAGTGAAGCAAAAGGGGTTGTGAAAAATCTAAGTATTGCACAAAGTGTAGCAAATAAACGATACCTATTCGGCCGAAGAATGGTGGACGAGTAGTGCATGTCTAGCGGTGAGTTTTGGAGCACATTGCCAAAACAAATGTAATAAAGAATGATGCTCTGGGTACTGCCTTTTAAATAGAGCCCATTCTCCATTGAAATTGCCTCTTAAATTACGCCTAAATTTGCATTGATATCCTGAAGTCTTTCCTTTCATACTTCTTGTACCCCAGCAAGATTGCTTACATTAAAAAATTCCCCACTTAGTAGTCAAGGAAAAGAAAAGTAAACACCAACCTTCATTTTAAATAAGCAGCAGTTTGTCAAAAGACGTTGCATGATACTTGACGTCTGCCTTTGAAATCATATCAAACGCAACGAGATTAAAAATAAACTTACAGGCCTCTTTATTGTTCATTCCTCACCAGAACGTCTGCAGGGTTTTCCAGCACACCTGCTGCATTAACGTGAAATCAGTTGTGGTTGCTAGGGGCCTTATTTATGAAAAGTGTTGCATTGCTGTGGGAAAACAGCGATGCAACACTTTTCAGTGTGCCATCCTTGCGACACCATAGATGCGCCGTATTTACACAACGGCGCTCCATGTCACAAGGATTTACAGATACGTCAGGAATCCTGACGTATCTGTAGGTGCAAGAATGGTGCATTGCTGGGGTGTGTCTTAAAATAGACGCAACTCTAGCAATGTGTCTTTTCACATGGGGCAAGCCCCATGTGAAAAAAAAACCTGCATCACTCCTTACACATGCTTCAAGCAGGCATAAGGATTTGACGTAGTGACGCCCTAGAAGCTGCGCAGTGAAATCTCATAGATTTCACTGCGTCACTTCTACGTGGCTTTCCTACGTTGGAACGCCCACCCTGCATACATTATACCAGACGCAGGTATAATGTAGCGCAGGCATTTACAAAGTGATGCATCACTTTCTAAATATGGCGCAGTGTGGTGCATTTTTTACACTGTCGCAGCGTCACAAAAAGTGACCCAACAGCGGCGTAACGGACTCATAAATAAGGCCCTTGGTTTCTTTATTAGAATAAAACGTGCATTTTTGATGTGATAATGTATTACAGACACACAAGTCACACTTTAATACAGTTTTCAGGTTGTTTACCATAGCTTTTAATAATTAGAAATGGTCGGACCGCTTGGCTTTGCAAGGTATGTTTGCTGTTTTTGGTTTTATTTGTGATGTTTATGTTCACACTTGTACCCATATATGTTGTCTATGCGTGAAAGGTTCTTATTCAGATTTTCATGCAGATTTGTGTGTGTATTTATGCACCCCTGCATGTCACATGCATGTGTGTCTCTGTATGTGTTGCCATAGGGTTCATACGTGCATTCATCTGTGTCTGCATATTTGCTTTTATGTGTAGCCTCTGTGTGCCTGTGAGATTATTTGTCTCAGCATGCAATATAAGAACCTTTTCCCAATTCCTGCTTCAATTTCTTTCTTGAAAGTCTGTGTGAAAGATCTGTTTTGCATGGTCCAGTGTAAACCAGACAGTTTCACACTTAGCAGGAACTCATCATAACACATCCGTTCTTCCTGTTTTCACATTAACTTCACTGGCTGTGAAAAGTTCTTTTGCTTTCACCATACCGTTAACAAAAAAAACTGTGATGTATACTCTAGTTTATGCTGACACCTAGTGGCAAAATATAATACATTTTATTTCAATGGTGTATTTGAAGAAATTTCCTCAAATGCTAAACTGTGGAATAAATGTCCTTCATCATCCTTTAACGCATCATGTTTCATTGAAAATACGTTTTTGTCAGACTTGGCTAATCACTAGTCAACCACAAAAGAGGACACCTTGCAGGCAAATGAGTAAGGAGTGGCAAAGTCAACATGTTTGGTATTTGCATAATGCTTGCCCACACAGAAACAACCCATACAGGTACACGTTGAAATAGATTAAACATATAGAAAAAGAATAGCATACCTAGGCCAGTGGCGGTGGCATTTATGGGGTAGGGGAGGGCCGCAATAAAATTTAAATAAAATTAAATAAAAGCACCTACCATACACATCCTCCGCTCCGGACCTCTTCTTTCCTTGAATGCAGTGCGGACACCAGCAAACTCCCTGACCCAATCCTGACACTGCTCACATGGTGTTAACCAGAGGCGTCGCTAGACATAGGGCTGCCCGAGGCGGCCCCTGCATTTGCCACCCCGCTGCCTTGTGTAAGAGTGGGAGGGGGGGGGGAGTAGTGCTGGTGATTTCCACGACAGCCGCAAGTAAGAGCGGGTAAGGGTTTCGAGGGGAGGCTGCGGTCCTCGAAACTCATGCCACCTGGGATGGACCCCCCCTGCTACGCCACTGCTGTTAACCAGCATAACAGAAGCGCCCTCTTTGGAAGGAGCGGCCTCTCTCACCACTCCCCAGCGCGCTGGAGGCCTGCACTTGCTCTCAACCCATCTGCTGTGTTGCCTTAATTGAAGTGAACCTGATGTAGCAATCCTGTGGACTCTGCAAGCATGTTCCATCCTTGATATCTGGGGAAATTGACTACTTGGATATTCATGTCAGGGTCAAAGTCAATAAATTAAGAACCTAGGGGTCGATTTAGAACTTGTCAGAGAAGGTACTCCATCGCAAAGGCTATGGTGTACTCTCTCCCCAAAACTGAAGTTCTGCCCACTTCATTTACAGACGGAAAGACCCAAATTATGTTGACGGCGGAGACTACTCCTTCTCCTCACCTACGTATCCTCCAGCGCTCTGGAAGAGTGAGGACAGTCAGAGGTTTGGCCATGTACCTGCATTTAGAGTGGGTAAACGCATGGCAGTTTTTACTTTTACAAACCACCACCCAAAACGTGAGAAAGTAAAAAGAAAAAGTTCTCAATGTCTCCTACGTCATTGGAGAAAACTCCCATGCTCATGTTGACGGAGACGCATGACACACTTGCAATATATTTACAAGAACTGACGTGACATCGGGTCCTGCAAATGATAGAGATGTCCACTGGGCCAGCGGACATCTCTTAATTTGGCTGGCAGAATACTCTTGCCATGGCAATAGTACTAGCACAGTCTGCCAAACTCTAAATCGGCCCCATATTCTGCAAAGAGATACATGTAAGAGTATTTTATATGCAGCAAGTCATCATCCCATTAAACACAAGTGAATGTTGGTTTTGATGAGTTTTAATGGCCAAAAAATGTAGCTCACAGGGGCTATATAAATAAGAAGAAGGTGCTATCTTTGTTCAAACAAAGGGTTACTCAAACAACCTTTTACCCCTACAGCCAATAGAATGGAATTGAGTACTAGTGACAATTTTATTGTATAATAAGAAAAGAACCAAAACAGGCTCATGAGAATATAAATCGCTTCATCACAACTTTTAACACAAGGTCACATGAGATTAAAAAAATTGCGTTGAAGTTTTGGATGTACTTAGAGCGAATAGTATAATTAACAGAAAAGTTGTGTCACGTGCTATTATAATGTTTCAGCAACTGAGGTGAAAAATCAAATCAAATCAAAAAGACTTTATTTCGCATTTAAATAAAATGCATAAAAGTACATAGAAAAAAACAATTCAGTGCATGCAGAGAACAGCCTTCAAGGCACTAATTAGAGTAAAAATACAAATTTAAAAATAAGTGGAGAAATTCATTTTAAGATAAAAATCAAGTTATGCGAAGCACATGAAAAGCCACCAAGATTATCAGAATATCGAGGAATAATAATTACAGGTTGTCAAAAACGAAATGCACCCTCATCGTGCGTGATAATAATCAATGTCATTGATTTACACGTAAACGGGGATGGGCTCTTCTGCTTCTCCGCTTTTAAAAATACAATTTTGAGCATATAAAAACAATTGTGTGACAAAATACACTATGGGGCATATTCTCAAGAACATGTGATAACTACCGCAAGTGTAGCTTAATGCAACCCTACACATCGCAGTCCATCGCGGGAAAACAACTCTGCGTTAACGTGGTATTCACAACACGGCGGTGCCATGCGATAGTCACAGGACAACGCGTCAAATGAACGCATTAGAAACAACGCGACGCCGAAAAAAAGGAGAAACCCCAACGCGCAAATAGTAGCGATGACGCCAATCGCGATACAAAAATCTACGAAAACCAGCCACAGGCCTACAATTCCCACGCGTCATGCGGGAAAATGCACCATAAAAGTAGAAAAAAACATACCGACAAAAGCCAAACAACAGCGAAGCACAATGGAGGCAGCCGGAGCAAGTACAGGGGACAACCAGAACCCCACAAGCCCCACGGAGGACCAGCCTGGGACTTCGGGGTCAGGGAAGGGCAAGGACAAGAAGAAGAGGAAGACGAAGTTCAGTCCGCAGGAAAACAGGATCCTGATAACGGAGGTGATAGAACACCATCAATCACTGTTCGTCACCTCCACTGTGTCACTGGCAACTAAAAATGGAATATGGCAGACCATCGTGGACAAGGTGAATGCAGTCGGAGTGCTGAAGAGGACAACGGACGAGGTCAAGAGGCGCTGGAATGACGTGAAGCGCAAAACCAAGCTGAAACTCGCAAACAAACGGAAGGCAGCAATGCAGACTGGAGGTGGGAGTCCTGCGCCACAGGAGTAGCTGGACGAGATGGAGGAAATGGTGTCCACAGTCATCAGTGGGGAGACAGTGGCAGGAGTCAGGGGACTGGACACTGCTCAACATGACCGGACACAACAGCAACAGGATGAGTAACCACCAGGGACAGGGGGGACAGGGGGAGATGGGCACAATGGCACACATGCACAATTAAGCATAGCACATCTGCGGACAAACCATGCCCCAGACCCACAACTCCCACCAAGAGACCAATGCATACAGGTATGCAATATCTCAGCACTGCAGAAGCACAGACCCCAGAGGCACACCGCATGGAAGGGAGGAGGGCAGCTAAATCAGAGCTGTAGGGGCGACTCCCCCAAAATGCGGCACACACACATAACATGCAGAGCACATCAACATTGACAACGAGGTGGTACAAACCACAACACGTCCACAATAGAACAGAGGACACAACAGGTGCCGCATGTGCGTAGAAACTGGCCAATCACATATGGCACTGCAGGGAAATGTGAGTAGACAATGTACAAGTACAAACTCACATCCGTGATGTAGTCGGAATGTCCACTGTCCCGCATCAAATAGGCAGCTCCCGCCAAACAGTCACAATGTACACTGTCATGCACTCTGAATGCAGACATGTACAATGCGTCAACATACATGTGTACACGATGTCAAACTGCATCTCCCCTTCACATTGCAGGGGAAATCCAACACCTCCTGCAGAGCAGTCCGAACCTCTCTTCTCTGATGACGAAGAGGACCACCACACCTTCGACTCAGACGCCCTCAAACAGCTCGTGGAGAGCCTCTGCAGCCCACTTCCAGGATCAGGGCAGCCCAGCTGCCACGAGGAGCCCCCGCTGCACAGTACGCACAGCAGGCAGCACTCACCACCACAGCTGCCTCCCAGGACCCCCACGACGAACACATGGCCTTCCAACGCCGTGTGTTGGGGTACCAGGAGAAGCTGGCTGAGCAGGTGCAGGTGGGGTTCGACCGCATGGCAGCCAAACTAGATGCCATACGTGGGTGTCTGAGTCCCATCAGGGACCACTGACAGTCCCTAACTGACGCCCACAGTCCGCTCCATGCTCTCCAATGGACCATGGCTGACATCGCCAGAGTCCTGACTCTGCGACAAGAACGACTTTCTAGCCAGAGTTCCTCCAGCGATCTTGCCCGGGAGTTGGGACACATGCGGAGGATCATGGAGAACATGGAGCGGACGCAGGCGGAAAGTGCGGCTGCCATGGCTGCACACCAGCGAGAGGTAGTTGGGTCCCTCAATGCCCTGAAGACCTTCCTCATGGCATTGCTGCCACAAGGCCTGGCGCTGATGCATGCTGCTGCTACCACCCCATCCACATCTCCGGCCCCTGATGTGTCTGTGCCACACAGTGCTGGGGACAGTACACCACCACCCACATGTGAGGCACATGCAACAGCAGAGGACGAAGATGCGGATGAACCCACCCTCGTGGTCAGGAGGACGCAGTAGCATTCATCTCCGCAATGTGGCCTGTTTCTGCTTGGTTCTGCCCTCTGCATCATCACCTTCCACTGTCCCCCGATGCACTCTGCGACACTCACCTCTGACCTTGACATTTATTTATTTTATTTATAAGGTTTTATATAGCGCGAACGTGACCCACGAGGGTATCAGAGCGCTTTACAGTATACAGTTATAAAACATAAAGATATGAGGTAGTATAAGGCATTTGGTATTCGTCATTACGTACAAACAGGTATATAATAAATGGGTAACATAGGTGACCTGTAGACGATACATGATGATCCCAGAGGGCAACAGAACATTCCACTATATACAGTTATTGAACATTAGGTGGTTGTGGTAATAAACATGCATATAATATTCTCCTTCCAACCACAAGAGGTAGGCAGTGATAAGAGGTTCGTATAGGTGACTCGATGTCTGCCTAGAATCAAGTCTTAGGACGTGAATTTGTTCATTAGGAGTATTTTTACTTCTTTTTTGAAGGCGGTAAATGACGAGATTCCACGTACCACTGGAGATAGGGAGTTCCAGATCTTTGGAGCAATCCCTGAGAACGCTCTGCAACCAGTTCTCTTTTTATGAAAGGATTGTGGTTTCAGAAGTAAAGAACTCGCGCTTCGTAATTGTCTGCATCCTCCTGATCGTTCTAGCTTTAGAGCTAAGTAACTGGGTGTATTGTTATGTAGTGCTTTATGGGTCATGCAGGCAACCTTTAGTTGTATTCTTGCCTCATAGGGCAGCCAGTTCAGCGCTTTCAAGGTCGGAGAAATGTGGCTATTTCTTTTAGTTCCTGATACCAATCTAGCCGCAGCATTAAGTGATGCCCTCAGCGGAGCTAGCTTGTATTTGGGGAGACCGCAGAGGGTGGTGCTTCCATAGTCTAATCTTGGTAGCACTAGGGCTTGCACTGCCATTTTTAGGTCGGCCTGAGGGAGGAAGGGTTTGAGTTTCCTTAATATACTCATTTGGTGATTAGCTCCCTTGGTGGCATTAGTGATGTGCGTCTTCATATTCAAATGTTTGTCTAAGGTGACTCCCAGGGATTTTGCGGAGTCAATGATGAGGGGAGCACAGTCAAAGTAGGTTAGGTGTTTCAGCCATAGGTCTATCTTAGGTGTTTGATTGGGTGGGGAGATGAGAATGAAATCTGTTTTTTTGTTGTTTTTTTGGTGTTAAGCATGAGGTGGTTGTTAGTGAGCCAGTTTTGCGTGTTCTGTAGAATAGTGTTGAGGGAAATGAAGTCTTCTGGAGTGGAGATTTTCAGATACAGTTGGGTGTCGTCCGCATACAGGTGATATAGAATATTTGCTGATTTCAATGCATTCGCCAGGGGTTCCATTAGTATGTTGAAAAGGATGGGTGATAGTGCGGAGCCCTGTGGAACGCCTAGGGTGACCACGGAGGGTTGAGAGAGTGAGTTCTTCATCTTGAATCTTTGTGTTCTATTATTTAGGAAGGATGAAAACCATTGTAATACCGTGCCCGAGAGGCCCATCCTTCCTTCCAATAGGGACAAAAAGTTGTCGTGCTTCACCGTATCGAAGGCGGAGGACAAGTCAAGCAGTATCATTAGGCATGATTCGTTGTGGTCAAGCATTTTTAGTATATCATCCATTATGTGGGTGAGTGCAGATTCTGTGCTGTGACCTTGACGGAAGCCAGATTGGTGGTTGTCTAGGAGGTTGAAATTCTCAATATGATTGCATAATTGTATTTGTACACATTTCTCCAACAATTTCGCCAAGGTGGGGATGTTGGATATAGGGCGGTAGTTGTTGAGATCAGATGGGGTGGCGTCGGATTTCTTTAGTATAGGTTTGACCTGCCCTATTTTAAGACAGTCCGGTATGGAGCCTTGTCTCAGAGAGGCATTTACAATTTTTGCCCATAGTGGTAGGATAGAAGTTTTTATCATTTTGAATAAGGCAGGAGGAAGGGGGTCAGAGAAGTGATTGGAGGGGTTGATTGCTAGAAGAGTGTTATAGATTGTTTGTTCAGGGATTGGCGAGAAGGTATGCCAGGAGGCATTGTTTTTGTGACTTCCCCTGAAGTGCTAACATGGACCTTGAGCTGTGAGTAACAGTTAGTATCCTGGGCCACATGTTGTGGGAGGGCCTTCTTAGATTGGATGTCGAGCTCGATGGCCTTTGTCTTATCACAGAAGAAATTGGCGAGCTCATGGCAGGTAGGTGTCGCCGGGTCATTAAGTTCCACGGAGTTAGTCGTGTTGCGTGCTTGTTGCTTTACGATTTCGAAAAGTTTTTTTGGGCGGTTGATTGCTTGGTTCAGCTGGGTTCTGAAAAAGTCTGCCTTGGCCTTTAGAATCTTCCTGTTGTAGGAGTTCCTTAACATTCTAAGGTGATCTAGGTGATCAGTGGTGGGTGCTGATTTCCATAGTCGCTCAGCAACTCTTAGCTTGCGTCGCTCCGAGTTCAGTGTCTCATTGAACCAAGGTTTGGAAATTTTTGAGGAAACGTTTTTTTCCTGGAGGGGCGCTGTAGAGTCTAGGATTTCGAGCATAGTGGAATTGTAAAAGGCTGTGAGATCATTGACATCAGCCATGTCAGTTGTGGGTGTCAGGGCAGAGTTGCATCGGTTTTCCAGGGTGATGGGGTTGATATTTTGTAAGTTCCTTTTCCATTGCTTTGTTTTTGAGGGTTGGCCCCTTTTTGGGATTACCTCGATATTGATGGAGAAGAGGATGCTGTGATGGTCAGTCCAGTCACATGGGGTGATGGATTCTAACGAGACGGTGTTCGTTTTTGCTATGATGAGGTCCAGTGTCTCTCCCTTGTTGTGAGTTGGACTGTCACAGAATTGGGATAGATCATTGTCTGACAGGAACGCTTTAAGACCGCCTAC
The DNA here is from genome assembly GCA_963921515.1 of Calotriton arnoldi. NCBI lineage: Eukaryota > Metazoa > Chordata > Amphibia > Caudata > Salamandridae > Calotriton > Calotriton arnoldi. The sequence goes on along the minus strand of CAWUFW010014694.1, from coordinate 64,972 downwards.
ACCATGTAGGACTGCCATATTCTGTTTGGTCACCAATGACACAGCTATCAGACTGCGGACTGAAGTCCTCCTCTCCTGATGTACCTGTCATTCCCTGAAGGACTCTGGCTGGCCCTCCACAGGCCGACAATGTGAAGTGGGGTTGGCATGGCCCTGTACTGCTCCAGCTGCAACACTCCCTTGAATGTGTAATAAACATTCATATCCACACAGATGTGTCATGTCTATGATCTTTCAAGTGTGGAAGTAAGGATGAATGTAGGGTCAGTGATTCCCCCTTACGTCCATGTTGTCCATGTTGTGGGACTATTGTCACAGGGTGACAGATTGCCGATTCCGGTCCGGGTGGCGCTGACACTACAACAGAGACACATCCATTAGTCACTTCCTTGTCCAGCCCAGGACGGAACCACGCCCAGAGCCCCGGGGTCATTGTTCACACCATTACACTGGACTGGCATACGCCAGGACAGCCCACTCCGATTACGCACACAGGGGGGGACGACAGCGCTACATGTCCTAGGTCTTCACTGTGGGGATCTGCAGCTCACAGGTCTAGTTGTCAGCATGCCACAGCCACTCCCTCTCGGCTGGTGCACACCCACACCACACCCATCCAGCACTGGTGTCACAGGACATGTCACCCTGGCAATAAAAATGGCCTGGCGCACGCGCTGGACGCCATTTCCACTCTCTCTGACTGGGTATCTCCGTGTAGTTCTCATGTGTGCATGAGGGCCTAGGGCCCTGCCACCTCACATTGCCCAGTGCCGGGGGTGGCATGATGGCATCCGCACAACGGGACTCAATCATTCAGGGTCCATGGCTAGCAGGGCACAGACTTGGTGGCACCGGATACACTGCGGCAGGCACAGGCACCCCGCCACGGGACGTTGTCTTGCGGTGCAGTGAGATAGGGGCACCTGAAATGCCGAGCAGGTGTGCAGCCTGCGATGATGCGCCGTCCTGGCGGTCCAAACTGGCAAGGATTAGTGTGAGCCCTGCTGGGCCGCAGTGTAGGGCTGGGCCAGCGGGCAGTGCGGCCCTCCCGCCACGTGGCGTTGCGTCGTGCTTCACAGAGTTAGTGGCACCTCAAGCGCTGAGCGGGTGTGCAGCCTGCGATGATGCTGTGTGCACTGATGTGGTCTCTGCCATTGCGTAATCAAGGCCCAGAGTCAGGTGTGTGACCTGGTGGCCCGCAGTGCGGGGCTGCATGATGTGGAGGGTGCCATGGTCATGGGCACCGGGCTTGGAGATCCCTCCGGAACGTGGTCGGCCCTCTTGGAGACACGCCGGTGGCGGAAGGTGAGCAGTGAGGCCTGGTTGCGCAGGGGTGGGCAATCACCGCTGGGCGGCGGGAGGGGCTCGGGTGCAGCAGCCTGTGTGCGCAGGGGCGGGCAAGCGATGATGGCGTGTGCAACTGTATGGACTCTGCCCTTCATGTCTCTGGAAACTGTTTCAGATGCGGGACCTGGGGGACTGCTGTGAATACCGGCACGTGGTTGGAGACACACCGGTGGCAGCAGGTGAGCAGTAAGGCCTAGGTCCGCAGTGTCGGCACTCTCTCCCTCTCTCCCTCTCCCCCTCTCTCTTTCTCTCTCCCTCTCTTTCTCTCTCCCTCTCTCTTTCTCTCTCCCTCTCTCCCTCTCCCCCTCTCTCTTTCTCATTCCCTCTCTCCCTCTCTCTTTCTCTCTCCCTTTCTCTTTATCTCTCCCTCTCTCTTTCTCTCTCCCTCTCTCTTCCTCTCTTTCACTCTCTCTCTCTGAACTTTGATGGGTGCATGGCACACCTTCTGATCCAGATTTCTGTTTAGCAGGCTGTGACTTACGGAATGTCCTGAGACGATCCGCCATGCCTCTTCAGATTTATTTATTTTGGTTTGTTCTGTAATAAACGTATTGTTTGGATATTTTGATATGGGTGTATGATTTCCCTTTTTCTGGCCACACATGTATGTTGGGTGTTGTGATTGTGTGACTTCAGGCGATTTGTTTGGTTCATGATTTCGTGGAGTTTTTTTTTTTTACAGAGTTTTATATAGCGCGAACTTGACCCAAATCGGGTATCAGAGCGCTTTACATAGCACCAGTTGCATTACATGAGGACACATTCATTTTTGTTAGGCACGGGGAGATTAAGTGATTTGCCCAGAATCACAGGATGTTCAGCGTCATTGCCGAGACTCGAACCCAGCTCGGCCAACTCCTCTTGATGTGCAATATCTTTGTCCATAGGGGGGTGGGGTGGGGGGTGCCCGGGGTAGACCCGCGGGGGGGGGCAGGGGTGGTGGGGTCCTGAGGGTGGTGGCGGTGGGTGTTGTTGACCTATTGGGGCTCAGGCCTTCATGATGGGTTGCTCCAGGGCATCTGTTGTTCTTCATGTGTGGCTTTGGGCTGTGCTCCCTTGTCCGGTGCCGGTTGTCGTCCGACTTTACACCAGGTAGGAGCAGGTGTTAGTTTCCTGCTGCTAACGCGCCTTAGTGCATGTTTTGTGATCTTATCGCCGATCTGGCTGGTCGTTGAGAATGTTGTGGAGTGGTGTTGTCGCGGCTTTTTGCACGGGAACGCCTACTCTGCATATCATTAGCGTTAGTTGCCGGGCTCCTCTGCGGCGATGTTTTTTGCGACTGCTTTCGCAGGAAAACTGGTGTTATGGGCTGTTAGCACCAGCTTGTGAATGAGGCGATAAATTTAGCGCGACTTTGGATGCGTTAAAGTGCCGATATCTCGGCGATAGCTCCTTGAGAATATGCCCCTATATGAAATGATGCTGAGTACCATCGTCCCAAGCAATAGCACACCAACCAACAGTAAGAACAAAAACTGCTGGCCAACTAGGGAATAAGATGTTCAACATATTATAGTATCCCTAAGATGGAACAGATGTCGCACCAACAGCCTCACAGATTTTTATAGCGGCCAGAAGGAAAGAGGCTAGCGCGTAACAAACGAACAGGGTTTCTAATTGGTAAAATATGGATAAAGCTAGTGCAGGAGAGAACAAGGTGAATCTTTTCAACAGTGGGACGATAAACTGTTTTCTCTCCTTTGCATAGAAAAATGCAGAAAAATAAGATGTGCAAGGTCGATTCGATCGATTTATTGTCACAGGGACAGAAAGGTAAGTGACTTATTGAAAACAAATTCATTGGATCGCCTAACATGAGCGGAATATAATTTAAATGAAATCTGGTTAGGATGTATTGATGCTTTGTGTTCTCTACAAAAGCGAGATAGGAACAGGGGCCTTGGGGCAACTGAGGTATCCTTTGGTACACTTCTACAGATTTTTCCCCGCTGCAACTTCCCCATCTATCAAAGGCCATTTTTTTGTTAAAAAGTTCTTTTAATCTTGATTTTGGGAAATGTGAGCTAAGGGTCGGTGTATCATATAAGTGTACTAACCCCAGCCACATGAGTGTTTGTCGAATATAGCCTAACCATGGAATTTTGTGACCATGCTCTAAAGTCGTGACATTTTTTAATATCTTTTGGGTCAGGTCAACAGTGCTTTGTTTCCACACTGACAGCCTCGGATAGGGGGGCTAGTTTAATAACGTCAGTGATAAAGGGCAGGCATGCTTCCTTATGTACATTAAAGTTGTTACATGCTGTGGGGACGGAGAGTAGTCTTTTGATAAATGTGTCCTCTTTGACTTGGAGTGCCTTGATGTCCGTTGTTCCCCAAATTGCAGCCCCATAAGTAGCAATTGCTGATCATTTGGCCAAATACATTTCAATCATTTCCTGTATAGGCTTACAGCCCAGTTTTTTTGAGAATCTAGAGATTGCAGCAATGCTTTTGGCCATGTGATTCCCTCTAGTCAGTACCAACTCCTTCCAGTTCAGTTTAAAATCAAAAACCACACCTAAATAATTAAAACTATGGACTTGATCTATTTTTCCCCCTGCTAGATGGAAACTCCTCGACTTCTTTTTAGGACCCCCCCATCACCATGATAAAGGTTTTACTTTTATTCACATGGAGGTCCAATTCGGACATAAATACGAATATTGAACAATAAGAGTTTGGAAGGCCAGGGGGGTCCTTGCCAGTAAGACTGCATTGTCCGCGTAAAGCAGAATTTGGATGGCTTTCGACTGTACCTTGAGAGTATCTTTTGAATTGTTAATCAGTGCTTCATTTAGTTTGTTGGTATAAAGGGCAAATAGGAACGGGGCCAGGACACACCCTTGTCTGACACCCCTCTCAATTTTAAATGATGTTGTACATTCGCCTTGCCTCCTGTAACAGACCATAGCTGTGGCATTAGTATAAAGCGGTCTAATAAAATTAATATTCGACCGCTCCACTCCAGTTTCCATCATGATGTTCCACAGTTTGCTGTGTATCACACAATCGAAGGCTTTGGACAAGTCCATGAAGTCCATATATAATTGGCCTTTTTTAACCACAGAATATTTTCCCACTATAAGTGTCAGGTTAAGGCACTGATCGATGGTGTCCCTACCCTGCCTAAACCCGTACTGTACTTCAGCAAGGATCTTCTTTTCCACTGCCCAGGATTCAAGATTGTTTAGGAGGAATCTTCCCATGAGTTTAGCGGTGCTGTCAAGTAATGAAATGGGACGATAATTTGCTGGATTAGAGGCATCCCCTTTTTTATAAATCGGGATGATAAAACATTGTTCCCAAGAGGTTAGGGGTCCTGACTTAGCTATTGACTTAAAAACCACCATCAGCAAAGGGGACCAGAGTGATTTGTTTGTGAGAAAAATATCCATGGGGACTCCATCTGGCCCAGCTGCTTTCAAAATTGGTGACTGAGACAAGGCAAGCTCCATTTCATCTAGATCAAAGGAAAGGTGGGTCTCGGCTTAGTCAGAATCCCAAGATGGCTGCCAACACTATCTGGTTGAATTGCTGGCAGCCAATCAGATCTCTGTACAAGACTGGTAAGATTTGTGGAGGGTTCATGTCCCTAGATATACAAATGTGGTTTTCCTTTAATATCTCCAAAACTATTGAACGGATTTACACCAAATAACAAAAAGGGCTCTTCCTGGACCAAGATCTATCTTTCTGCTAAATTTGGTGTAATACCATTCAGTGGTTCGGGCTGTAGTCATGTTCAAAATCCCTATGGGAATTAACATGGGTAACACACTTTTTTGACCCCCCCCCTTTTCTCGGGTCCTGCTTAATGGATCACCCCTAGACTTTCCATGCACAACTAGAATCAGAACGACACTTATTTGGGAATATTACAAAGTTATAAGCAAGTCAAAAAAGAGCTTTTCCTATGAAAACAAGGTCCTAACTATAACTACCTACAGGTGACATGTTATATTATATTATATTGTAATATATTATGTTATATTATATGATATTATATTATATTATATTATATTATATTATATTATATTATATTATATTATATTATGTTATGTTATATTATATTGTATTCTGGAACCGTTTTTTTCTATGTCCTAATATTTTATATTTTTTGGGTATTTTTCTTCAAACAAGATGGCAACAAGGGGAGAAAAAAAGTCTAACCAGAAACAGGAAGAATATAGCATATACTGCAGTAAACAAAAACAAAAAATACTAGGATGTGTGTTTTCTTGCTGCCTCCAGAATAACATCAATACTCTGCTCTCCAGCTGTGAGAGTTGTGTACTACAATCTAAACAATAGAATCCAAAACGGCTTAATTCACTGTAAATTTCAGGGCATTGTCTTGCAACTCCTAGTTCCACTGTCTCTCCGGGAGCAGGTAATGCAGGCCTGAAGGTAGATGGTTACTCTCCATCACTGCTCTTCTGTGCCCTCTTCAGACCCCACTGGTGCTACTTTTTGAGATGATGCAACATGCTAGTTGTTCCGCATGAGTATTTTTTTGCTGTGCCCTTTGAAAGGGTCTTCTCACAGAGGCTGCACTAGACAAATTTCGCCACAGGTTTGGACTCCACTGATGGAATGGTAAAGAAGTCCCCGCAATGCTTTGTTTTTTTGCAGGTGGTGCAACATCTTCAGAGCCTACTCCATGTAGCTCTGCCTCCAGCTCCTCTACTTACTGTGGCACCTGATGTTCCTCATTTCCTCCTGTTGCCATTTTGAATTTTGAAAAGCACAGAAAAAATGTCCCTAGCAAAACTCTGCACTAGCAGCACAGCACACCTCCAAGGGGCAGGTGAAAACCCACTAGAAGCTTCAAGAAAGAAGAAACAGGTAGGGACTTTGTATACAAGTTAATGAAAAGTACCTCCTACAATCATATATCTTTATTTCCAGGTCACATAATCTTCACAATTACCGACATGATCCCAAATACAGGCGTTGTTTTGTAAAACGGAAATACAATTTTAAAGGGGTTTTATTTAGAAATGATTAAAGAGAGAGAAGTTTAAACAGTATGCTAGTAAACAGCTATTGTCAAACATTGTTTAAAAGATATGTATATATGTGTTTTACACTTTTTGAAAAGCACACGGTCTTCGCTACTACCAACGCCATTGCAACTTTCGGCTTCACAGGGAAAACAAGAAATACAACTTAAAAGTGATTTTCTTTAAAAATGAAATCAGAAAGAGAAAATTAAACACTATGTTAATAAACACCTAGTGTTCAATATTTTTGTTAATATGTGTATATACGTGTTTTAACAAATTTTGACAAATGTGCGGTCTTCGCAACTTTTCAGCGGGAAAAGCAAAGAAGTCGCAACAATAAAAAATTGAAAAAAAACCCAAAGTTATTAATCCACTCAAACAAATGAGAAAGTGTGACACAGAGATATGCATTAATGAGTGATCCATTATGCAGGTGCAATCTATAATATCCAGTTATGGAAAAAGTTTTTGGAAAACCTTAGAAATTCACTGCAAAAAAACAAAGATTATAGGGTTGTTATCGTTCGGAAATAAAATTGAAAAACCATAAAAATTCTGTGAAGAACCAAAGGTTACACAGACTTTTTAGTTAGGAAATAGAATTAAACAAACCTTAGAAATTCACTGACAAAAAACAAAGGTTGCAGGAATGTCACAGTTAGCTAACATTTCACTCTGTACAAAACCAGAGAAATCCAGCAGTTATAGTTACCTGAGTGAACTATAACTTATGCTCCTGCAATGCCCTGCTTATGACCTCACATATTATATCACTCATTACATGGTCAGTGACATCACTGGTGACATCGCTGATGACATCTCAAATGACATCACTGATGACATCATCCATACAACCACTCACACACCCACTCACACCACCATTGAACCTCTCATACACCCACTCTCACACAACTCCTCACATGCCCATTCACAGTTCTCACATAACCAATCACTAAACAATAGAACCACTCACACAACCAGTCACTTATACTGCCAGTCACACACCCACTAACTCACCCATACAGCCATTAATGCAACCATTCACTCACCAATGCAGCCACTTACACGCCCATTCTTACAGACATTCAGATGTTTGCATACCCACTCCTAAACCCTTACAGCCACTCACACACCCAATCACCCATGCAGTAACTCATATAGCCACTCTCTCACCCATCCAGATACTCACATATCTACACACTCCCCCATATAGCACTCACACAGCCACTCACTCACCAATAAAGTACACTCACATACCCCTACAGCCACTGATACAGCCCCTCACTCTCCCACAAAACCACTCATATACCTACTCCCACCCACATAACTACTTACATACCCATTCACACATCCATACAACCACTCACACATCCACTCATTAATACTTACAGGCACTCACAAATATATTCACTCTCCAAAACAGTCACACCCCTTAGCTATGCACACACTCAAACAGCTGTTCACTCACCTATGCAGCCACTCACACAGCCACTCACTCTCCTAAACAGCCACTCACACAGCCACTCACTCGTCCATGCAGCTACTCACATACCCACTAACACATCCATATAACCACTCACACACCACCTCACTTAACAAAACACCTACTCAAACAGCCATTCACTCACCCATACAGCCACTTACACACCCATTGACTCATGATACCGCTATTCAGACACCCATTAACTTACCCATATAGTCACTCACATATCCACTCACCCACTCATACATCCACTCACACAGCTACTCACTCACTCATAGAGCCAGTCATACACCCTCTACTCACTAATACAGCCACTCACTCACTCAGCTACTCACTCCCCTACACAGCTACTCCCACAACCACTTATACACCCAGACAGCCACTCACACACCCACTCACACATAGATATGCACAGTCAGTTAGTATATATCTTGAACACTCATAAACTCTTAGAAAACACACTCACTGGATGATGTCAGCAGTGATGTCATTTGAGATATCATCAGTGATGTCATGAGTGATGTCACTGACCATGTCATGAGCGATATAATATGTGAGGTCATAAGCAGTGCATTGCAAGGGCGTAAGTTATAGGTAACTCAGCTAACTATAACTGCTGAATCTCACTGGTTTTGTATGAGTGAAATTTAAGCCTAACTATAATGTCCCAGTAACCTATGTTTTTTTCCGTGAATTTCTAAGGCTTTTTAGTTTCTATTTCCTAACTATAATGTCCCTGTAACCTTTGCTTTTTCAGGGAATTTAAAGTTTCTTTTTAATGTTCTTTACTAACCATGACGTCCCTGTAACTTTGGTTTCTATTAAGTGAATTTCTAAGTTTTTTAACATTTTATTTCCTAAATGTAACAACTAACCTTTGACAGTGTGTATGTGAGTGAGTGCACAAGTGTCTCAGCAGGTCTATAAGTGGGTGTTAATGTCTGAGTGGGTCTGTCAGTGGGTGTGTAAAAGTCTGAGTAGGCCTGTGAGTAGGTGCACAAGTGTCTAAGTGGGACCGTGAGTGGGTGCATGAGTGGGTCTGTGAGTGAGTATATGAGTCTCTGAGTGGGTCTGTGAGTGAGTGGGTGAGTCTCTGAGTGGGTCTGTGAGTGAGTGCATGAGTCTCTGAGAGGGTCTGTGACTGGATGTGTGAGTGGGTCTGTGAGTGGGTACATGAGTGTTTGACTGGGTCTGTGAGTCATGCGTGAGTCTCTGACTGGGTCTGTGAGTGGGTGCATCAGTGTCTTTGAAGGTCTGAGAGTGGATGGATGAGTCTCTGAGTGGGTGAGTGAGTGGGTGCATGAGTGGGTGCATGAGTGTTTGAGTGGGTCTGTAAGTGGTTGTGTGAGTCTCTGAGTAGGCCTCTGAGTTAATGAGTGAGTGGGTGTGTGTGTCAGTGGATGAGTGTCTGAGTGGGTCTGTGAGTGGGTGCATGAGTGTCTGAGTGGATCCGTGAGTGGGTGCATGAGTGTCTCAGTGGGCTTGTGAGTGGGTATATGAGTCTCTGAGTGGGTCTGTGAGTGGATGCATGAGTGTGTAAGTGGGTGGGTGTGTGTGAGTCTCTGACTGGGTCTGTGAGTTTATGTGTGAGTCTCTCAGTGAGTCTGTGAGTGGGATGAGTCTCTGAGTGGGTGAGTGAGTGAGTGCGTGAGTGTCTGAGTGGGTGTAAGTGGTTGTGTGAGTCTCTGAGTTAGTGAATGAGTGGGTGCATGAGTGTCTGAGTGGGTCAGTCAGTGAGTGTGTGATTCTCTTAGTGGATCTGTGAGTGGGTATATAGGTCTCTGAGTGGGTCTGTGAATGGGAACATTAGTGTCTGAGTGGGTATGTGAGTAGGTTGATTAGTGTCTGAGTGGGTCTGTGAGAGCATGCAGGAGTCTCTGAGTGGGTCTGTGAGTGGGTGCATGAGTGTCTGAGTGGCTCTGTGAGTGGGTGAGTGAGTGTCTCATTGGGCCTGTGAGTGGGAATGTGAGTCTCTGAGTGGTTTCGCGTGCTGCGACCGTCTGAGCATTCCATAAACGTTCTTACTCAGGGGCAAGTATTTGTTTTCATTCGGATTCGATTCTTATTTTACTCTTGAGTGGTTTTTTCACGTAGTTGCTCTTGGTCTTTTTTGTTTTTAGGAGTTGGGTCCTAGACTGCACCAGACAGTGGTCATTCACCATTGGTTTCAACCACTGCTATATCAGCAGTGACTGTTCATTTACAAGTTAGAGTTACATAATCATCAGGCTTATTGCCATTGGTGTGCAATCACGGCATTAACAATGCATGCCTGTTGGAAACTGTGTTTTTTTGTGTATACACTTTTTCATGAAATTTCACGCGTTTGTTGTACGATTCACGTTCTCACTTCAAACACTAATGTTTGGCCTCCTGAAAGGCGGCCCGCAGGTAGATTACTCATAGCAATCTTCCTAGTGCACTGACAATTTCTACTATATCTTCACTTTGTTCCCTGTGCACTTTTTCACTAAGCTGATTTACAAAGCACTTTGCTGGACTATAGGAGACTAATGGAGGCATGGCGTTTACTACTTATGTATTCTAATCCACCCAATCAGTTTGGCATTTCCCGTGACAGTTGGTGGCCAGTTGCATTCCCTAAACATATTGAGAATTGTCCCTCACAGTATGAGGTTAAATAAGTCACACTTTCAGACGCTGAGTTTCTTCATAAAAACGTTTTATATGTTTTTGATTGTAGATACCCCTTACAAAGGGCTACTGTCACAGCCCCAAATGCATTGGGATGAATTACACTGCTAGTCTTTGAAGAATGTCAAGACAGTTCTCATGTGAAAGACTTACTGACAAGAATCATGTCTTTGCAATTAAATCGACTTGATTAAGATTTTGTTTACGAGTGATATAATGTGTAACACTTTTGTTTGCTGAAAATTTGTGTCCATGTATTTACAAATTCAGTTCATGTCACTAAAAGAGCATATATTAGAGATATAATCTGATTTTAGTCCCGTTGCCGGGAAACAGTAGTGCACACTGTGTCTAGAGCACTCGTTCTAGGTACTTTTTAAAAAAAAATTCTAAAAGTGGCATTTTCAGAAATGTGTCTTAGAATCAGATTTTATCGTTATAGAGGATTTTAAATTACAATCCTTTTGAGACCAAACCTGTTCCCAATCAAATGTTATCACTTATTAAATGTAATAAAGTAACCCAATGTTATCCTATGGGAGAGGTAGTCCTTGCAGAAGAGAAAAACGAATTTAAGAGTTTTTCCTACAGGACATGTGAAATTTAAAAGTACATGTCCAACTTTTTAAATAAACTGAACCCTGCTGTAGTAGGGGTGTGGCTTAGACAGGCAACATGGTGCCAGCATAATTTCACAGCTCCACGCCGGCCTTATAATTTTCCGTTTCTTTCTCCTGCTAGGGGTGCCATTGGATACTTCAGTTGCTCCAAGGTGCCCTGTGAAGTACTGGAAGACTGCGGGGGGCCCACGGGCTCGCTTGGGATGGAGGAATAAGTGCAGTGACTGGAGGCGAGGCCTAAGAAGGGTGGGCCTGTGGGGCGGCGGAGAGGAGGGGAGCAATTCAACCACATGGGCAGAGCAGGGCAGCCTGGGCCAGCAAGCCGTGACTGTCACTGTGCCAGCTTTGACTGGAGACTGGCCCCCCGGTGCCCCCTGATGCTTTGCTGAGCCAGGTATGAGCAGTGCATTGGGAAGCGGCTTTGACTGTTCCTGAAGGCCATGGGGCAGGACCGGGGCTGTGGCACCGAGGACTGCCACAAGAAGTGGGAGGGGGCGAGGACTTGCCGTGCTTGCCTTGCTTTGCTCCTTGAAGACAGAGTACCTGGTAACGTCCCCCTGACGGCGAGCCAAGCGGGCAAGTGAGCCGGAAACACAAAGCAGGGTGCACATCGGTGCCCAGAGCTGCTGGGCCCTTTGGTAAATGGGTGGGAGCCTCTGGGCATGGGCCACCTGCCATTGGGAAGTAAGACAGATGTGGCTTGGGGTGTAGCTCAGCATCTGGTGCGTCACAGAGGCCCGTGCAGCCTGACAGCAGCATACGGAGAGGACCGGCTGCTGCAGAGTGCTCCCTCCCGCTGGCAGGTGAGGTGACCGAGCTGGTCGAGACAACGGAGTGGGGCACACATGGGTGCCAGAGCTGCTGGGGACCTGTGGCAAGTGGGTGGGGGCCTCTGAGAGACAGCTGTGAATGAGGCACAGTTCGGGACCCGGTGAAGCTCGGATGCCAGTGCGACCCTGACAGCAGCACTCGGTGGGCACTGGCTGCTGCAGAGGAATGCTTGCACATGAGGCGGCAATCGGGGCACGTAGGAGCCTTCAGCAGCCCATAGACCTCTACCACATGGGCGCTGCCAACAGCAGAAGAGCTCTGCACGTCATGCCGCGAAGGTGGGAGTTGTGGGAAACCTTTGCCGTGGGCTCAGAGTGTGACCAGTCCTGTTTCACACAGGGGAGGACTCCTGACATAGGCCCCCCAATCTTGATGGAGAGGAGCCTGAGCCTAATGACATGGGCCCAGATTGCCATGAGACCCCAGGAGAGGAACTTTATGCCCTTACCAAAACTGTCTGAAAGAGTCTTAAAGATGGGCAAACCAAAAATGAAGGACACAGGCTCCCGGGGGAGGCCACGAGCGGTGAGCCCTGCAACCAGCTGCCTCTTAACCTTCAATTCACGCTGGATAAAATACTAGAAGCAATCCCCAACTCTAAAATTGTGCTCCAACAACAAATGGGTCAGTGTCTGTAGACCTGGGACTGCTCTGCGCCGATCATCAAAAATTGGTAGATAAAGTACACCATGCGAAACTGGCCATTGAAGAGCTGCAGCTGGCGCAACTCACCATGATGGCCCAAGTGCAAGACCTTACAGAGCGAGCGACCACGTTGGAGAGAAAATGTAGAAGATGCAGAGGGCCAAAACCATCATAACAATGTCTATATTTTGGGGCTCGCAGAAGGGGCAGAAGGAGGGGACATGATCACCTACCTGGAGAAATGGATGAGTGAGGAGGTTGCTCCTGGCCTGCTCCCCCTTCTTTGTGTTGGAGCAGGCACACAGAGTGCTGGGGAGGCCTCTGGCCCCGGAGCGAGCGCCTAGGCCTGTAGTGGCCAAAATCCTCTATTATAGAGACAGAAACATCCTGTTGCAGAGAGTGAGGTCTGCGGGCCACTTCAAGCTGGAGGGCAGTATGGTGATGTTATTCCCAGACTTTACAGCAGCTGTACAGGCTTAGAGAGCCTACTTCATTGCAATAAAAAAGAAGTAAGAAACGCCAGTATACAATACTCACTCATGTTTCCAGCCCACCTGAAAAATATGCTAGATTGCAAAATCACTTTCTAGACTGACACTGCAGAGGCTTGGAGTTGGGTTGAGAGGCACCATGCAGAAAGTAAAGGACCGGGGAGCAGCCAGTCGATGCCGATGCTCAAACACTAGTTTAAAAAGAGATAAGATGAGGGCTTTTGGTCAGAGCTCATTATTAGGCCGTCCTGTGCCCAAGCTGACTGAGATAAAGAAGGAGCGATACTGGCAGAGGCTGAGCTTAACCAGAACATTCTTACGGACTCTGTTGATGGATCGGGATCAGAGGGACACAGACTCAGATGACAGCACCCTCAGTACAGAATGTATGCCTAAAGTAACCACCCAGACAGTGGAAGAATTATTATGAGGGTGGAAACTGTGGTTGTGTGAAGTTGAAAATACTGAGTCAGAGCGGGAGGGGGGCTAGAATGTTTGCTGTGTCTCCTTTATCTACGACGGGCGCGTACACATACAACAAACAAGGAATGCATGATGACCTTTTTCTATGGCTACAGAGGTGGGGCGGGACTGCAGTGATATCATGGTGGGGCTTCAGGAGCAATCGGTGTCAGCACTGAACAATCGGTCGCTCCACAAGATAGGCCAAAAATTACTCAAGGGCCGTCACAAACAAGTTTGTGCTTTTGCTTTCATCCATTAGCCTACCCCTATACCACTGCTCTCTTACAATAGGAGCTAGGATACTTCCATTTACTTCTAATTCACCATGGCTAGGTTTGGGCGGCCAGCCATTACTGGGCTGCTCTAGGGAGTGGGAGTTGGAAACAAGTTTCAGTTTGTTATGGTTCTGGCAATGGTAGGCTTATGAACATGGTCTACAGGGTTGGGGGAGGGCAGGCCTCAGTGGGGGATGGGTGGCCGAGGACAGGAACAAGGGAGATGGAGACTTCCCAAGATAGTTTTAAATTGATGACTTGGAACTTCCGGGGAATGGGGTTGGCAGTTAAAGGTCACAAGATCCATATGTTTCTAAAGCGCAGAGGAGTACACATTGCTTTTCTACATGAGACTCACCTCACCAAAATCAAGATGGAGAGGCTCCGGCGCCATTGGGGAGGTCAGCTCTATGCTATGGAATTCTCTGCTTTTGTTCGTGGAGCCCTGATCTGGGTCAGAGCAGGGGTGCCCTTCAAGGCCATGCAAACCAGAATAAACAGAGAGGGGCGCTATGTGCTAGTGGAGGGGAAATTGAATGAGATGCAGCTAACATTGGCATGCTTATATGCCCCAAACCAGAATCAAATTACTATTTTTGATTTGGTATCTTCCCAACTTAGCTGAGTCTTGGAAGGAAAGGTGATCCTAGGTGGCGACTTTAACTGTGCAGCTGACACTGAGTTAGACTGCACGACCCCGCCCATGGCATGTGCGCAGGTGCATAAGACTGCACTGGGGATCCTGGAATGGATGGCTAGCTGGGATCTGGAAGATGTCTGACAGACACAGCACAGGCTTGAACGGAATTATTCATCCTATTCCAGTTTTTATAAACTACACGTTAGGCTAGGAAAATTTCTATGCTCTAAATGGGTGACTCCATCCTGAATCACTGGCGGATATCTCGTTCTGGAGCAGGCTCAATGAGGCGATCACAACCTATTTTGATCAAAACGCTGGCATAGAGACCAATTGCCTTGTAAAATGCGAGGCAATTAAAGTAGTTATCTGGGGTTTTTGTATAGGCCAGACAGTGGGGATTCAAAAGGCGCTGGATGCCAAACTGACAACACTCGACTGGACCATACATGGGTTGGAAGTCAGGATGGTTGAAGGCCCAGCTCTCAGAGACTGCCTACTAGAGGTGAAAGAACAATGCAGCATGCTCTTAGAGAAGTTACGCTATCATAACTGCAAGGCATACATAGAAAGGGTGCATGACCCAGAAGGCATAGCGGGACAGCTGTTGACATGGCTTGGTCAACTGGAGTGCTGGGGGACACCATTCACGCAACTACAGTCTGTACATGGCGCCACATTGCATTCCCAACAAGATGTTAACTCGGCCTTTCGAGACTACTATGTTACTTTGCATGGCCCCTCGGAGAATGTTTCAAGCGTAAGGGTGGAATCCTTTTTGGACAAAATCCAGCTTCCCACCATCACAACTGAGGAAGTGAAGGAACTGGGGGCACCAAACAAACCGCAAAAAATATGAGAAGCAATCTGTGATATGGAAAGGGCAAAACACCCGGCCTGGACTGGCTTTGACTAGAGTTTTACTCCACGTACATCGCCACACTGGCCCCCAAATTAGCAGAGCTTTATGGAGCAGGGTGAACGGAGCACCCCATCAGCGTTCTTGCCATTTCCATGCCTAACATAAACTTTAAAATCTGAGTAAGGCACTTGCACCCGGCTTCTTGACCATATGCAGCAGTTGATTCATAGTGACCAAAATGGCTTAATTACAGCTCGTAGTACGTCACTTAACCTCAGACGCCTTTACAGTGTGATGCACTGTCTCCCAAATTATACCAACAGACAGGTGGTAATAATGTCGATAGATATTGAGAAACCATTTGTCACGATACATTGGGACTTTTTGGCCGCTGCCATGGGCAGAATGGGGCTGGACGCGGACTGGATCAAGTGGGTACAGCTTTTGTACGTCAGTCCGAAAGCGAGGGTCAAAACAAGTTGGGCTATCTCTGCCTCCTACAACATTTACAGAGGCACACCCAGGGCTGCTCTCCATCCCTCTTACTGTTCGCAATCGCAAAAGAACCGTTTGCGGAGCTTTGCCATTTGGAGGGCAAGGAGCAGAGAGTCAGTGTAGGGGGGCATGAACATATTATCTCGCTGTATGCTGACGACCTATTATAATATGTGCCCCACTATGAGGGGGCGCATTCCCCACATGCTGCAACAACTGTGGGACTTCAGATCACTCTCTGGACCGCGAGTTAATCTGACTAAATCCTGTGCCTTCCCACTATTCCCTGGCATGGCTAACACTGGAAATCTTTTGCCTGAACTTAGAAGGGAATCAGTGACCATCCGATACCTAGGTATACAAATTTACCATAAATTGGAGGACTTACAGGAGAGTAATCTGGGAGTGGCACTGAGATTGCTTAAGGGAAATGTCTCATTCTGGAAATCGGTACCCTGACTAAAATGATAATGCTCCTCCGGTTGCTTTATTATTTTGTTAACTTTCCAGTATGGATGCCGTTGGCCTGGTTTGGTCAGCTGGATGTCCTAGTGCACGAGCTGGTGTGTGATGGTGGCCGTCATAGGGCTTCACTAGAGATGCTACGCTGACTGCTGGCAGAGAAATGATTAGGAGTCCCCAAATTCGCTGTACTTCCTACAGCCCACCTGCAGTGCATTACTAAATGGCTTTATGGGGTCAATCAGAATGAGCTGGGGGCCATTGGGGCAGAGCCAGGCCAGGAGGCACTCTTGGCTAGATTGTTAGGGGTTAGGAGGTTAGTACGTCTCTCCGTTGCTGGTCTTGATGCAAACGGAAAACAGTAGAGTGCCCATTATAAGCCCCAGCATTGTCACTGGTAGGCCTTCCTCTGGGTGGCCCTCTATCCTTTTTTATTGCCCCTCAGATGGCACACTGGACGGAAGGAGACTGGTAACAGTAGGGGACTGTAACACCTTGGTGACATTGATACCAATGGAGGACCTGATGGATGCAACTGGACTGCCCCCTGGTCAATTTCTCACATTCGAGGCTCTTACTCAGATGTTTGAACCCCTTTGGGAAGCGGGCCCGGCTGAGACTCAAACACATGGTATGTTACAGTTGGTGCTGACAATGGGATTGGTGACCGCTGGCAAACTAAAGGGGAAATGAAAGGCCACTGTGGGGCGGGTCATCTCGCAGCAGGAATGGACTAGGATGCTGGACTATCTGCGGAAAGTGTAAAGAAACATGCAAATGAAATATATCCAGTTTAACTATCTGCACCAGACGTACCTCACCATGCAGAAAATTAGAGCTATTTATGGAGAAGAGGGAAGGTGCCCCGATGTTCACATCAAGATGCATTTCAACTCGCATTTCCCCTTCTAAAGTGAGGGTCTTTCTCTACCAGCCTGTCCGTCCCTAAAATGGCCTCCATAAGTGTGCCCTTGTCCAAAGCACTCCTACTCCCCTTGTTGGGGATGGATCCAGCATTTATGCCCTGGAGTCTCAGAGACCCCTCTGCGAGAGTCCACAGCGACAAAGGAGTCACACATAGCGGAGGACTGGGAAAGATCCCCTTACCGCTGGGAGCCATCTCCTACCCAGCCGGACGTTGGATACTGTGTTTCCGCTGGGTTTCCTACCCCTTCCCCCTCCCCCACCTCTTCCCTCCTTCATTCTTCAGAGTGTGCCCGTGGCCAAAGCACTCCTCTCCCCTTGTTGGGGAGGGATCCAGCATTTATGCCCTGGAGTCTCAGTGACCCCGCTGAGAGAGTACACCGCGACAAGGGAATCACACATAACGGAGGACTGGGAATGATCCCTTTACCGATGGGAGCTGTCACCTACCCAGTCGGACGTCAGACACTGTTACTTCCTCGTCTCCACGCTGTGTCTCCTACCCCCTCCCCCACCTCTTCCCTCCTTCATTCTTTGTCTACCTCCCCTATTCCTTTCCTCTCTCCCCTGAATTTCTCCCCTCCTGCCTGCTTTGTTTATCCTTATGCCTATGCTATGCTTTTGTAACTCATGTAACTCATGTAACTTCGCTCCAGCAACTGATGTAACTGTGTAACTATGTTCTGAAACAATGTTCTTCCTCGTGTAAAGCGCTCTGATACCTCCGGGTCTAGCCAGCACTATATAAAACTTTTCAAATAAATAAATAAATAAATAAGATGCAGACTTTGGTCACATGACTTGGTTGTGCGCGCATGTGGGAGACTGCTGGACTGCAGTCATCCAGAGGCTGTGCTCCACACTGGGCCGGACAGTGGAGTACACCATGGGGGTATGCTTGCTTGGTGCGTTCTCCAGGCCAAAGCCCAAGAAAGTTGGGAATTGCTTCCTGGACTTGGTGTTGGCCCTGGCCAGATGCAGAATTGGGTTAGCTTGGAAATCTAGTACTGGTCCTGTCATTCAGCAATGGCAAAGCGATGTGACCATACAGGCGCTGGCTTAGGCAAGAGCGTTGAGGTGTGAGTAGGCCCATGGAGTATGCCGACTGATTGCAGACCTCTAGACTGAGATCATTGAGGCATTTGAAACTCCTCCGGACCGATCACCGGCAGCCTTGGAACCTCCCTGCTCAGACTCAGCGACCCTCTCATAAGGAGTTTGCCTGGTCTCCGTTCCCTTTTGGGACCCAACACATGGCTTGCATGGGTGTTTACCACCTGGCTGCGCTGATTGCTCAGCTGCGTGGACTGCTACGCCCTTTTGCCTCACTATAATATTGGACACTATGACATTGTAGAAACCCTAGCAGGGGCACCTCCCCCTGTTAGTGCCCATAACAGCTATTGGTTCCTGATCTGTGTGCTACCACGCTGTCACAAACAGGGAGACGGGGCTGACTACAGTCTTCTTGTTTTACAGGCTCGCCCCGACTAAACCAGAAGTCAGGTAGCCTGGAGAGGACAGGAACTTCCACCATACTGTAGTGTAGTTCCTATTTCCCTAATAGGCTCTGCGCATTGGAATAATATACCCTATAGGTTTGGCATAGGACTGAGGTCAGTATGCCCCTATCAAGTATATTAAACTTAATTACTTTGTGCCAGCTAACTCAGAGGCCACTAGAAACTCCTTGTAAACAAGAAGGGAGTAGTTTCTGGCAGCCGCATAAACATGACAACTTTGTTTCCCTTTAGAATCGGAACACTCTCAGAATTGTGGAAACAACAAATAACAGTTTCACTCAGCTAATCGTGCATGCTTAGTTTCTTCTGAGTTACACAGAAAGAATAGACGGGCGTTTCAATAAAAGGATTTATTGAACAGTCTTGTTTCTCGTGTAAGAGATATGAGCTGTTACAATCATAAGACAGTATGCGAGATATATTATGTACAGCGTAAGCAGTAGAAAGAAATAATACTGTGCTAGCATTATCTTTTAGCTATGACACATATATTCATATACATAAATAACATAAGCTAAAAATGTGAGTACTCATAAGATGCTTCTCTAACTAGTTCTACCCCAGTGTACCTAACCTAAGTGTAGTGCAAGATAAGAAGTAGGTGATGTATTCTATAGTATGGTATGCTATAGTATGCCAAGTCTGGTATGCCAAGTCTGGTATGCCAAGAGTCCCTCTAGGTTCTAGTCAGCTCCATACCTTGAGAATGAGAGAGGTGGGAATCTCTTTCCGGGTCTCAAACTCTAACACCCCGCGAAGGGAGTCAGAACACTGGAAGCTGGATTCTCTGTGAGCAGGGATGACAGCGTCTCTTGTCAGTGCGTCAGGCCAGGACACGGGCTCCTCTAAAGTCGAGGTCTCCTCCTACTTGCTTGGGCAAGGGAAGGTATATTTATACCTGGTAGGTGCCTTGGAATGTTAGCATTGACGTAAAGTCGGGCAGAGGAAGACGTCAGGAATGAACCCTTAAGGAATAGCGGTTCATGCATAATAAATGAGTTCTTGGAGAAATCAATAATCCTGTGCTAGGGGAACTCCCAAGAGCTTAAGGGTCTGGTTTCTAAGAACTCGTTGTGAAGTTGGTGTGGACGGATGTAGGTGACCATGCCTGTATTTGGATAGCATGGCTAATGCCTAAATAAGGACTGGGATCTTATGCCTATATAAGGGCAATGCGAATTGTGCCTATATAAGGACATGTATCAGGAAAACCTATATACGGACACCTAAAGCGGAATACAACAATACGTCAGCCCATCTGGAGGTGGGAACACTAGAATGAGGGAAGAAAATGAACGATTAGAGGTGGTGGAAGCGTCAGAGAGAGCTATAACAGGAAACAAGGATCCTGTGTGCGTTTGGACACCGGAACGTGAAAACCCCGAGAAGTACACACGCCTCTGGCCTGCGCCCTAGGAGAGGGTTCTAGGAGTATGAAAGACGGAAATCGAGAGGAGCCGAAAACGAAGAAAAGTTCAGGGACGCCTGAAGAGGAAGGAGCATATCCTGTCGGCCAGTGGTCTCCTGCTCCTAGCCACGTCCTGGGAGGGACGTGGCTTACTCAGGTGCATGAGCGGTTAATCAGCAGGGCTAGTAGGTGGGAGGGAAGAAAAGGGAAACCTGCTAACTAGAAGGATACAGGCTGGGGAGAGATGAAAGGAAATGGAGGAGTAAATTAAAACCTTATGAGGAGAGAGAGTCCCTCATAGTCCCTGAAAGCAAGGGTTCATGTGTGTTTGAGTATTTTCTTTTAACTCGAAACCTTCACCCTATTGCCACCCCCACCTTCCTATTAACATCACACCTAAACGAAGAAAGAGAGTAGGGAAAAGAGAGCACTAATCTAATCCACACAAAGAAAGAAGAAGGAAAATTAGTCACTTACCTGATTAATGTTTAATTTTGTCTAGGGTACCGGCGGACCGGGGTTCCAAAGGCCCTATGAGAAGAAGAAGAAAAGAAGATGCTGTTTAAGAAGAGAACTGTCAATTTATATCTAATCTGCTCATTCTTATGTCATCGATTGTCATCTGTATAATAAAAGATATTGAGTGAAGTCTGGAGAAAGCTATCCTCGTGTTATCCACAAAGCCTTTATTTGACACACACCGTGAACCAGTTGTTCTTCTTTTGTTGTAGTTACTATTAAAGTTTGATATGGCAAGGATGGGACACTAATTACCTAAAGTGTGACTACATAGCATGTATTTCTTTGTACATTTCTGCATAAAAGGGCTTATGCAACTAATTGTTAGCGCAATCCTGATAGAAACATGCAAATGTTGAATATATTTGACTCCATTAGGCATGTTGAAAATGTAATGTTATCTCCTGTTGCATGATATGTCCCAGTATAAACCTGAAATGCCTAATAATTAAAGTTGTTAAAAAAACAAAAAAATACTGCACCCTACCCTAAGGGCTATACCTTAGGGGTGACTTATTTGCATTAAAAAGAAAGGTTTAAGACTGGTCAAGGTTTTTTTTTTCCAAGTCGAATGGGCAGTTTAAAACTACACACAGGATGCAATGGCAGTCCAGAGGCATGTTTTAAAGGGCTACTTATGAGGGTGGCACAATACGTGCTGAAGGCCTTTATTAGCATTTAATGTGCACGCCCTGGGTATATGCTGTACCACTTTACTAGGGTCTTATT
Organism: Calotriton arnoldi; assembly: GCA_963921515.1. Taxonomy (NCBI): domain Eukaryota; kingdom Metazoa; phylum Chordata; class Amphibia; order Caudata; family Salamandridae; genus Calotriton; species Calotriton arnoldi. The sequence goes on along the minus strand of CAWUFW010014694.1, from coordinate 43,589 downwards.
GTAAGTAAATTATATGTGCCATTGGGGTGCAAGGCAATTTTACCATGTTTACAAGAGTGAGCACAAGCACTTTAGCGCTGGTTGGCAGTGATGAACTGCGGAGTCCTAAGGCCAACAAAAAACGAATTAAAGCAAACAGGAGAGGAGAAGGAAAAGTGTTTGGGGGAAGACCACCTTAAGTCTAACAGGTATAACACTGTTGTGTCCCTAGAAGAGGCAAGGGTACCACCAAACATTTATTTTTTTCTGTTGCGGCGGTTGCAGGAAGAGCAGCCCCCCAGCAACTTTAAAAAAAGCAGTCAGTCTCCTGGGTCATTAAATTCATGACTCCAGGAGAACATACCATATTTATCTAAAGCACTCCTAGCTGGAACTCCATGCTCTTCAGCTGGATTGCAAGTCCCTCTTGTAGTTGTTTTTATGATTGTCTTTTGTGGGCTGAACATTTTTAAAAGAAAGGCTCAGAGAAATGTTAATTTTTGTATTGAAACCTTATTAAATATTTTTTACAAAAATCACTTTCAATAAACATTTCATTGTATGAATTAGTGAAAAATACATTTCATTAAAGTTAGTAGTGATTTTTGAACAAAAATGATAGATCTGCTTTAAATATGTTAATATGCTCACCCTTTGATAAAGTCAATGGGCCCACTTTTCATATTTTGGAATTGTGACCTTTTGACAAAGTCAGTAAGTCTGCCTGACTGTGGTCAGGCCTTGCGCCCAACCGCCTGCTGCGCACGGCCAAAGTCAGTGCACTGTGGGAGGTAAGGAGTTTGCAGGAGGTTGGGCAGAGGGCTTGGTCGCAGGCCAGGCCGTGTGCCTATCCCCACATCACGCACGGCCAAAAGCCATGCGCAAGGCGGGGATTGAGTGCCATCAAGGGGCTGGGCACAGGGCCTGGCCAAAGGCCATGCACAGCGGGAAGGTAGGGCGTTCACAGGGGGTTGGGCCAGGCCCTACGCCCAACACCACACACAGAGATGGACATCTTACTTTATGTTAAAACGAAGCAATTCACTGAAAAAAACAAAGGTTAAAGGGATTGTTGGAAATGGCCCTTTTTGCAGGGTTATCCCCAAACTTTTTGCTTCTTCCTCCTATTTTATTCCTGACCTGTGTTTGTTGGCTTTAGGACTCTGGGCACTTTACCACTGCTGATCAGTGCTAAAGTGCATATGCTCTCTGTGTAAATTGTTATTGTGATTGGTTATCCATGATTGGCATATTTGTTTTACCAGTAAGTCCCTAGCAAAGTGCACTGAGTGTGCCAGGGCTGGTAAATCAAATGCTACTAGTGGGTTTGCAGCACTGATTGTGCCACCCACATGAGTAGCCCTGAAAAGAGGTCTCAGGCCTGCCACTGCAGTGCCTGTGTGCAGTTTGTTAACTGCCATCTCGACCTGACAAGTGCACCCACTTGCCAGGCCCTACCCTTCCCTTTCCTTGCACATAGGACACCCCTGTGGTAGCCCCGAGGTACCCCCCTGGGCAGGGTGCAGTGTATGTGGAAGGTAGGACATGTACTTGTGTGTGTAACATGTCCTGATAGTGAAATACTGCCAATTTCGTTTTTCACTATTGAAAGGCTATCTTGCCCATAGGACAGAATGGGGAATGCTTTGTGACATGTTACAAGCATATCTTCCCATAGGAGTAAGATAGAAAATCGGAGTCTGGTACCCCTGAACTCAGAATTTAATAACACATCTTTTAGTAAAGATGGTTTTAAATTATGTGTTTGAAAATAGAACTTTTAGAAAGTGGCTATTTTCTTGTTCAACCTTTCTGTGTGCCTCTGCATGTTTGTGGATTGACTGTCTGGCTTCAGTGTGACAGAGTCAGAGGATGTGCATTCCCTGTAGACAGCCTCTGGGGTGGTTTAGGTGTGCCTGGCCCTTCCTGGATGACCCAGCCCTGAGCTAAATAGACCCTGGCTGCATATAGAGCGGTGGGAGGAGATTTACCCTGCACCTGAATGGGGCCTGTCTCCCTTGCACAATGCTGTCTCCACCCCCTGTGGTCATCTTGCACCAGTGAAGGCAGAACTGGTTTGAACTGGGCTCAGAGCCCCTTGCACAAAGAGAACAAAGACATTTTGGGGTATAAGTATTAGACCTAAAACCCCTGAACTTTAGATCATTCCTGGAATTCAAGAGGAAAATTGCCAAGGAGAAGAGCTGGAGAAACTGAGGAGAAGTACTGCCCTTGCTGTGTGTCTGGGGTTGGCCTGCAGTTGCTGTTTCTGCCAAGGAAAGGAGAAAGACTTTACTGTGTGCTGTGTCCCCTGCTTGAAGAAGATCTCCAAGGGCCTGAAGTGAGCTGGCCTCCTGTTCAGAAGTCTCAGGGACACAAAGACTTCACCCCAGCTCCCCTGAACTCTGCTGTTGTGAGTTCTGACCTGCTTTGCGGGGCCTGTGCCAGTTTTGGGCCTCTGGAGGTTGTTTCTGCTATTGGGAGCTGGAAGAAACCCAAGAGAAGCAAGAAAATCAGTTTCCGACGCCGTCAACGATGCCGCTGTGACGCCGTGATCTGCACCGAGGCCCGGGGAGCCGCTCGTGAAGTGAACGACGCATCGCCCGGCCTGCCCCGCAGCTCCGACGCCCTAGGACGCTCGCCGATGCCAGCAATAATCGGCCGTGCCCGACGCCAGCGCTTGCATCGACTCCGTCATCGCCAGCGCCTACATCCTGTTATCGCGCCGCCGATAACCGCTGAGGGCGATTCTACAAACTTGCCGACATTGCATCGTCAACGGAGCCGACATCGGCCATCTTCGATGCCGTGCATCATCAACGACTTCGTTTTCAAGGTACTGTTTGTTTGGGGGTCTGTGTGACTCCGCGCCCGACGCCGCGATCCTCGCGGTCGGCGCCGTACTTTGCATTTCTTGCTAACACGACGTCGCAATAGCCCCAGTTGGTGCTATTTGATTTCTACAAGCTTATTTTTGCAATATCCTTTTGAAAGTCATTTTTCTGAATATCTGTATGTTGGATTTTTGTTGTTTTGGTCTTCTTTAGTTTAGATAAAGATATTTTATTTTTCTAAACTGGTGTGGTGTCCTTTTGTGGTGGTTTCACTGTGTTACTGTGAGTGTTGGTACAAATACTTTACACATTGCCTTTGGGATAAGCCTGTCTGCTCGTGCCAAGCTACCAAGGGGGTGAGGAGGGGTTATCTAAAGTGTGTATCCCCCTTACCCTGACTAGAAGCAAGGGTCCCTATTTGGACAAAGGTACCTACCTCTGCCAACTAGAGACCCCCATTTCTAACAGGGATGTTATAATTAGGTGAAAATATCAGTTAAAACATACTGTTTTAATTGAAAAAGCCCTGAATTTCATCAGTTATAGTTATCTCAAGTGACTATAACTCGTGCCATAAATTAAGTATAACTCATGCCCTCACCATGCAGTGCTAATTACCTCCCATATTACATCACTCACAACATTCTATGACATCATTGATTACATCACTGGAATATTTGAAATACCATCATTGATGACAACACTGTGAATGGCGAGGGCCCTTATTAAAATCGCTGAAAATGTCACTGAAAACCGTATATTTTAACTGACATTTTCACCTAACTATAACATCCCTTTCTAAAAAGTGGCATTTTAAAAACTGTGACTTAAAATCCGACTGTATCATTAAAGTGGATTTTAAATCATGGTTAATTTGAGTGGAGACGGCATCTCTCTGTCTGGTCCCAAACTGAAGTTATAAGGTACCCATTGTTAACCTATGGAAGAGATAGCCTTCAGCAGTAAACAACCACTTTAGGAGTTTTCACTGCCAGGACATGTTAAACTTAAAAACACATGACCTACATTTTAAATGTCATGCACCTGGCCTATGAGTGGGTAGAGCCACCTTAGGGCTGACTTATAAGTATTAAAAGGAAGGTTTAGGCCTCACAAAAGTGTTATTTTGTCAGTTAGAAAGGACAGTTTTAAACTGCACTGCATGTTGGAGTGGCAGGCCTGAGGATGTTTTATCAGCTACTTTAGAGGGTAGAAAAATGAGTGCTGCAGCCCACTAGTCTAATTTACAGGCCCTGGGTACCTGGAGTACCATATACTAGGGACTTATAAGTAAATTAAATGTACCACTCAGGTGTAGGCCAAGTATACCATTTTTAAAAGAGAGAACTCAAGCACTTTACCACTGGTTAGCAGAGAAAAAAGTGCTCAGAGTCCTAATGCCAACCAAAACGGGTACAGCAACAAAACAAACAGATCTGGGGATGACCCTGCAAAGAGGGCCAAGTCCAACACTGACAATGGACTATTGTTCCTGTCATGTGTTTGGAATGTAGAGGGGTGTTGAAAGCATACTGTGTTTTTTTAATCCATAGTTGTGACCAGACCTTTATAGCTGCTTCAATGGGGTGGGTGCCTACTGGCCCATTTGTGTAAAGTTCCACACCCATGAGCTAACCCAGATTTTAGTGCTAATATCCCAAATATATGTTTTACTTGTTTATGTATGGAGACTGTAAAGTACATGCGTGGTGTGCATGAGTGATGCAGAGTAAGGGAGGCCTGTGGGTTCTACTTTGGAAGTTCCTTTGCACACAATGAAGGCGAGGTTGATTTCCCACACAGCAAAAGCTTATTGCTGACATTCTTGAAATTGGTAGGAGGAGACGTCATGGACGTCATTTGGGGTAGTAGACCTCTGGCTTGCTCCCTGCTCCCACTGCCGCTTCCTTTGTAGCCCCTGGCCTCAGAGGGGACAAAGCTTTTGATTTGTCCATGGAAAACGTAGATACTTAAGTGGGAACAGAGGATACAAGGATCCTTTAGAAATTCAATTAGGCTGTTTTGCTGAGAGGGTACACTGATTAGCCTTCCTGTAGCACTGCCATTTGGGGATGGTGGGTTTTGAAGCGTTGGACTGTGGTCTCTGTTTTGGAGGTGAAAAAGACCCATTGAGGTGAGGTTAAGCTTCTGTCTCCTCCACTGCTCAGTGTGGCTGTTGATAGCCAGGTGCAGAAAGCCCACGTCGACACCAGAACATGGGCTTCTATTGGAATTCTCAAGGGCATATTATCAAGCCCATTATCGCCGCTTTAGCGACAGTTTTCTGCCGCTAAAGTGGCGATAACTTAACGCCGTTTCTTGATAATATGCCCCCACATCTCTTTGTCCCTCTGCTGTGGGTTCTTAGGGCTGGCTACTAACCTGCTGTGTGGAGCTTCACTCTACACTAAGGCTGTGTTTGGAGAGCAGCGTGAAAAGGACACATGAATGGAAAACCACCCAAACCATTTCTGAAAATGCAGACAGTGGATCCATATCTCCTGTTTGCTTTGACTTTATGAAGGTGGTACCAGCTGACCCACTTGCTGCTTCAGTTGTAAAGTTCTCTTTGGCTAAGTAAGGAAGTGCTTCACAGAGTACTCATAGAACTGCTGTACAATCACAATCAAAAGTGGTGTCTGCCTCGCAGCCGACTTCCTAGAGATGAGGGTACATCCCCTGATGTCTTGCCTTAATAAAGAAGCTGGTCCTCTGTACTGAAGTGCCAGGAAGTCAACCTGCCTGCTGAGAAAAGGAAGGAGCCTGCCTACACAGGAGGAGATGTGACTGTCCAGAAGCAGCTTGAGCCTCTTTGTAATGTGGGTCTGCCAGAGAAGGAAAACTGTGAAGAGCAATCTGAGTGCCCTGCGTAGTGGGCACCATCTATTCACACTAACAGATCCATGTGGCAACTGCAAACTACAGGTTGTGCCTGTGGCAGACTGTGCTGCAACAATGATGAGATGTATCGAGGAGGGCTCTGCCAATGAAAGGATGAGTTGTGTCTGAGACAGATTGTGCCACTGTCATGACAATCTGTGCCTGAGATGAACTGTGCTGCTACAAATACGTACTGTGCCCGAGGTGGATGGTGCTGCCAATACAGACTGTGCTCTAGGCGGATTGTGTTGCTGGAATACAATGCTGTGCAGCATGGCTGATGACTCCTCTGTGGCTGCCCTCATACCGCTGTGACGTCTGACCCCTGGAAGCTCCTGCACTGCATCAAATTTGAAGACCAAGAAGGGATTCTATCATCAGTGGGAGGCCAGCATCTGCATCCGCAGCCACCTTGCATTGACGGCAGTCATTGCTGCTGTTTGCTGCTGCCTCTGTGCTCACGAGTTGTACCTTCAGTAGGTGCGTCTCCTCCAGAAAAAGGTAGGTAAGAAGCATGCTGTAGGTCCCCGCCGGCATCAGACTCTGAAAGATACACTGTGCTGAGACTATATAAAAACTGGACTGCTTAAAGAAACTTAGCGCTACACATTAATAAGGAAGTAATCTGCACCTGAGCCTTGATATATGTCTGTGCAATAGTCCAAGCACCCACGTAGTAATAGTACCTATTGCCTGTTCTCTGTGTTATTAATTTTCAAGTATGTACTAAAGTATTTTGTTGTACTAAAGTAAAGCACTGTGTTGGGGGAAATCAGTTGTACTTCTGGGTGAATGTTAAGTTCTGACCTTGCTTCCCCCCACACTCCCTCCTTGAGAGGTCTGTGACTGCTCCCCATCGCTACCACTGAGAGCCAAGTGCGGATGTGGTTGTATTTGGCACAGCTTTCAGAGAAATACTATAATGGACCTCGGGACATCAGAGACAAATGACCCAAGCCCCCATGACTGAGGCCCAGGCGCCACTGATGGCCTCCCGGAAGGGTTATGACACTCCCCATAATCCCTCTTAATGTAGTATTTAAAGTATTGATGACCTGTGATCTCCAAGACAGCCACAGATGTCTGTTACACATCTAAAATGGTGCTGTGATCTTTAGAATATTCAAATCGATTGAATGTTTGTTTTCTAAATGGGAGAATGGCACAAGACAATCTACCCTGATTGTAGTTTAATTGCTTCTATTGTAGAAGATATTTAGGCTGGCTTTTTATTTGTACTTGACTGTACCTGGTTTCAGATTATGTCAGGCTTTGTTAGAGATCACCAATCTGTTGCTTGTTCGATAATTCTTGCATTAGTGGAGGAACCTTTGTAGCCCTCCCTTCTAGGCTATGTTATACAACTGAAAAACAACCATCAACTCAAGAACGTGGCTGCTTTTCTGACCAATGTAATCACTAGTAAATGGTGAGGGGTAAGAACCTAACCATGCATTTCAGTGCCAGGATACCCTCCCGGGTGATAGGGCACTCTACACATTTGCATAACATAACATTAGATATTTAAAATATTCAGGCTACTAATTCATCACTTGCTTACTCATTGATGGTGAAAAACACTGTCAATATGGACTGTAAGCTTCCACTTACAGTCTGCTGACCGTAGATGGCTTTTATGGGGACTTGAGGTATCCGTCTTAAATTATCTTCAGTTTCCATATGTTTTCAAGGTTCTTGATCTGCTGCATAGTTAGGGAGGTTGGACAACTTTTAGACTACAGTGTTCTTGTGGATTCTCATTTCTTACATCTATTGACAATCCCAGTATGCCCTACAAACCAGCTAGTGATCTGTGAATTGGAGGGAAATCACATCCATGATTTGATCATTCTCTCTGCTCTGTTGAAGACAATACAGTGACAGATGGCTCATAATGCCTTGCGTTTGCCTTCTATGCCACCATTTCAATGTTAACATAAAATTGCTTTTTTTTTTTAAACTGTCGTTGTACATTGAAATCTCAATTTAAATATGTAAATGTTAATGGCATGTTGTAGTTTCCAAGGTAAAACACTTTATTCAATTACAACTTTGCCACCATTTGATAAATTTGTCTAACATTTGGAGAAAAATTGCATGCTCATCATGATTTTGGTATTTTAACTTGCATGCATATCTGTTAATGTGGGGCAAAGCAAAAGAACAGCAGGCAAAAAGCATTAATTTTCTAACAATGGCCGATTATGATGTCGGTTGGAGTTGCCTCCGACCAACATCATCGTGGAATCGGGACTGACCGACTTCCGGTCAGCGGTCCCGACTGCATAATTACGTTGGGACCGCACATGGTGCGGTCGAATTCTCCCATTTCCCTATGGGAGCTTGTGCTACTGCCGTAAACCGGCCGTAGTACAAGTTCCCATAGGGAAATGGGAGATTGTGTTCATCCCTGCACCGGGTGGTAGACACCTCAAGGTGCCTGCCACGCGGAACAGGGATCACCAGGGGGGGCATCAAAGGTGCCCCCTCGGCCCCCAACCGGAGGTCGCAAGGAGAAGGGGCCCTGCTAGGGGCCCCCAAACTGGCTTTCCAACAGGCTTTCCATGCCGGAAAGCCCGGCATGGAAAGCCTGTCGGAAAGTGAGCATCATAATCCCTACGGCGGAAACGCCGTCCATTGGGATTACCGGGCCGGTGTCCGATAGGGTCCTTGAGCCCGTCGGAATCCAACTGGAATGACCGGCCAGTTTCAATTCCAACGCCTAAATTGTAATTTCGGAATTGAAACCATTGATGTCGGTCGGAGGCTTTCCGACCAACATCGAAATAGGCCCCAAAGTTGGGGCATGAAATTGGCAGGCCATTAGTGCATTTAACTTAGATTGTCATGTCAAGTTTATGCAACTCCATCAAGGTGCATCGAAGTTATAGGGCAACATCAAAAAGAAGTGATTTCCATGTTGAGTCCAACACTAATTTTGGGTTCATGGCACCAAGGACAATCTCCCATATCCTCCAGGGCAGCTGTTTCAGTAGTACAGGTGCTGCATATGGCCAATATCCACGCAGAGTTGGTTATGTGGATATGGAGGTCCTGCACACAGAGCCTATTTCTCACAGCTATGCAAGCTGGTTCAGTACCTATGTGTGGTGGGACACACCCTAGGCCTGATTCACAAAGGTAATTTACAAGATTGGATAAGGTTACAATTTGGAGTAAGTTTACTACTTTTGGTGTTCACAAACTCCAAGAATAAACTTACTACAAATTTGTAAGTTACTGGTCTCCACTCATTATTGCAATTGATGTACTGTTGTGTGGGTGGGTGGCATCCCTCCCTAAACCTCCCTGACTCTCCTTAACCCCTCTTACTCGTCACTAATCTCATCCCCTTTTGTAGTAAGTCTGCCCCTTCTTTAAGCTACTCCGCTATGTCCCTCACACATTTACTACTAAAACCTATACTTGCATGTGCAGAGATTCAGCAGTCGGGATGGAGAGCTCCGCACACATAGGTATAGGTAATGCGGAGGCTCAAAATTCTGAAGGTAGTTTGTGAGTTGCAGTTTGCAGTACATTTTGTAGGACTACAAAACATACTACAAAATGCAGTTTGTGAATCTGGCCCTCCACATCTAGTTTCCACATTGAACAGCCAAGGTTACACAGTGGGCACAGTAGATCTATGAATTAGGGAGTCAATGAGAAATACACTCAGGAGCTGTGCTGAAGTTCATGAGCAGCTGGCACTGGGAGGTGCAGTTACTAATTGGAGGGTGTGGTCAAAGGCTAGACCCATGACTTTACCTACTGCACTTGTCAAATTGTTTGGTGGTAGTAAAAAATTTGATGAGTAGCAGTGCACAGTCAGACACTTTACTTCCCAAACTAACTGCACACCCCTGAATACCACGTGCAGCTCTTTAGTAGATACAGGCACTAATCAGCGGCGGTTCCTCTGCTAAGGCAAAGGAGCATCGCCCGACAGTTCTAAGAGGAGTGCAAAGGAAAACGTTATTATCATTTTATTTTTAATATTAAGCTTGCAGCCAGGATAGGGCGGGGCGGGGCAGGGTGCGTGATGCCAGAGGGAGGAGGAGAGGTTGCTGCACCATAAGTGCGCATGACGGTTTGGCCGGCCATCTTGGGCCGGCCAAACAGTCATGCGCACTCCACTGGCTATATTGCAAAGCCTGGGTGGAGAACATGCACAGCCTCCTACTTCCTGCCTGCTCAGATCAATCATGATGCTGCTGTCATGCTGGTGACAGCAGTGTCGTGATTGGCTAGGGGAGTCTGGGAGCCTGGATGCATCCTGTTTCCTGTGTCGGAGGAGAGGCGGCGGCTGGCAACCGGCAACCAGCAGGTACGTTTTCTTTTTTATCATTATTTTTTTTCTACCCCCACCACCTCCCCGCCACCCTGCCACCGTTCCCTACCAGCCGCCACTGGCACTAATCCCCAATGCGCACAGCTGAAGGTCAGGCACTGGGGACATTTTTACCTCCTGTTTTTGGGAGACTAAAAAGTTTGGGGCAACTGTGCTGGGCCAAATGCTGTGTGCGGCTGACCCAGAATCTTTATTCTTAAAACAACTCTGTATGGCTACAGGACACCCTGGAGCAGGAACATTGAGAGGGCAGACAGGCCATCAGAAATGACTATAGTTTGGTTAAGCAGGCAAAATTGAGCAAATTAGGTTGACCTGGCCAAGGCTGTAGGTTTCTGATTTTGCCGTACTATGCAGCCGGAATAACATCTTTACCCAGCCCTATCTATGAATTGTAGGCTTCACAAAGATCATGACAGAGGATACATTAATCTTCTTGTAAAACCAGAGTGTCTGCATTATTGTAACTATTTGATGCTGTGGAGTGCAAATGCACATTGCAGCAGAAGAATATTCGCCTAAAGAATTGCAGCTCCAATTAATAACTGGATAGGAACATTCTCTGTTATTATGTCCCCCTCCCGCTTCCAAAAAACATAAAATAACTGTACCTTGAAAATGAAGTATATTATTAACTACTATTTGTATAAAAGTAGTGATATTTCTCTAGTGCAAACGTATCTGGGGAACAATGAAGTGCTGCACTTCGAAGGGTGGGGAGCTGGTTAAAGACCATGTTCAACAATAGAGGATGGAGTGTGGGTGGATTGGTCCATAAGGTGAAATAAGGCCTTACTGTGCTACTAACCAGGGAAAGAAAATTAAACCATATGGCAGGAGGAATTTGCAAATTTAGGGCTAGATTTATCAAACTTTGACGCAGCACATCACAACTTCCTGCACTGCGTCAAAAGGATAGGGCAGGAATGCACCATATCTATTAAGATATAACTCATTCCTGCTCTCTCCTTGCGCTGGTGCACTCAGTGCAGTCTAGCGCCAACGCAGCCACGCTTGCGTCATGGTGCAAGCGTGGCTGCATTGCAGACAGGATTGTTTTTGTTCCGGAAGGGACACCTTCCTGCATAAAACAAAACATTAGAGGCATTTTCCTCTTTCTGAATATGCTGCAGAATGCAGCACACTTAGAAAGAGGAAAAAAGCGTGGAGAAATAAAGATATGTCTCCTCGTTGCGAAGAAGGTGTAGCATTGTGACACATTCCCAGGTTTACCAGTCTTGATAAATCTGGGAATGTGCCAAAATCCATGGGTGGATGTGTGGGAACACCCACGTTCCACCCAAGGAATGCCTTACCAGGGTAGATTAACGCGAGGCAGCGACTTGCGCTGCTATGCGTTACTACAGATTTATCACGCAGCGCCATGCATGATGGCCTTGCGTTGCTTGGTAAATCTGACTTAAGGATTATGTTGTCCTTGCAACATCATGCGTTACGCAGGGGCAACACAATCCAATGACAAATCTGGGCCTAAGTGCTTTTTCTGGCACCCCAGGCAACATCATTTTTTTATTGTGGGGTCAATAAGTCTTGAATCGTTCCAGATGGAGTGTCTAGCCTATGTTGAACCTTAGTAGACAAAATATATGTATTTCCATATATAATATAATATACAGTCTACCGTTAAGGTAATTTATCCGTAGCTATTAATTCATACGTTTTTGTTCATATTTCTTATAAAGAAAAGGATAGCACACCGCGTTCATTATCTGAAATAATTGCTTTTGCCACTTAAAGGGGAGAGTAGACCCTCTTTCGATAATTCACAGCATACTGAAGCATATCTCCTTTGATGTAGGGGACGTTGAAAACAGCAGTTTAAGAGTTAAAAATACCCTGTTCCCTGTTCTGCCAGACAAACACACTGAGGTTTATGTTGGAAAACGGTTACTTCCTCTCCCCGGATAATAAACTGTAATAGTTTATCAAGTTCCCCTTCTCGCAGGCCTGACCAACAGACAACTGGGAAGTGTAACCGTTTTATTCTCGGAAAACAGTAACAATGAAGAGACTTTTCTGGTTTCGCATCAAAAAAATGAAAGTGGTAAATGTCTCTGAACAGCCACGCTAAATGTATGCTTTTGGCTTTCAAGCTAAATGTGTGAGACTTGCTCAGCAGCACTTAAAAAATATGTCTTTCTTTTTCCTAGCAAACAGAAGACTGCGTGTTTACAAGAACTGAAGGCGAGAAGGTAAGGAAGTGAAACGTTTTCTGTAATTCCTGTTTCACACTGCTTTTGAGCCCCTGTGCGCATGACACATTGGTAAAAGGTCCATGTTTATCGAACTGCAAAAATACAGGCAGTCCAGAAAGGTAAAGACCGGCCACTGGTTTAAGACCGGCCACTGGTTTATCCATTTTTTATCTAATTATGAGAATTCCCCCGCGGACCGCACACTCTCCCACACCTTCTCATAGAGAGTATTGCTTTTGACCCTTCCCCGCTTCCCCGGCAACTCACTCAACCTCCCAACAGACATTATGGCGTTCTCGACTCTGTAAACTCTACGGTCCATGCATGGAGTGAACTATTAAAAAGGCAGGCGGGCACTCTGCTTTATTCTCCACTACTTCCATTGGATTGGTGCCAATGGTTTTCTTTGGGCACTGAAGCTGCTGTCAAGATAGCGCTTAGAAATGTCCAGATTATTAAAATGGGTGATTTCTTCTCTGAGGGCAGAGCCCGGATGTGGGATGAGGTCGCCACTGTGGATCATGGTGCTAGCTCCTTGGTACAATTTCAATACTTCAGGGCACGACACGCTTTGAGGGCGCTGCTGGGAGATGAATATTTAGAGCCTCCGGCTCTCCCGTCTTTCACTTACCTTTTGCGTGCCAAAACCCCGTATAAGTTGATCTCTAACATATACACCATGTCCCAGGAATACTGCCGCGCCAATTACTCCCCGCCGAGAGCGCAGTGGCAGTCGGACTTAGAAGTTCCCAGTGATGATAGTCTATGGAAGTCCTGCTGCAAGGTCACCCAATCAGTGTCTTTAAATGGGAGGCATAGATTAATACACTTTAAGTTTTTGAATAGAACATATTATACACCCTCCCGCCTCCACAGATATTGCTTACGTGAGTCTGACAGATGTGAGCGCTGCAGGGCAAGCGGTGCAGATTTTTTCCATACGGCATGGGTATGTCCACAGATTGCTGCTTTTTGGAAACAGATATTCATGGAATTGGGGAACATCATTGGTACTCCACTTACTCTGGATCCCCTATTAGCCCTATTGGGATATACTAAACCACACCCTAAAGGGGTTAGGACGCTTCTGGGATTGGGCTTTCTTCTGACTAAGAAGTGAATAGCTATGCGCTGGGCATGAGGACCTCCGCCCTCCAAATCTGAGAGGGAAAAAGATATGATTTTCTGTAATACGCAGTCCGAAACATATAGTGAGTTAATGCCCCCACAGAGTCGCCCCAAGAAATTCTGGGGGCTGTATAAACAGTATTTGTTGTCAAGGGATGAGAATGGAACGGACGGTGTTTAATATTACTGTGCAGGAACAAGTCTCTTGAATTGTGATATGTTATTGGAGGTAAAACTGATGTAAATGGTTATATTTTTTTTCAGTTGGAGTAATGTTTGTTGCTGAAATACCCATGACGGTAGAGTGTTATTTAATATGTGGCTGCTGTCCCTCCTGCATATCTAATGGATCACTTTTCTTGCTTTGTTTATTTTCATTCATTTCTTGCAGACTGCATGATATTTCTGCTTGCTATAATGTTACTGACATTGTATTATGTACACTGCTGTGGATTGTTAAATAAAATCAATTAAAAAAAAATTACAAAATTATGAGAATTCCCCAGTTGAGGCTACACCACTTTTAGATCTTTTTTTAAATTTTTTAAATATTTTTATTAAATCATCACCAATACTTAGAATACAAGAGGATTTCATGAAAATAAATATTGACCCGCCACAAAACATGTGGCCAAAATACATAATAACAGCTTCATCGTTATTATTATAGGGGAGATACATAAAAACCCAATTTTATGATCACATCAATAAGAAAAAAAAAGAAAAAAAAAAGGAAAAAGAAAACTAAAAAGAAGCCGGTTAATTTCAAACAATCACATAACATACCAATGCCTCTTTTATACATCCTTGTTACCCTCCTTCCATCTTTTAAGAGGGACCCATATGTTTTCACCTATTCTTCTTGCTTTTTGACCCTTTTTTTCATATATCCCTTTTTCTAAATTATATGTAACTAATAATCTACCCAGCCATTGTTGGAATCCAGGAGCCAGAGGATCTAGCCAGGCTGATGCAATGCAAATTCTTACCACTGCCATTGCTATAAAGAAAAAGGGACGATGATACTCTGGGACATCGTTGTTACTTATTCCCAAAAGTATATGTTGGGGTGTTAGACTTGTTCTTATCTTTAATGCATTGTTCATAAATTTTTCAATTTTGCCTAACCATGTGGCTAAAATAGGACAAGTCGCAAATATATGTGTTAAGTCAGCTTCCGTACTGCTACACCGAGGGCAAGTAATCCCATCCTGACCCCCCCATTGGGCAATTCTAGCCAGAGTATGATATAGTGAAAACAGTGTTTTGTAGTGTTGAGCTTGCAACCCTGCTGACCGAAGCACCGTCCTCCCCAATTCAAGGGACTCTAAGAATATATTTTGTGCTATACCCAGCTTCTGTTCCCATTTAGGCCCATGTTTCACTAGGTCAAACCTGGATAAGCGCGATCAGCTTAGAGTATATCTGACTAATTGTGCACCCTTCTTAAGAGCGAACCACATCCACAATATCACTGTTATTAAAGCCCATTAGACCCCCTTTTTTTGGGTTAGGTAGCTCCTAACTTGCAAATACTTGAAAAAGTCTCTGGTCTGTATCCCAAATCAATTCAATTCAATTCAAATTCGCTTTATTCGATTTTCATTTTAGGATAAGAAGAATCATAAAAGCACAGTACACAAATACAAATTTATACATTTATACATTTTAAACATTCTATTTAAAATCATTATTAGAGGAGTATAAACCAACCACATAATAATAGTACTTCTTTGTTCAATTTTTCCAAGTAAAAAGCGACTGTCCATATCAGACTAGGTTCCTTAAAACAATTTATACAGATAAAACCAATGCATTAAAATTTACAATTGTTTCCTAAACTTGATTACCGCTTTTAAAAATATTGCAATATTTCTAGTATAACATTCACTATCCAATAGTTGCAATGCAAGATAGGCGGGGCGACATTGCCTCAAACCCCAAATTTTTAAAATCGGGAGGATCCACCTTTTTCTGTATTCCCTATAATATTTACAGAATAAAACAATATGAATTGTCGATTGGGACGCATCACCATCACAGGGGCAAGCTTCAAAATTTTTTGACCAATCGTTTATTGTAGGGAACGATACTAAACGATGAAAGGAATCTAATCTAAAACGTGCAAGCACGAATCTATTGTACCCAGTTCCATGGTAGGTCAAGTAAGGTTGCATTTCAGTAGAAACAAGAATCATCTGGTTTTGGAGAACTGTCGGTTTGTAGGCTTCGCTTTCATATCTAAGTTCTTCCAAGTGTGACATACATTGTTTTTTAAAATCTTTCCTAGAGATATTAATCATCTTTAATGGAATTTCAAAAAATTCTGACTGTCCTAAGTCCCCCATAAAATCTTTAATATACTTCAACCATCTAATAGTTAGGGCTTGGTCCAATTTAAGAGAATCTTTTATGACCCTTTGATTAAATGTTGTTTTTGTTGAGGTCCAGATTCGGTGCCATAATAAAACTGGCTGGACCCTTATTTTATCCGTAATGTATTCTAGCCCCAGCTCCTTGTGGCATACAAAGGTTGAAGTCGAACGAGTTACAGCCAATATATAGCGAATAAAAGCATTTTCCACTTTCTGTATGTCTACTACGTTACAGTATCCCCAGATCCCCGCCCCGTACAGTACTGCACTGACACACTTGGCTTGATAGATTTTAACCAATTCCGAAGGTGGCCGTTTACCTAATTTCTGAGAAAAATTTACAAGGGCTGTTGTTGTTTTCATAAATATCAATTTTTTTGCCCTTATGGCCTGCAGCCATGTGCCCTTATTATCCACAAGAATACCTAAATATGGATATGTTTTTGTGGTTTCTAGCTTATTGTTTCCAATAAAAATGGATCTTTCTTTCTTGCTAGTTTTCCCACAGCTCATTATAAAGGTTTTAGTAGCGTTAATCTTTAGGTCAAGGCTTTCCATGTAGAGATTATATTTAATTAGAGCCCGCTGTAGCTCAAGTGGTGTTCGGGCCACTATCACCGCGTCATCGGCATAGAGTAAGATGGGAATGGGTCGATCTTTCACCTGTGGTAGATCCTGGCACCCCTCAAGCATCACCTGCTCAAGGCCGTTGGTATACACGGTAAACAAGAAGGGTGCCAGGACACAACCCTGTCTTACCCCCCTCTCTACTGCAATTGAAGCTGTGTATTCCGCATTTGGTCCATACCGTACTCTAGCGCCAGAATATAATTCTCTCACAACTTGAATTAAGGCTGGTTCAACTCCCATCGCTTCGAGAATCTTCCACAATTTATTATGGCATACAGAATCGAACGCAGTGGAAAGATCTACAAAGGCTAGGTGCAATTTTCCTTTATTTGCTGTAACATATTTTTCCGTCAGGATTGTTAAATTAAGGCCCTGTTCTAATGTTCCTAATCCTTCCCTGAATCCGAATTGTAGGTCCGTTAATACGTTATTTTCTTCAGCCCATTCTTGGAGACGGTTTAAGATAATACGGCCTAGGACCTTTCCCACCGAATCTAATAAGGAAATTGGGCGATAACATGTGGGGTTTTGTCTGTCACCTTTCTTAAAAATTGGGACCACGAATGACTCAGACCAAGTTCCTATGAGTCCTACCTTGCTTGCTGCTGCAAGGACTTGTTTTATTAAGGGGCCCCATAGCTCCATATTTTGTTTGAATATGTCTACGGGTACCCCATCTGGTCCCGGTGCCTTTCCGCCCTTACTAGCTTTCACAGCAAGTTCAACTTCTTCTAGGGTGAAGTCTATATTAATTGGGAAGGGCTCGTTTGTACGGCTAGGGACAAAGGGACAAACAGTTTGGATGCTAAACTCCTGTTTCTTAGCATACATTGTAGTGAAATGATCTACCCATTGTCCTTCATCAATTGCGATTTCTATTCTTGGCATTGTCTCGGATCTCAGGAAGGGAGAGTTGATCACACGCCAAAATGCAATAGTATCGCCCTCTGTGCTTGCCTTATGCAAGTCAGCCCAAGCATTCGTTTTTATTTCCCTCTTTCTAGTTTTTAAAGCTAGGTTGTATGCACGCCTGGATTGGGCTATATCTTCTCTATCCCGTTTCTTTTTATGTAGGGCGTTCTTCAAGGTGGTATATGCTCTCGTACAATTATTATCAAACCATCCAACCTTCTTCTCCTTCCTATTTCTCATTTCCCTTTTCAACGTGTTCCTGATAGTATCTGTTATACAAATATAAGATCCCAATATGTCTTCATGTGACGTAGTCTCATCGAGACATTTCATGATATTTTCCCTGCTGTTATCCACCACTTCTTTCATAACTACAGATGGTTCTACCTGGGCCCATTTTAAGGCATATCCATTTATTTTATTTATTGCTAGACCCTGTAATTGTTGGATCCTTTCGGAATGTGCTATCCGTGTTTTTGATGCCACTGATATACTCATGCTTTGGGGGAAATGGTCACTTAAGACATTTTTATGGGTTTTAAAACTTAGAACCCTGGAGGCGGATCTATTTGTTGTTATTATAAAGTCTATAATTGTATTCGCCCCCCTTCCATGGAAAGTCTGTGTAAACTGGAGAGGAGGCGAGGTCAACATGTTTACAAAGCTCATATCTAGGAAGAATAAGATCTCATTTAAGGCATCACCCTGTAAGTTGTGGGAAAAGTGAGGGAGGTTACATTCTCTTTCATCTACTATGCCACATAGTGCATCATCATTGTCGAACACAAAGCAGTATTAAAATCTCCCCCCCAAACTAATAATCCATTTTCCCTATCATCATTCATAGTATTCTGCATTGCATTTCTGAGCTGTTTTAACATTTGAGTTATGTGTTCCCTTTGTACATTATTATAAAAGTTTACCAGAATAACTGTGTCTCGCTTATCTATTTTCATGACCAATACTTGATAATTTGGTTCTGAGAGAGAGTCAACCTTACTTTAGTTATCTTTAATAAATTTGACACATACGTACACAGGCCACCCTTTGGCCTCCCACTTGCCGATGGTCGAGCAGTAGTGTTAAAAGTCTTATAGCCTTCAATGTGATTTTCTTCCAAGGACCATGTTTCCTGCAGGCAAAGTATGTCAAATTTACTCACAAAATTTAGCCATAGCTGATTATGTAGTTTAGACCGAAGTCCTGCAACATTCCAAAAGAGTACCGTAATACTGTTCTGGTTAGCTGTTTCCTGTGTTTGATTATCAATTTATGTAAAGCTGTGTAAATTGGACGGTAGCCTCCAACTATGCGGTACATCTTGTGGAATGACTAGCTCACCTAATATAACAGTATTATTTACTCTCTGTTTATCTGTTTGGTGCTGGAAGCTTGTTCCTACAGGTGAGTGGAGATTATGGGTGTTCTCGGAGGTCATGTCTTTTATTAGAATGGCCTTTCGACAGAGACTGTTTATAATAGCTCCCTCTACTGAAAAGATTTCATTAATGTTGTTATTAGTTGGGGGTATCTGGCCCTCTAAGCTACTTTCAGCATATACTGGGTTGACTTGGCGTCAATCACACTCCTCTAAATCAGATAGGGGTGCAAAGCGGTTCTGATGGTTCATATCTGATATGACCCCGGTACTATCAACCCGCTGCATGTTCGAGCCCCTATCATCAGTGTGCAGGATCTGTGGCTGGATTCTCTGTGGTCTAGGCGGCCTATAAAAATAACCCAGAGGTAAAGGTTTAATATTGGAGCTACTTGGGAGCATCTGGCCTAAATGTGTTAAAATAAAACCTACTACATGCCTACTGTTAAAGTTCACAACCACACAATCCCCCTCCCAATGCTTACTTGTGGGCCCCACCCATGGAACCCTTCTTGCCATCAATATTTGATTCGCTACCATCCCTCCAGACACTCCTATTTTGTTTAGATTTTGATTTAGCCAATAAAAGGCTTTCAATATCAACTGTGGGGTAGACTCAGCTTGATCCCTCCTTAACTGAGGAACATTTCCCAGTACTAAGACCAGAGGTGCTGCCGCTGGTGGGAGATATAAAGTTTGGTCCATCTTCCCCGCCCGCCCCTTAGTCAAACCTGTTTCCCTCCATAAGGCATCCCCACGTAGGCCCGCTGTCGTCGGCGCCTCATCCATTCCAGGTACACTGGTTGCCCTACTATTGTTGCCTAGGTGCCTATCCTGATGGCCCCCTGTCAACCCAGTACTAGTACTTTCAGTACCCCTTTGTGCCCTGTCCACGTCTAACAGCCCATTGTTGGAAGCAATATGCATCTTTGCATTCAGGACTTCAGAGGTGTTTGAGTCTAGGTTAGGCCCTCTGAAACTACTCAGATTAGGATCAATTGGGCTCACTTCCGGGGCCGGGGTGAGGGAATCCTGCCTCTGTATATTTTTTCTTCGTGCCTCCATTGTATTGTGGAGTTCCAATACATACACCCCAAGATCAGTAATTTTTTGATCCATCCGGGTCAACCTTTCGGTAATAGGATTTAATAGTGAAGAAACCAAGGTTTCGAATCTAAGCCATGATGCTTCATCAGTTTCACGAATTTGAACCGAATTTACACTATTTAAAATATTTGTCTCACCATGGCTACTCCCACCTCCAGCATCTCCCTCCTCCTCACACATACTTTTACACTTATTTAATTTTGAAACCTTTGCTATATTAGCCCTTTGCGGTCCCCCACCCCGCTTTCTTTTTGCCCCCGTATCCCGTTTTCTGTCCTGGGATTTTTTCCTAGTTTGGGGCCTTGTGGAAGTCCTTTGTATGTTCTCACTGGGTGCTGTTAATTCCGGGATTTTCGGTATCACACCCTCCGGGGCCGCTACTAATACTTCCTCCGAGCCCACTTCAGTAATCTCGTTGCTCCCTAAACCAATGTTATTTGCAAACGCTCCTAACGATGATCTTTTCTGAGGTAGAAATTCCGTCGAGAGACGACGCTCAGTCAGCGCTATCTCGTTCTTCAAGATATTTGTCGCTCTCGTCAAGAAAGAGTCCAAGGTATTCACTATCTTCCTCGTCGTCTGTGGGTTCGCAGGGTTTACTGCGCCTCTAATACTCATCATGGCTTTTCAGGATCACTTAACTAGAAGCCCCTCTCTCAAGTTTTATTTAATACCTGGGGCTTACCCTTTCAAGATGATTGTTCAGATAGGCCAAATCGGTAAGATAATTATGGGTTATTCCAAGTGTCACACCCAAATGGACCAATTATTAAATGTCCCGCACTGGCCTGAAACCGAGCCTATTACCTTACCTAGGCGCAGGAGTTAGAGAGTGGGCCCAGCCCAGCCTCGTCCGGGCTCCGACGGGCATGGACGGGCCCGCCCTTGGCCCGGGCTTCGCACGGCGCGCACCGGCGCGCGTCCCGCGAAGCGGGTGCCGCGAGGCGTTAAATAGGCCACCCTGGGCGCACAGCGATGATGTCGGCACCTCCAGGCGCTTGCAGCAAGGCTCTCTGGGACTTGGAGTCCCCCACAAGTGCAGTTGGCGGCGAAGCGGCTCCCCAAATCTGTTTTGTATATCCCTAAATGTTAATATGCCTGATATGTCTGAAAGATCTCCTATTGAGCGAATTCCTGCTACTTCCCATCTTGACATGATGTTATCTTGGAAGATCTCTGGCATAGTTGGGTTTTTAAAAAGTTGTGTATAATAGTTCAGCCGGCCAAGTCCGACTTTCCGTTTAAAGGATGCCCAGATCTTAAAGGCTGCATACAAAGTTTTGAACCTAACTTTTTTATAGTAGCTTGGCTCACTATAGTTCAAAAATCAGCCTCTTGCGGCCTCCCCTATTAATAATTCATACACATCCTCTGATCCTGGGCAGTTCCTCTGCTCTTCTGTTTTACCTCCCAACAGCACCCGCATATATTGAAAGGCGGCCGCCCAATAATAAAATTTTAGATCGGGAACCCCCCATCCTCCCTTCTCCCTTGTTAATGTCATGAACTTAAGTGCCCTTCTCGTCTTGCCTTGTGACCAAATAAACCGATTGAACATGCTTTCCATTTCTTTGAACCAGGAATTTCCAAACTCCAGGGGTATAGCCCTAAAGAGGTATAATATCTTGGGGAGAAACAACATCTTTATTACATTGCACCTCCCTACAATACTAAGGTGAAGATTATGCCACCTATCAAAGTCACTTTTCCCTTGCCTTATTATTGGAACAATATTAGCCTCTACTAGTTGCTCCAGATCTGATGTTATTTTTACCCCTAGGTATGTGGCCATGTTTGTGACCCTTGTGTCCCCAAAGGCAGACACACTATTGACAACAATTTGTGTTTTCTGCTGGTTGAGCTTATACCCTGAGACCAGCCCAAACGCTGCTGCTTCTTTACCTATTTCATCAAGTGCCGTTTGTGGATCGGGTGAGACGACTGCCAAGTCATCCGCGTAAGCTAGGATTTTTGTCTCCCACTCCTGAAATCTCATTGGCAGGATTGCGCGATTTCCTTCTATTCTACGTATCAAAGGATCAATATAGATGGCGAAAAGCAAAGGAGAGCAGGGTCACCCCTGTCGGGTTCCCCTTGAAATCTGTATTGGTTCCGTATACTCCCCATTTATTCTAACGCGAGCCACCGGGTTCTTGTATAGACCACTAATTGCCTTTATGAATCCTTTTCTTAACCCGTGTCGTTCGAGGGAGCCCCACAGATAGTCCCAGGAGACCCTATCAAACGCCTTCTCAGCATCGAGTAAAATAAGTGCCATAGGGTCTCCTGAGACTGCTGCTGCATCGAAGAGTGATATTACCCTGCGAACATGTTCAGTGGTTCCCCTTCCGGGTATGAACCCGTGCTGGCGTGGGTGAACTACATTACTAATGATAGAACTTAAACGTGTAGCAAATATCTTAGAATTTTTTTAGAATCACTGTTCATAAGAGTAATGGGTCTATATGATCCAGGTTCTGTCGGGGGTTTACCTTTTTTAAGGAAAACGACTATTATCGCCTGGGCCCAGGATTCTGGTATTGAATTCCCGCCATGCGCTTTTCTAAATGTTCCTATCATGTCCCTTTTTAGCAAATGAGAAAAGATTTTGTAGAACTCCAGAGGGATCTGATCAGGTCCCACCGCCTTACCGGATGGAAGACTCATCAGGGCATTATATATTTCCTCCTCTGATACAATCATATCCATGAGATCAACATCCTGAGTAACAAATTGTTCTATTTGGATATCATTCAGATAATCACTAACTGAGTGACAGGGCAACTCACTTTCCTCCTGGTACAGATCACTATAATATTTATGAAATACTTCTTTTATGTCAGTACCTTCTTTAATCATATATCCATCTTTGTCCTGTATCTCTACTATCTGCTCCAACACCCTTTTATGTCTTGTCCAAACTGCTAGCATGTGCCCTACTTGCTCACTAAATTCATAGCACCCCTCGCGCCATGCCAGATATTTTTCAGCCGCCTTGTTGGACGAAATTGCCCCCATCTCAGCTTTAGTCACCGCAATTTTATGCGTCAATACCTCTAATGATATACCTTGTACTATTGCCCTAGTCAACTCCGCGTCTAAAGCAGCCATTGTTTCATACAGTGCGTTAACCCACTCTATTTCGTTTTTCCTCCTTCTAGCACTATAACTAAGTGTCTCTCCTCTGACCCCAGCTTTGAATGCGTCCCATACCACCCCGGTACTAGTACTATCCCTGTCTATTTCCAAAAAACCCTTAATCCAGATATTCATATGTGCTATATAGTCTGAGTCTTTTAACAAACCTCTCTCAAATGTCCAAGATGACTTCCCCCCCTCCACCCCCCTGAGCTTAAGGGTTAATACTAAAGGATTATGATCTGAAAACACTCTGGGGTACTTTTCTGCAGTACAATCTACTGCCAAATGGGCTGAGGTAAAAAAGTAATTGTTAGACTTGGCATCTTTTGGCGTGTTTCCCCTGACTTTTTGCTTTCTGACCTCCCGGTTTTGACTCTGTTTTTGCTGGTGTAATGATTCTGCGCACTTTCCTCACTGCGGTCCAGTGGGAAAGTGCAAGTGCTCCTGTATAAAATGTGTTATGGATTGGTGTTTCCATGATTGGCCTATTTGGTTTATCTGTCAGTCCCTTGTAAAGTGCACTGCGAGTGCCAGGGCCTATAGACCAAATGCTGTTGGTGGGCTGCAGCACTGGATTGTGCCACCCACGCAAACAGCCCATAAAATGTAACTCGGGCCTGCCAACGCAGAGCCTGTGCGCAGCCTGGGGCTGCCATGTCGACTTGGCAAGTGCACACACTTGCAAGTCCCTAAACCTTCCCTTTGCTACATGTTAGTCACCCCTAAGGTAGGCCCAAGGTACCCCTGTGGGCAGGGTGCGTTGTATGCGAAAGGTAGGACATGCCCTGGTGTGTGCGGCATGTCCTGATAGTGAATTACAGCCTAGTTCGTTTTTCACTATCGCAAGGCTACCTGTTCCCCCTAGGCCAGAACGGGCAGTTTTGATTATTACAGTTTATAATCCTAACTGACCCCGGGAACGTGGTAGAAATTCGAGTTTAGTATGCCTGGACTCAGAATGTTAAAATGCATCTTTTAGTGAAGTTGGTTTTAACATTCTGTGTTTGAAAATACCACTTTTAGAAAGTGGGTATTTTCTTGTCTAACCATCCAAGCCTGCCTCTGCGAGGTTGTGTATTCCTTGTCTGGAATGTGAGTGACAGGGGCTGGGGGATGCCAGGAGACAGGGTGAGTCAGCACAGGGCTGAATAGCAAGATCTACATGTAGATGGGTGGGATGGGTCGCACCTGGGCCCTGAATAGGACAGTGCCTTCCCTCCACAATGCTGGCTCCACCTCCTGTGGTGCGTCTGATGTCCCTGGCCTACTCACTGAAAGAAGGGACGGAGACTTGTCAACAAAGTGCTCCAGAACTGGTTTGGACTAGGCAAAGGCCTCTCTGCCTTCAGAGAACAAAGGAATTTGGGATATAAATATTGGGGCCCTGACCCCATGAATTTAGATCTCGCTGGAATCAAGGAACCTGCCAAGACGAAGAGCTGGAAGAGCTGCCAGGAGGAGTACTGCCCCTTTGCTGTGTTGTTGCTTTGTTGGGTTGGCCTGCAGCTGCTGCTTCTGCCTTGGGCAGTGAAAGGACTGGACTGAACTTTCTACAATCTTGTGCTGAGTATCTCCAAGGGCCTGGAACCGAGCTGGCCTCCTGTTAAGAAGTCTCAGGGACTGCAAAGACTTCACAAGCCTCTGGGTACCGCTTCTGGAACGCTGTTTCAGTTGCCACAGAGGAAGGGAACTGCAACCGACTCCGTCAACCGAATCCATCCCTGACCGGTGACCTGTTTGCACCGAAGACCGCATCACCCCGCTTCGCATCGCAACCCTGGTCTCACCGTGGGTGACGTCCGACGCCGCCAGCACCGAGCCGCTGCTTGCACCGTGACCTGTGGGCACCGCAGTTCGCATCGCATCGCTTCACTGGGCCAGCCGGACCAGACCGACGCTGTCGCTGCAACTGGCTCAAGAGTCGTGACCGCATCGCATTTGGGGCACCGCTCGCACGTCTGCGACGCACCGCTCCGACTCGCACCGCTGTCCGACGCCAGCTCCCGCACTCCGGCTAGGTCGCTTGCATCGCAACCTGTCAGCACCGCATCGAGCATCGTCTCACCCTGCATCGCACGCCTTGGACTCACCGACTCCGTCTGCACGACGCTCATCGAGCCGCTGCCTGCACCGCATCGAGGGACACCGCACCTTGCATCGCTCCGTCTTGCACCGCAACCGCGAAGAACGCCGACCGGCTCGTACACTCCGTACCAGCCACAACGAGAAGGTACTGTAACCGAGTCTGTTCACGACTCTGCTGGCCCGTATCGACGCGGTCGGCTGGAACTGTTAGACTCTGTGGTTTTCAGCATCACGGTAGGCTCGGATGGAGCTACCGACTCGTACGAACTTTGCTTTTGTGCTATTCCTGCAAAGAAGAAGTTAACGTATCAAGTATTCATTCGTAAAGTATAGTATTGTGGATTTTTGTCGTAATTGGTCTTGTCTTGAGTATATAAAATATTGGTTATTTTTCTAAACTGGTGTGGTGTCCGTTTGTAGTGCTTACACTGTATTACTGTTGGTTATGTGCAAATGCTTTACACACTGCCTCTGAATTAAGCCCGACTGCTCGTGCCAAGCTACCACGAGGGTGAGCAGGGGTTACTTCACGAGTGTAACACCCTTACCCTGACTAGGAAGAAGGGTCCCTACTTGGACAAAGGTGCAAGCCCTTGCCAACTAGAGATCCCATTTCTAACATTGGTTGTCAGCGGTGAGGATAGGACTTGTGTTTGCACTTGACTTACAGTGATTGGTGTGCACTACTACCATATCGCAGACCATTACGTACCACATACTGGTTCTTTTTCTTTTGGCCTATTTTTGATCTTGCCAGTTTTCAACTCACGACTTTTGTCATGCCTGAATCAATTGCATCATCCGTTGCATCTCTGGAAATTATCTTTGAGGAGGATAGGTTGGAATCCTACGCCGTAAAGGAGCTACGAGCGATTTGTAAAAACCTGAAAGTCCAAATTAAAGGCCTCACAAGGAAGGAGGAGCTACAGAAGGCGCTGAGGGCCTGGGTAGCAGCCAGACATGCCAATGGGCAGCCTGGTGATCTCAGTGAGGAGGTGGAGGAGCCTATTTCCAGGGTGGATGTGCTTTTGGGTAGGGGGAACCCGCCAGGTCAGGCAGCAGCAGTCTGTCCCCAGAGGAGCTGGAGGACAGGCGGGAGGCAAGGCAGTTTGAGCTGCAGAAGCTCAGACTGGAGAGTGAGCGGGAGGAGAAGAGATTGGCCATAGAGGAGAGGAAGATGCTCTTAGAGCATGAGAGAGAACTGAAGGAGCTAGAACTTAGGAGTAAGTCAGGCTCAGATGGTGGCAGCAATTCGTCCAGAAAGGCAGACAGGATTGTGCACATTCCCAAGAACGTAGGCAAGGAGTTCAAGAAGGGGGATGACATACAAAGGTGGTTTCAGGGTTATGAGGCGGCCATACACATGAATGGGGTCCCTGAGGAGAATTGGGGAGCAGGATTGTGGCCACTTTTCCCTGAAGAAGCAAGGGATGCTCTGATAGCTTTGGGTAAGGGGTATCACCTCACCTATGCTGACATGAAGGATGCCCTTCTCACGAAGTATGGTCTTACTCCTGAAAAGTACAGGGATCAGTTCAGGTCCAGTAAGAAGTCTGATGCCAACACTTGGTTGGAATGTGTGGATGTGTTCTGCAGGTCTCTGGATGGTTGGGTGAAGGGCAGTAGTGTAACAGATTTTCAGGGGCTCTACAACTTGATTGCATGGGAGCACTTGTCTAGTCTATGTTTTGCAGATCTGCGCCAGCACCTAGTTGATAGTAAGCTAACTGACCCCAGGAAGCTTGCTATGGAAGCGGACCGCTGGGTGAGTACCAGGGTCCACAAGAAAGCGTTTGGGGGAGACTCACCCAAAGGTGGGCAGGGTCCCCAGCAGAAAGGTGGGGGGGACAAGGGTAAAGCACAGGAGTTCTCTAAAGGGCCGCAAACTAGTACCCAGGGTAAAGGTTCCCAGCCCCCCGGTGAGAAGAAGAAAGGGGTCTCTACAGGGAAGCCTGTTGAGACCGGCCCCACTAAGTGTTATGCATGTGACCAGGTAGGTCACTTTAAGGGGACCCCAAGTGCCCGAAGGGGACACAGCCACCCACCGGTGGACAATCCAAAGTGTTGGCTAGTGTAGCGCTTGGGGAGGAGGGGTGCCCACAGGAGGGTGGGGATCCCGCAGAAATGACCCTTGTCTCACTAGGGGACAGTGAGATGGTCCCAGGAAACCAGGTGCCCCCTAACACAAAGAAATATAGCACCTGGGTGACCATTAATGGGAACAGGGTAGAGGCTCTCAGAGATACTGGAGCCAGTGTGACCTCAGTCCGGTGTCACCTGGTGTCTGAGAAGCAAGTAGTCCCGGGAGCATTCCACCAAGTAGTTGCTGTCGACAACTCTGAGCGCCAGTGTATGGTGGCGCAGGTTCCCTTTGAATGGGGGGGGTCTCAGGTCCCTTGAGGGTGGTTGTGAGCCCTACCATGCCTGTAGATTGTCTGCTAGGAAACGACCTGGAGCACTCCTCATGGAAGGAGGTTGAGCTCAGGTCTCACTTGGAAGATGCTTGGGTTGCCAGAGTGGGCATGCGTGTCTACTCGGTCAATGGCAGCCAGAAAGGGTGATCAAAGGACTTGGAGCCTGAAACAGTGGCCCAAGTCCCTGCCAAGAGAATGGGCAGGGCGCGGGAAACCGGCCCCGAAGTTCCCACGGACCGGGAGGAGGCGGACCTCGAGGGGACGCCCCGGTGCCTACAGGGGAGCAGGTAGCCGAACTTGGAGACATCGCTGAGCTGACCCATTGGCAGCAAGAAGGGGGTCCCACCAGGGAGGAGTTCTGCAGGGAGCAGAGCGAGTGCCCTACTCTGGAGGGTCTGCGGCGGCAGGCTGCAGACCAGGCAGCTGGTAATCAGTCCGGGTCCCATCTGATCTACTGGGAGAGCGGTCTCCTATACAGTGAGCCTAAGGTTGCTGAGCCTGGGTCAGCCCGTGTGCTGGTGGTACCCCAGCGCTTCAGGACCTTCCTACTGGGTCTGGCTCATGACGTGCCTTTGGCAGGACATTTGGGGCAGGACAAGACCTTTGACAGGCTTGTCACCCACTTCTTTTGGCCCCAAATGCGAAGGCAGTCGGATGCACACTGTAGGTCTTGCCAAACTTGCCAGGCAAGTGGTAAGAGTGGGAGGAAGGTCAAAGCTCTTCTCCAACCTTTTCCTGTTGTTGGAACACCCTTTGAAAGGGTAGGGATGGATATTGTGGGGCCACTGGATCCCAAGACAGCCATGGGCAACAGGTACATCCTGGTCTTGGTGGACCATGCCACCCGGTACCCGGAGGCAATCCCTCTCAGGACAACGACGGCGCCAGTGGTGGGCCGGGCGTTAATGGGGATCTTTTCCCGTGTGGGATTCCCCAGAGAGGTGGTTTCTGATAGGGGGACCAATTTCATATCGAAGTATATGACATCCCTGTGGAAGGAGTGTGGTGTAACCTACAAGTTCACCACTCCTTACCACCCACAAGGAAACGGTCTGGTGGAGAGATTTAACCAGACCTTGAAAGGCATGATCAAGGGTCTAACAGAACCCATGAGGCGTAAGTGGGACGTCCTCTTGCCATGCCTACTCTTTGCGTACAGGGAGGTGCCTCAGAAGTCTCTTTGGTACAGCCCCTTTGAGCTCCTGTATGGCCACCCTGTCAGAGGACCTCTGAGTTTGGTAAAGGAAGGCTGGGAGGCAGCTCCCAGGAAAACTCCCCAGGATGTATTTAGCTACATGCTGGCCTTTAGAAACC
This sequence comes from Calotriton arnoldi, assembly GCA_963921515.1. NCBI lineage: Eukaryota > Metazoa > Chordata > Amphibia > Caudata > Salamandridae > Calotriton > Calotriton arnoldi. The sequence goes on along the minus strand of CAWUFW010014694.1, from coordinate 14,845 downwards.
AAACTGCCCGCTTCAGGAAACTCGCTCAGGCGAACCTAGAAGCAAGCCAGGAAGAAATGAAGAGATGGTATGACCAGAATGCCACTCTGGTCGAATTTCAACCTGGGCAAAAAGTGTGGGTCATGGCCCCAGTAGCACCTTGTGCCTTGCAGGACAAGTGGACTGGGTCATATGAGGTAAAGGAGCGCAAAAGTGACGTCACCTACCTGGTGGATTTGCAGGCTCCAAGGAACCCTTTGAGGGTCCTTCACGTGAACCGCCTCAAGCCCCACTTCGAGAGGTCCGAAGTGAGTATGCTCTTGGCGACAGATGATGGGGTGGAAGAGGAGAGTGAGCCTCTCCCTGACCTCCTGTCTACCAAGGAGCATGATGGGTCAGTAGAGGGTGTGATCCTCTCCCCTACTCTGACTCAGGAGCAGCAGGGGGACTGTCGCCAGTTGTTGGGACAGTTCGCCCCACTGTTCTCTCTGACCCCCGGTGTTACTCACTGGTGTACCCATGACGTGGACACCGGTGACAGCCATCCTGTGAAGCACAAGATTTACAGGTTGACTGACCGGGTCAGAGCCAGCATCAAGGAGGAGGTCTCTAAGATGTTGGCGTTAGGGGTGATTGAGCCCTCCCACAGTCCTTGGGCCAGCCCAGTGGTCTTGGTCCCAAAGGCTGCGGCGCCCGGTGCCACTCCAGAACTCCGGTTTTGTGTGGACTACCATGGGCTCAATGCCGTCACCAGGACTGACGGTGCACCCCATCCCCAGAGCTGATGAGCTCATTGATCGGTTGGGAGCTGCCCGGTTCCTCAGCACGTTTGATTTGACGTCTGGGTACTGGCAGATTGCCTTAACCGATGGGGCCAAGGAGAGATCAGCATTCTCAACCCCAGAAGATCATTACCAATTCCGGGTGATGCCCTTTGGGTTGAAGAATGCCCCTGCCACCTTTCAGAGGTTGGTCAATCAGGTGTTGGCTGGGCTGGAGGATTTCAGTGCCGCCTACCTGGATGACATTGCTGTGTTCAGTTCCAGCTGGGAAGAACATTTACAGCACTTTGAGAAAGTGTTGAGGGCTCTGCAAGGTGCAGGCCTCACGATCAAGGCCAGTAAGTGCCAGATCGGGCAGGGTTCTGTGGTGTACTTGGGACACCAGGTAGGAAGCGGCCAGGTGGCACCCCTACAACCCAAGATTGACACCATTCTGGCTTGGGAGCCCCCAAGACCCAGACAGAGGTGAGAGCCTTCTTAGGTCTCACCGGCTATTATAGGAGATTTGTTAAGGGCTATGGCACCATCGTTGCCCCCTTAACAGAGCTGACCTCTAAGAGGCAGCCCAGGAAAGTGATCTGGACTGAGTCCTGCCAGAAAGCTTTGATGCCCTGAAGGCAGCCATGTGCACGGCGCCCGTGCTCAAGGCACCTGACTTCTCCAAAGAATTTGTCGTGCAGACTGACGCTTCAGAGCATGGTGTGGGAGCGGTGCTCTCACAACTGAACGAAGAGGGCCTGGATCAGCCTGTAGTCTTCCTTAGCAGGAGACTACTTCCCAGGGAACAGAGGTGGAGTGCCATAGAAAGGGAAGCTTTTGCTGTGGTCTGGGCGCTGAAGAAGTTGAGACCATACCTGTTTGGGACTCACTTCCGGGTTCAGACAGACCACAGGCCCCTCAGATGGTTGATGCAAATGAGGGGTGAGAATCCAAAACTGCTGAGGTGGTCCATCTCCCTACAGGGAATGGACTTTACGGTGGAGCACCGTCCTGGTACAGAACACGCCAACGCAGATGGTCTGTCCAGGTTCTTCCGCCTTAGTGAGTAGAACTCCAATGGGGTTGGGTAGTTCTCCCTACTTTCAGCTGGAGGGGACATGTGTTAGACTTGGCATCTTTTGGCGTGTTTCCCCTGACTTTTTGCTTTCTGACCTCCCGGTTTTGACTCTGTTTTTGCTGGTGTAATGATTCTGCGCACTTTCCTCACTGCGGTCCAGTGGGAAAGTGCAAGTGCTCCTGTATAAAATGTGTTATGGATTGGTGTTTCCATGATTGGCCTATTTGGTTTATCTGTCAGTCCCTTGTAAAGTGCACTGCGAGTGCCAGGGCCTATAGACCAAATGCTGTTGGTGGGCTGCAGCACTGGATTGTACCACCCACGCAAACAGCCCGTAAAATGTAACTCGGGCCTGCCAACGCAGAGCCTGTGCGCAGCCTGGGGCTGCCATGTCGACTTGGCAAGTGCACACACTTGCAAGTCCCTAAACCTTCCCTTTGCTACATGTTAGTCACCCCTAAGGTAGGCCCAAGGTACCCCTGTGGGCAGGGTGCGTTGTATGCGAAAGGTAGGACATGCCCTGGTGTGTGCGGCATGTCCTGATAGTGAATTACAGCCTAGTTCGTTTTTCACTATCGCAAGGCTACCTGTTCCCCTAGGCCAGAACGGGCAGTTTTGATTATTACAGTTTATAATCCTAACTGACCCCGGGAACGTGGTAGAAATTCGAGTTTAGTATGCCTGGACTCAGAATGTTAAAATGCATCTTTTAGTGAAGTTGGTTTTAACATTCTGTGTGTGAAAATACCACTTTTAGAAAGTGGGTATTTTCTTGTCTAACCATCCAAGCCTGCCTCTGCGAAGTTGTGTATTCCTTGTCTGGAATGTGAGTGACAGGGGCTGGGGGATGCCAGGAGACAGGGTGAGTCAGCACAGGGCTGAATAGCAAGATCTACATGTAGATGGGTGGGATGGGTCGCACCTGGGCCCTGAATAGGACAGTGCCTTCCCTCCACAATGCTGGCTCCACCTCCTGTGGTGCGTCTGATGTCCCTGGCCTACTCACTGAAAGAAGGGACGGAGACTTGTCAACAAAGTGCTCCAGAACTGGTTTGGACTAGGCAAAGGCCTCTCTGCCTTCAGAGAACAAAGGAATTTGGGATATAAATATTGGGGCCCTGACCCCATGAATTTAGATCTCGCTGGAATCAAGGAACCTGCCAAGACGAAGAGCTGGAAGAGCTGCCAGGAGGAGTACTGCCCCTTTGCTGTGTTGTTGCTTTGTTGGGTTGGCCTGCAGCTGCTGCTTCTGCCTTGGGCAGTGAAAGGACTGGACTGAACTTTCTACAATCTTGTGCTGAGTATCTCCAAGGGCCTGGAACCGAGCTGGCCTCCTGTTAAGAAGTCTCAGGGACTGCAAAGACTTCACAAGCCTCTGGGTACCGCTTCTGGAACGCTGTTTCAGTTGCCACAGAGGAAGGGAACTGCAACCGACTCCGTCAACCGAATCCATCCCTGACCGGTGACCTGTTTGCACCGCAGACCGCATCACCCCGCTTCGCATCGCAACCCTGGTCTCACCGTGGGCGACGTCCGACGCCGCCAGCACCGAGCCGCTGCTTGCACCGTGACCTGTGGGCACCGCAGTTCGCATCGCATCGCTTCACTGGGCCAGCCGGACCAGACCGACGCTGTCGCTGCAACTGGCTCAAGAGTCGTGACCGCATCGCATTTGGGGCACCGCTCGCACGTCTGCGGCGCACCGCTCCGACTCGCACCGCTGTCCGACGCCAGCTCCCGCACTCTGGCTAGGTCGCCTGCATCGCAACCTGTCAGCACCGCATCGAGCATCGTCTCACCCTGCATCGCACGCCTTGGACTCACCGACTCCGTCTGCACGACGCTCATCGAGCCGCTGCCTGCACCGCATCGAGGGACACCGCACCTTGCATCGCTCCATCTTGCACCGCAACCGTGACGAACGCCGACCGGCTCGTACATTCCGTACCAGCCACAACGAGAAAGGTACTGTAACCGAGTCTGTTCACGACTCTGCTGGCCCGTATCGACGCGGTTGGCTGGAACTGTTAGACTCTGTGGTTTTCAGCATCACGGTAGGCTCGGACGGAGCTACCGACTCGTACGAACTTTGCTTTTGTGCTATTCCTGCAAAGAAGAAGTTAACGTATCAAGTATTCATTCGTAAAGTATAGTATTGTGGATTTTTGTCGTAATTGGTCTTGTCTTGAGTATATAAAATATTGGTTATTTTTCTAAACTGGTGTGGTGTCCGTTTGTAGTGCTTACACTGTATTACTGTTGGTTATGTGCAAATGCTTTACACACTGCCTCTGAATTAAGCCTGACTGCTCGTGCCAAGCTACCACGAGGGTGAGCAGGGGTTACTTCACGAGGGTAACACCCTTACCCTGACTAGGAAGAAGGGTCCCTACTTGGACAAAGGTGCAAGCCCTTGCCAACTAGAGATCCCATTTCTAACAGTAATCAAGTCGTGCTTCCAGTTTGTGCGGTGCGGAGTAGTACGTGCTCCCAGGATCAGATGCTCTGGTCAGGGCCCATATGTCTGTCAGGCCGTTATCTTGAATCAATTCCAACAAAGCCCTACAAACCTTATTTTTGCGGCCTGAATATTTTCTGGTGCCCCCATCCCATCTTATGCCCAATCCGTTAATGTTTACGTCACCACATAGTATGACTGGAACTCCTCGTGAAGCCAACTCTGAGTTTACCTCCAATAGCACCTCCGGGTCATCACCCGTGGATCCGTATACTGAACAGAGGGTGAACCTAGCTTCACGGCAGCAACCCTCTACCATCACCCATCGTCCAAGTTTGTCAGCCTGGCAATTTTTCCATTTTACATCACTCCTCTTTGACAATATAGCAACCCCTTTGGTCCTGGCCCCCTGCAGTGTATTCACAACTAAATTATAACCTAACTGCTCCATTAATTTAGCCCTAGAACCCTCGATGTGTGTCTCCTGTAGGCACAAAATATCAGCCCTAAGCCTTTTCAGTTCTATTGCAATCCTTTGCCTTTTGCTTGGGTCGTTCAAACCACATACATTAATTGATGCTATTCGTATTTCCATCATTTGATGTTCTGAAAAACGTTTCCTGTTTTTATATCTCCCCAAATTACCATTAATTCCATTTGTTTCGTACCTGTGCTGTTTATTACTGAATTATATCCTCTATGATCCTCGTGAACCGATTTTCCCTTCCTGTTTTCCTCCCCTCCCTCCCTGCCCCCCACCCAACCCCTCCCAAAATTGAGCAAATGGGTCGCAATGAGACCCATATGATGTCGCCTGTATGGCCCCCCGAGGTGCCCCCATGCCCCATCTCCCCCGCTCCAGTGCATTAAGCAACTTCTAGTTCATATACCGTCTACCCCCACTTGTGAAACCAAAAAAATGAGTGCATGCTAATAGTTCAAGGAAAGGCAAAACAAAAACCCTCACCCCTTATTTTCTTCTTCTTTCTGCTATTTCCTACTATTTTCTACCAATGATTGCTTCACCCTACCCACATTCCATTTAGTTCAGGCGATACCCACATGTGTACCCTCAGCCCCTAGTCACTGAATATTAAAACCAGCCCACTTTATCTTTCTCTCTCCCCAATCGCCCCCTGTCCTCTTGACTCCTGTAACTCCTTCAGGTACTCTTGAGCTTTAATTTCTGATGTCAGCACCCTGATTTTTCCTCTATATATAATTTTGATCCGTGCAGGGCTTAGTAAATAGGCTTTGGCGCCAAGTGCCTGAAATGGAGAAATTAGTTGCCGTAATCTCCACCGCCTTTCCACCGTAGTGTGGCAAAAGTCTGGGCGTGCGAAGAAAGTGTGGCCGTTGTAAGATCTTTTTGCATCCGGTCTTGCCTTATCTGAAATGGACTGCCGAAGGAGAAAATTACCAAAAATAACTAGGATTGCTCTGGGGCGTTCCAATTGCCCGGCCGTGGCATTTTTCCTCAGGGTCAGTGGGAAGCGGTGAGCCCGCTAAATCTCAGTGTCCCAATTCCAATTTGATAACTCGGGGAAGGCTCCTTTCAGCAAGTTTACCATAAAAGTTCTTATATCGCTGCCTTCACTATTTTCCTCGATCCCTAAAAATCGTAAATTGTTTTGGCGCTGGCGGTTTTCAAAGTCTTCAAGTTTCCACATCATGTCGCCTGTCTGTTTCTCTTGGAGCTCCTTATGTTCCTGTATCTTCCCTAGTTCACCTTCGAGAGTCGCTGTTCTTTCTTCGACCTGTGATACCCTCTCTTGGATTTCTGAGCACATTTTGCTCACCTTCTGAATGGAGCCCTGTAGCTTCTTTGTAGCCTGGTGCACTCTGCGATGTTCTTGGCGGGCTTCCCCTTGCATTTGTTTGAGGGTAGCGTAAATTAACTCCATCGAGGGAGCAACATTAGTTGTGGGAAAGTCACTAGATGGCATTTGGGTCTTATCGAGCGGGCCCTCACTATAAACCAGACTTGTGGCAGAGTAGTCCCATTTTAGTTTATGTGTGGATTCAGCGTTACCATCCAATCGCGAGCCTTTCCCCCTAGCTTTTGATCTGCTTTTTAGGGTAGCTACCCTATCCCGGCTTATGTTGGTTGTTGAATCATCAGTCCCAGATTCCTCTTCCGTAAGCCCGGGGGAAGATGTTGAAAGTTCAGACCCATCTGTGAGGGAAAAAAACTTTCCCCCCCTCCATAATCCGGAGTAGCCACTGGATTCCTCAGCCAAGCCTCACCAATCCCCTCCTGGCATGCCATTGCCCCATTCTGGTAGATAGATGGTGCCACAGTCACACCAATAGCCCAATTCGTAATGCTAGGTCCGATAGCAGGCTCTATTTCAATTAATTCATCCAACTTATTTGCATTCATACCTGTCTGCCTAGCTGGGGTGTCTCCTCTTAATTTCTGTGTCTGTGGACTCGAATCCTGGCCTTGTTCCTGCTGGCTGGATTGACATTGCTCTGGCTGATCCTCACTCTGATCTCCAGGCGGATCACTGACATAATATCGACTACAAAAATATCGAATATACAAAATATCGGCGTCTAAATATCGACTACAATAATATCTACTACCTATACTTATTTATAAAATTACAAAAATATCGAGTACACAATATCGTAAATAAAAAATATCGTTTACCACAATATCGAAATGCTAAATATCGTTACATTAAATATCGTTTAAATTTTTATAACATACAACATTACAAAAATATCGAATACCAAAATATAGACACCAATAATATCGACTTTTTAAAAATATCGACTATATAAAAACTGCTCAATTAAATATATCTTTAGCACCAAATATAAATTCACATTATAAAACAATATAAAATACTTAAACAACATAATAAAATAATTTGCAAACACATCAATATATAAAACAATATATTTTGGCTAAAGAAACATATTACAATAATTAAATATAAACTTTAAATATATAATACTTGCATTATTTCACATTAAAAATAACATTTAAATTATTTACAAAAAGTAAAAATATAAAATATTTACTTTCTACTAACAGTTTCTTAATTAGCGTTTCCCTTATATGGAAAGAAAGTGCCAAAACAATAAAAACAATTAACTTCAACCAATAAAACGCTTACATTTCAAAATACACCAATAACATAAAGCAACCAATTAAATAAACACTATATAAACATCAAAAACATACATCTCTTTTACACTTAAAAACTACAACAAAGAAGAAGGTGAAACTGTGCCCAACTGTTTCCTGAAAGAAAACTTTCATTACTAAAAAAGAAATTTAAAACTGCACTAAGTAAGTAAAACTGTTTTTAAAATATTACAATACTACTAACCTGCAACAAAAATTATTTCTAAAACCTAATTAACTATTCTTTCATTCCTTACTTTTATATCACCTCTACAGATATCCTACAAAGCCAGAAAATTATTTCAAAAATACTCACCAATAAAAAAACAATAAATGTAAGTATATTCTATTTTTGCCAAACCGACCTAAAAATATTTTCAAAACGTTATTCACTAATATATATTTTCTTTTTTATCTATCTCCTCTACAGCCAACAGCAAAAGCTTCCAAAATAATTCTACAACTACTAACAAAATAAAGACAACTAAAAAGTAAGTATATCATTTTCCATTATTAAACAACGTTAAATACCCACCCAAATAACCCTTTACCCCTAAAATGCCTATCATCTACAAACAATAGAATCAAATTATTAATATGTTTTTTCCTCTTCTCAACAGAAATTACATCAAGTAAATAGAAAAGAAAGCTTGAAATTATTTCCTAACCAATTTCATTTACATCAAACTAAACATTGTAAGTATATTCACTGACATGTAACAGTATTTAATAAACATGTTGTATTTATTATATTAAAATATTTTCTTTTTGAATTTTCCCTAGCATAAAACAAAACAACATGACTGAAGGTGCAGAATTTGTAATGTCACAAAAAAATAAAATGCTATTATGTTATATGGGGTATGTGTATACACAGGAGAAACAAATAGGCCTTAAAGTATTTTGGAAGTGTAGCAAATACTACTCTAACAAATGCTATGGAAGAGCTACTACTCAGGAAACTACTGTTATTTCTGTAAAAGAACATAATCACCCCCAAACATAACAGAGATTGAGGTTAGAGATGCTCTTGAAAGTATAAAAGAAGCAAGCACTAGTACTGACAAAGCAACTACCCAAATACTAAAAGAGCAACTATTAAAATTACCTCAACATGCATCAGGACAATTACCGTCCATAGCTTCTTTAAAAAGAACAATTGCCAGACAAAAAAAGCTACCACAACTACTATACCTGCCCCTAAAACATTTGCAGAAGTAGTTATTCCACCAGAATTAAGCATTACTCACAGTAAAGAACCATTTATTTTTTTTGATAACAAATGCCCAGAAAAAAGGATAATTATGTTTGCTACTGCAAACAATTTACTTAAATTACAGAAATGTGACACCTGGATGATGGATGGAACTTTCAAAGTCTGTCCAAAACCATTTTACCAGCTGTACACAATACATGGATTATACCAACACTCAAATATTCCATTCATCTACGCACTACTACCAAATAAACAGCAAACTACCTACATTGATATACTCACTCAAATAAAAGAAGAAAGCAATAATTATTTTCCTTCAAAAATAATTATTGACTTTGAAATAGCCATGATAAATGCTATACTAAAAAATTATCCACACACAGCAATTCAGGGTTGCTATTATCATTTTAATCAGAGTCTCTGGAGACATCTACAAAAATCAACCCTAAGTGTACAATATGCTACAGACAGTACTTTTGCCTACCAAATAAAAAAGCTAATAGCACTAGCATATGTACCTGTAACAGATGTAGCAGAACACTACAATATTCTAATAGAAAGCCCCTATTACAAAAGGAACGAAGACAAAATAAGCCCACTACTAGACTACTTTGAGGACACCTGGGTGGGAAGATTGCATAGATCAGGGCATAGAAGACAACCTAAATTCCACATTCCTTGGTGGAACGTGTACCTAAGGGGCTCATTACGATGGCGGGCGGAAGCACAACCGCCGTGCTGGCGGATGCAAAAACCACCAGTTACCGCCGGCACGCAGCAGTCCACACGCCCGCCCAATTACGATGCGAAAAGTAGGCCAAACACCGCCGGCAAGCCAGCAACACCGTCCGCCATCAAAGTGCGCCCGTACACGTAGCGGCGCAGCTCAACTGACACACACCGTCCGACGAAACACGTCCCGCCCGGCGCATAAATTACGATGCCGCAAACAAACGGCTCCCACGGCCAAGAGATACCGTACGACAAACCGAAGCGGTAACACGGACGCCGAGCACGGACAACGAAGAAGCGGCTCCCCGAGCATGAATCCAGCACTGCAGGCCCTCCCCATGCTCCTGCTGATGCACCACCAAGGACGCAACGTACCGCGGAGACGCAGGTAGGCACACACACAACAAGTGCACGCAAACAGCGCACACAGTGCAAGGGCGGAAAAAGCGGACAACACCCCACCAGCGCGTGTACACTACACATCCACCATTGCATCCACATATGACACACAGGCCAAATCGTAACATCGCGTAACACATGTGTACACACCACCTGGGACTAGGAACCAACCACCCCGTCACGGCCCCAAAGCGGCGATGACGCCGCCACACATGCGCACAACGCAGAGGCCAACCGCAGCGCCATGCATGCGTCGCACACAGACACAGGGACACAACCAAGCAGCACACACATCAGCCCCACCCCGAACGCACATGACACGTGACAGGCCTGCCACAGACATGTCCCCAACGCCCAATTCACGGACAACACCCAACGCCACACAACCGACGCACACATGTCAGTGAAGACACGCAACAGCAGGACACACCCCAGTGTAACAAACATGGCGTAGCACACAGCGGCGGCAACACCAACTAGGAGAAGCAGGGCCCCTTCGGGAAGAGGAACGCCAGTACCACACTGAAACACCCATACCACCCTGCACATATGAACAAGACATATAAAACGGAACACCAAAGAGCCCAGGGACCGACAACAGGTGGCCCAAGAATAACATTCACACACAAGGCCCAACGCAGAGCGGAAAGGCAGCCTGCCGCCCACACAAGGGAGAGCAGACAGCACTGAATGACCTTCCATTCCAACTCCGAAACCACAGCCCTACGACAGAAGCCGGTGAATACAGCCATTGTCCAAGAATAGACCAACACAGGCATGCCGAGGAGACCGACCACAGGGCAGATAGCGCATATCACAGAAGCACACAACGGACGGGGAAGAAAGAAGAAAACACTCCCCCATGTCGGCCACATGCAAGTTAATTGGAAGGAGTCACACATCACTGACCTTGAACTGTCTGAGAAGCATGTGGGAAGAGGGCCCGTGTCCTCCAAACAAGCCAACAGAACACAAGTCCTGTCTCCCTACGACTACACAGAGCTCACAGCAACCTCGGAGCGTGCACATTGCAGACTGCACACACAGCCGGAGCACGCCACCACAACGCACCGCTGCGAAATGGCAACCGCAACACACCTACCCAACTACGCCGAACAGCTCAAGCTGTACAAAACCAACCTGTTACATACATTGGGATGCGATCTCCTGTCCCTGCTGAACGTAAGTTACCGACTGACTTACCGCATCACATTGTTCAGCTGCGTCATGCCCGTCTTCTACTGTCGGAGGTGTCCCTACCAGCATCCCGTGGAGATATGCCTCTCCAACCCGGCATGTCTGAAGGCGGACCTGCTACCACTACTCCTCCCTCTGGACGCACACGACAGGGCCTGCTCTGCCTATGGGGGCATGGCGTATGTGGCCAACATCGCACCCGCACTGAAATGGGACCACTGTGCCTCCACACGACGGATCATCGAGAACAGCTACATCGAATGTCACCCAGCATGCCCCATCATGGTCCTCCAAGGGACAACTTACGAACAACACCTTGACAGCCACCATCCGCTACATTGGCTGGCAAACATGTACACCACCAATGACATGGAAGCCCTGCTGGACGGCATCGCATACCTGACAACCTGTAAATTCGTCGGACCACAACGCAGGTTCCCCGATTGACCTATGATGTCCAACCCCGCACCCATGCTTAGCTTCCGCACGGATCTGGCCAGTCACCACCACAACAGCCATACCAAACGACCGGCAACTGTAACCACACCATCAACGACATCGCCATGACATCGGATATGACCGGGACATGCACACTGTTCCCCATCACATCCAGGAACACCGCATGCATCGTGGGAGGCAGTGGCATGGGCTCTGTGTATCGCACCCACATGGACGGAACTGCACGAACAACCAGGACACGACATGGATCCAGCGCCCATGGACACACACACCGCTCAGTGGACATGAATAGGTCGCCTGGAGTCTGTGGGTGCTGCACCCCTCCCACCCCCGCTCCGGGAATCCCATACCAGGACCTTTGCATGGACGACAAGTGCATACAACAACAACACGACCCCAGTGACTGTGACATGTCCAGTAACCACCACAGTGCAACAACAAGTGGCACGCCGCTGCATGCACGCAAGCACATGCCCTGATGTCATCTCACATGCACGCGTGCATGAGGAACAACCGCAGCAAACCTGTCACATGGAACTGAGATGGACTGTGCCCATGATGCCAAGCGGTCTGGTAGGCTACATGTATACCGTCTGTGTCAAAGTCCGCAGCTCCGCAGCTATACGTAAATGTACATTAGCACAGCCTTGGCCAAGCAGATGTCACTCTGAAGCCCACATCCCACATGCAACAGCCAATCACATGTAACCCCACACCCTATCCCATTTGCAATCATGCTCAGTATATCCTCAACATGTATTCCGCTGCCAGTAGTGTCCACTATACTGCATCACAGAGGACAGAAGACTCAATATAATGTTTGAAACCAAAACTGTCTCCGCTGACTCATTTCACAAGTACGAATGAGAGAGGATGAGAGTATGTGAAGTACACGGCAGTCGTGACATGACCATGTAGTCCACTGGTATTGGATGTCAACGCAAATGAGTAGCACAACTGTGGAAGACACACATGTGTCGTGTGAAGTCGTATGGACGCAGTGCTCAGGTGGGTGGGTGTGACGGGTAGATGCGCACATGCCAAGTTGGAGCACGCCGTGTTGGGAGGGGTCATGAACAGTACACCACCGCTTCCCTGGGCATTGTGAGAGGACACCTGTCGGGGGGAGTGAACACGTGTGTGCACAGCAGCCGGGCACACGTACAAAGCGGTACCAGGCGCACCTCAGCCCACCCTCTGTGGACAAGCTGGATCCTGTTGTGCGCCCGCCATGCCCTTGACAAGGCACACACAGCCCCAGTCGACCAGGTGTAACCCCAACATAGTCAATCCGCACAGGCGATACAGGGCACGGGATGGCAGTGGAGCATGGTGTGTGAGAGGTCTCCTCGCGCTCCTCCTGGTCATATCACGCAGGCAATAGAACCTCAACGTCTAGCATGGCACAAGTCAAATGGAAGTGTAGGGGGACGCACCACAGCACGAGCAGCACTGACGTCACGGGAGGTGGCTCGCACCATCCCATCCATTGCCCATCATACCAACCACGCCACATGCCATTGCGACTAAGTGCAAGCGCGTGCGCCACCACCCCCGAGCCCTCCCCAGAGAGGCCAAAGAGTGAATGTGTGGGCCATCAGTCACAGACGGACGCGGCATGGCCGCAAGGGCAGCCACAGCCACTGGGTGTCGCAGGTGGCGGATCCGGAAGGCGAAGACTGTGATGCATAGTCCATGCAGGCCGGGTCTCCATTTGGGGCACCACGCAGGTGGACGGCGTCCCGCAACACATCATACCCTGAGACAGCCCACTCGTGCAACTGGACCCACACATACACTCCTTGCCCTCTCTGGTGCGAGCTTGGGGCTGCCTGTGCAAGCGCTAGCCTCGCAGGTGAGCATGCATATTGGGGGAGCGAGGGGAGGACATGAGGGCTGGGGCGAAGATGACTGTATCACTGTCAGTTAGTACAAGGGATGACCCAGATGTGGAAAGGAAGAGACGTGTCCCGTGTGTACTGCAACTAGTCGCCAATCCAACTACCCCCCATGTCCGGAATGTAAGCCCGCACCTAGGCCCGCCCATCCGCCACATCGAACATACCACCAGCACGACAACCTTCCCATTCGAAACACTGACTGGGGGTGGCGACCAGTGTACAATCATGTGTAGCCTACCCACGCGTACATGTGGGCCCTCCATGATCCATGTCACCTGCGGCAAAGTCATGACATGCGCAATGAGGGAAGTGAGGAGAGCTGTCCGCCCCACGCGCAGAAGGTGCATCAGCTCCACAGACCCAGCAGCGAGTCCAGCAGGGGTCACATGTGCAGGGGCAGCTGTGCCTGGTGTGAAGGCACATGCATATAGACAGCACATCGACCAATGTGTAGTCTGCCCACATCTACAGTCCATCATCATGCGGACATAGGAATTGAACACAGGGCAACACATCTTCAGTTGGTGCACCCACCGTGACCAACAATGCGCAATCATCGACGTACCCGCCCTGTGCATGGCCCCCCACCCAACGGAGGCACATCCAGTGCCACCATCCCACACACACAAGCCTTCCACGGAACATGCTGTGTCCAATGGTCAGTACAGAGTCAGCGCCCATCTGGTGGATCCTGAACAGGAGACACATGCACACACATGCCAGCTCCCACTATGTACGTCTGCCACCTGGCACGTGCAATGTAACCTCTCACCTGTGACGTGTGACTGCAAGCACACAGCCGTCTTGGCATGGGGCTGTCAATGTGGACACCTGTCAATGTTTCGGGAGGTGTGATCCGTACAGTGCTGTACATAGGGTGCAGTGCTGACACCTACTACTGTCTCATATCCCCTCGTGCCACAGGTCCCACTTGTTTTGGCCGCTCAGCCTGTGCCCACATCGTCGTCGTCGTGTGCCATACTCATCCAGCCACGGAAGCAGTTCCATGCTCAGCAGACATTCATGTTGCCGTGGCATTGCCGCTTGACGGATATGCAGTCAGTCCCCATCAGCACGCCCCGCAAGTCATTGGGGCCTAGATCCCCATGTGCATGCACATGGCAGTGGTTTGTATCACTAGCCATTGCCATTGTTGGGAGACCTGTGTAAGTGTATTGAGGCCGTGCCGTCCCAGCTTGACAGCTGGGCTGTGGCTCATGTGCTTGCTCAGTCATGTCAGTGATGTGTATGCGAAATTGCTATGTGTCGTGTTGCTTTGACATGTGTCCTCTGCCATTGTCCCTAGGCGGAGACCGAACATTGACCGCCCATACCAATTGCTGGCGGACATGGACGATACAGAGGTTATTAGGAAGTTTCGGCTCGACAGGCCAACCCTGCATCGACTGTGTGCCATGTTAGAACCCCATCTCCGTCCCCGCAGGGTGTATCCGACTGCTGTCACCCCCACGGCTAAGGTGATGGCCGCCATGCATTTCTTCGCCACTGGGTCATTCCAGCACACA